>CM054141.1:13262349-13264849 GCA_028751875.1 Rapana venosa | reverse complement strand
GTGTGTGTGTGCGTGCGTACGTGGTTTTTATATTTCTTTCTTTCTTTATTCTTTTATATCGAGGATAATGGAATAATCACTCAAGTGCTTTTTTACATCCAGTCCCCGTGTGTATTCGGTTTTGTAAATTTTGTCATCTGTTTCCACCGGCACACAATGGCCTACTCTTCCGAAAAGCGGAACAGGATTTAACGTGTGCGCAAGATGTTCTGCATGCGTTCGAACACGGGGCCTCGGTCGTCGACGTCGTCGTCGTCGTCGACATCATCATCACCATCATCATCATCATCATATCATCATCACACATCATCGTCGTGTCGCGTCGTCGTCGTCGTCATCATCATCATCATCTCCATCACCACCACCATGATCATCATCATCATCATCATCATCATCGTCGTCGTCGTCGTCCTCCTCCTCCTCCTTCTCACCATGATGATGATGACTATTATTATTATTATTGTTGTTGTTGTTATTATTATCATTACTATTATTATTATTATTATCATTGCTGTTACTATTATCATTATTATTATTATTATTATCATTATTACTATTATTACTATTATTACTATCATAATGATGATGATGATGATGATGATCATCATCACCACCACCACCACCACCACCACCACCACAATCATCATCATCATCATCATCATCATCATCATCATCATCATCATCATCATTATCATCATCGCTGTTACAGATTGGAGCCTCTCTCTTTGCCAGCAACATCGGAAGTGAACATTTTGTCGGCTTGGCCGGAAGTGGGGCGGCTTCTGGGATAGCAGTGGTGGCCTTTGAATGGGGGGTCAGTACACAATTAACCGTGGCCTAGTTTATTCCGGGAAGTAGTAGTAGAATAGTAGTAGTAGTAGTGGTAGTAGTAGTAGTAGTAGTGGTAGTAGTAGTAGTAGTAGTGGTAGTGGTAGTAGTAGTAGAAGTAGTAGTAGTAGTAGTAGTGGTAGGAATAGTAGTAGTAGTAGTAGAAGTAGTAGTAGTAGTAGTAGTAGTAGTAGAAGTAGTAGTAGTAGTAGTAGCAGTAGTAGTAGTAGTAGTAGTAGTAGTAGGAGCAGGAGTAGTAGTAGTAGTAGTAGAAGTAGTAGGAGCAGGAGTAGTAGTAGTAGTAGTAGTAGGAGTAGTAGTAGTAGTAGTAGTAGTAGTAGCAGTAGTAGTAGTAGTAGTAGTAGTAGGAGCAGGAGTAGTAGTAGTAGTAGTAGAAGTAGTAGGAGCAGGAGTAGTAGTAGTAGTAGTAGTAGGAGCAGGAGTAGTAGTAGTAGTAGTAGGAGGAGGAGGAGGAGGAGGAGGAGGAGGAGCAGGAGGAGCAGAGAAAGAGGAGCAGTAGTAGCAGCAGCAGCAGCAGCAGTAGTAGTAGGAGCAGCAGCAACAGCAGCAGAAACAGCAACAGCAGCAGCAGAAGCAGAAACAGCAGCAGCAGCAACAGTAGCAAGAGTAGTAGTAGGCCTAGCAGCAGCAACAGCAGCGGTAACAGCATCAACAGCAGCAGTATTAGTAATAACATCACGGCTTTTGAATGAGGGGGTGAGTTCACATTTGTAGACATATTGCTAATAATAGTCGTAGTAACAGCAGCTCTTTGATAGTAGGCCGGATGAAACGAATGACAAAATCTACGAAACGCATGCGCACTGGTGTTGTGTTTCGACAGCATCCCCGAAGTCGGAATGCGGCTACCTTCATGGAGGACAAACTGTTGCATGCTAAAACCATTCTCACCAGTGGTTGAACCTTGTAAAAGGTAAAGGTAAAGGAGTCCCATAACCTATAAGGTCGTAGGGGAGCGAGGCGTCAGAGACCTCACTTCTCTAGGGCCAGCATATTGAGGGTGGCGCCCATCTCCTCTCCCTCGCTAGCGAACCTTGTAGCACCAGCTAATAAATGACCCCATCCCCTGCAGAAATGGATATATGGAAAGAAACATTGGAACAGATCCAATACTATAAAGGTAAAAGTGTCCCATAACCTAAGTGGTCGTAGGGGAGTGAGGCATCAGAAACCTCAGCTTCTCTAGGGGCCAGCATTATTGAGGGCAGTGGCGCCCATCTCCTCTCCCTCGCTGCTTTACCTTCCATGACCCTAAAGAGGCAGGTGCCCATTTACTGCTGGGTGAACTGGGGAACTGTACTGAAGCCAAGGCGCGCAAAACCGTCAGCCATCCACTTGGTAACCACGCTCGATGCTGCTTAACCTTAGCTAGGGAGTGCTCTGACCACTGAGCTATCGCGTCCGCAATAATGTCTATCTATCTATCTATCTGTCCCGTAGTCTGACGACCGTGGGGGCACCCTCAAAGACTCAACAACCAGTTCCCTCCATTTCTCTCTCTGTTCCGCCTTTCTCAGGATTTTGTTGAGTTCTAGGCCTGTCCATTCGCTGATGTTATCCTCCCAGCTCTTCCTTGGTCTGCCTCTTCTTCTTCCTCCTTGGACAGTGCCTTGCAAAATTGTCTTTGCAAGTCCTTTGGATCTCGTGACAT
>CM054141.1:13244849-13252349 GCA_028751875.1 Rapana venosa | reverse complement strand
TATATTGTATTGTATATTGTATTGTATTGTATTGTATTGTATTGTATTGTATTGTATATCACTTTAATTCACGGCAAATTCTTTACGGGATATTCGGGCTGCTCTCCCCGGGAAGAACGCGTCACGTCGCCACAAGAGCAGCGCCACCCATTATTTTTTCCCCTCCTGTCTGCATGTGTGTTTGTTTCTCTATCAAAGTGACTTTTTTCTATAGAATTTCGCCAGGGACAGCTCTCTTGTTGCCGTAGGTTCTTTCACATGCGCTAAATAATTATGTGTAGCACACGGGGCCTCGGATGGTAGTTGTGATTGGGATGGTGATGGTGGCGATGGTGATGACGACGATGATGATGGTGGTGGTGGTAGTTGTGGTGATGATGATGGTGGTGGTGGTGGTGGTAGTTGTGATTGTGATGGTGATGGTGGTGGTTGTGGTGGTGGTAGTAGTCGTTGTGATTGTGGTTGTGGTCGTGGTGGTGATGATGATGACGATGGTGGTAATGGTGGTGGTGTAGTTGTGATGGTGATGGTGGCGACGGTGATGATGATGATGGTGGTGGTCGTGGTAGTGGATAGTTGTAGGGTATCTATCTATCTATCTATCTATCTATCTATCTATCTATCTATCTATCTATCTATCTATCTATCTATCTATCTATCTATCTATCTATCTATCTATCTATCTGTCTATCTATCTGTCTGTCTGTCTGTCTGTCTGTCTGTCTGTCTGTCTGTCGTCCGTCTGTCCGTCCGTCCGTCCGTCCGTCCGTCTATCTATTATCTATCTATCTATCTATCTATCTATCTATCTATCTATCTATCTATCTATCTATCTATCTATCTATCTATCTATCTATCTATCTATCTATCTATCATATCTCTCTCTCTCTCTCCGTCCGTCCGTCCGTCCGTCCGTCCGTCCGTTCGTCCGTCGTCTGTCTGTCTGTCTGTCTGTCTGTCTGTCTGTCTGTCTGTCTTCTGTCTGTCTATCTATCTATCTATCTATCTATCTATCTATCTATCTATCTATGTGTATACATGTGCATGTGGTGTGTGTGTGTGCGTGCGTTTGTGCGTGCGTATTTGTGTGTGTGTGCGCGCGCGTGCGTGTGTGTGTATGTGCTTCCCGCACGTGCGTGTGTGTGTTTGTGTGCGCGCGGACGTGTGTGTGTGTTGTGCGTGCGTGCCTGCGTACATGCGTGTGTGTGCGCGCGTTCGTGTGTGCGTGTGTGCTTGCGTGTGTGTGTATATATATGTGTATATATCTATATATCTCTATCTATCTTTCTCTCTCTCTCTCTCTCTCTCTCTTATATATATATATATTTTATTGTGTGTGTGTGTGTGTGTGTGTGTGTGTGTGTGTGTGTGTGTGTGTGTGTGTGTGTGCTGTATCAGGCGGACTGGCAGCTGTGGTATTCACTGATGCCCTGCAAACTGTGGTGATGATGCTGGGAGCTGTTATTCTGGCTGTGATGGGTAAGTGGTGTTCCTTCATGAATTGATGGATTGATGGATGGGTTGATTGATTGATCGAGCGTTGATGGACGGAATGGTTGTTTGATTATTCCATGTCAGCACATAACTTCACAAAGTAATAATGAAAATGATGATGATGATGATGATGATGATGATGATGATGATGACTGATGATGATGAATGATGATAACAATAATAATGTAATAATAATAATAATAACAATAATAATAATAATAATAATAATAATACAAGAACAACAACACCAAGAACAATAACACCAAGAACAAGAACAATAACAATAATGATCTACTACTACTACTGCTGCTGCTGCTGCTGCTGCTGCTGCTGCTGCTGCTGCTGCTGCTCCTCCTCCTCCTCCTACTACTACTACTTCTGATAGAAATAATATTGTATGGAATTTATATAGCGCTCAATCTTGTAAGTGTATATAGGAATTAATAATAACATGTCTGTGAAATAATATAATTTATCAATTTTTTAGTTAACCAGCCACCATGGCGCAGTAGGTTAGCACCTCGAGTTACGGGATGGAAGGTCGCAGGTTCGAATACCATAAGAGTCGTATAGATTTTTTGTTTTTACTTTATCCGGCTCCTACCCAAAAGGAGTTTCATAATTATAGGTTCCATGGGAAGACTAGGACCACACAGTGCGAGCTTCATCCACTTAACGGATGCGAGTTTGAAAGTGTTGCTCAAAATTACCTGACCAACACTGCAGGTGTCTGTATCTCTCGGGTCCAGTTGACGCCGGGATATATTATGACAGTAAGCGTAGAGTAATAATAATAATAATAATGTATGGAATTTATATAGCGCTGAATCTTGTAAAGCAACAAATCAAAGCGCTCAGTTTTATTTCATACCACTTAAGTCACGCAGATTTTCTCGTGAAATTGGTGCTCCTCCTCGGTGAGAGCGGGAGACGCGTCGCACTTGCATGCGCCACCCTTTCACCTTTGTTGTTTCTGCAGCTGTATTTGTTTCCCTAGAGTTACGCTGTCAAGTGTCTCAACCATATGCACTTCCACAGCAGTATCAGGATTCATCCACATCGTCCATTGTCATCGTGCATATAAAAGAAAACCTCTGATTCCGTGATCCAAGTTGTTTTGGTATCATAGTGACCTCAGATTTTGGTTTTCCCATACACTTCTGTGCCTGTGGTGAGTTTGTGTCAAAGCCTTTAGGGTTGGAGGTTCACAGGGGACGGTCGTTGGATGGACGTTGTGGCGGTCACTACCCCGGGTGAGCGTCTCACTCAGTTTGGCTCTCCGATCCCTCCTCTCCTTTCTCGTACATATTCCGTAGCCTAGCAGATCGATGGGGAACCACTGAAGATTTTGCAACCAGCTTCCTCCACTAAGCTATTGTTACTATCATTATTAATGTCAGTAAAAGGGATTGGTATGAGGTGTCCTGCGTATGTGAGTTCAGATCAGAACCAGGCGTCACTGAACACCTTCAAAGTGATCCAGCAAGCAGCGCAGGGCCCCTCTGGCTGAAGGCCTCACGGCAGCCTGATATTGATGACAGTCTGTCTATCTGTTTGTCTCTCTGCCTCTGTCTTTCTCTCTGGTTTGTACTTTTGTAATTGCGTAATATGAAAAAAACCTTTAAAATGTTGATAGGCTCTCTCTCTCTCTCTATCTGTATCCTCCATCTCCCTTTAAACATAAGTATTCTAATTTTGTAAAATTCTGAAATATGAAAAAAACTGGAATAAAAAAATGTGTGACGGTCTCTCTCTCTCTCTCTTTCAACATAACTTAAATTTTTTTGTGTAATTCTGTAAAAAGTTTAACAAACAAACAACAAACCCAAATAACGTTGAAGTTAAAAAGAAAAAGTTTTTGAAAAAAAATCCGCAACAAAAATGTTTGTTCTTTTTCTGCATGTACAGCTTATATCAAAGTTGGCGGTCTCTCCGCGCTGTACTTCAAGTATATGCATACTGTTCCTGCACTACATCTTCAAAACCATACCGACATCCTTTACGCCAACAACATCAGCAACAGCATCAGCAACATCAGCAACATCAACATGTGCGGGATGCCGCGTGACGATGCTTTTCACATCTTCCGTGACCCCGTGAACTCTGACCTTCCTTGGCCCGGGGTCGTCATCAGAGCCACGCTGGCTTCGTTGTGGAACTGGTGTGCTGATCAGGTGTGTATGCCGTCATCGCCTGGGGCTTTATCACAGTTCTTGATTAAACCATTGACGCTGGGGGCAACAGCAAAGTGAGAGGCTGTATGACCAGTGGCTTTCCCACTCATGGAATTCCACTTTACAGCTTAGTCATTAGTGATCGACTATGACTCTCTGACTAGGAAGGCTTGACTCGCACAGTCCTTATGTGCTGCAGCCCTGGGGGCTGGTTGGCCTTTGGAGAACATCTCCAACGCTGACTGTCCTTATGCCCACTTGGCCGAGAGAGTGGGGATGTACTGTGGGCAAGGCATCTCCACTATAATCAAATTTCTGCCCTATTTCCAAAACAGCAGCTGCCTCCTCTGCTGTTTTGGAGGTCATCGTCGGACACGACGGACAAACATACGAGTGTGTGTGTAAGTGTGAGTGTGTGTGTGTGTGTTGTGTTGTGTTGTGTGTGTGTGTGATCTTAATTTTTAAAATTTTTATTTTACTCTTTATTTTTGAGGATAATGGAATGAGCACTAGTGTGCTTTTTGTACATCCAGTCCCCGTGTGTATGCAGTTTTGTAAAGTTTTGTCATCTGTTTCCACCGGCACACAATGTCCTACTCTTCCGAAAAGAGTGTGTGTGTGTGTTGGTTGTGTGTGTGTGTGGTTGTGTGTGTGTGTTGTGTGTGTGTTGTGTTGTGTTGTGTTGTGTTGTGTGTGTGTGTGTGTGTGTGTGTTGTGTTGTGTGTGTGTGTGTTGTGGGGTGTGTGTGTGTGTGTAGTGTGTGTGTGTGTGTGAGTGTTGTGTGTGGTGTGTGTGTGTGCGTAGGTGTGTTGTGGTGTGTGTGTGAAGTCAAGTCAAATTTTAATTTCCAAATTGGTACATTAAATAAGCAATGCATAAATTTGCTTTTTTCATCAAAAAAACGTGTTTTAACATATGCGAAAGATGCTCTCTCGCTCTCTCTCTCTCTCTATCTCTCTCCCTCCCCCCTCTCTCTCTCTTCTGTCTCTCTCGTGTGTGTAAGTATGTGTGTGTTCTTTTATCTTTTTTACTTCGAAGATAATGGAACAAGCACTCATGTGCTTTTTTTTTACATCAAGTCCCCGTGTGTATGCAGTTTTATAAATTTTGGTCATCCGTTCCCCTATGAAAAGTGGAATAGGTGTTAACATATGCGAAAGATGTTCTGTGTGTGTGTGTGTGTGTGTGCATGCATGCTTCCCCTAGCTGTGTTGTTGTTTGCTTAATACGTTCTATGTGTATTGAATAAATTAACAAAATAAAGAAAAGAAAAAAGACGAAATAAACAGAGAGAACACCATTACCACAACCATCACCACCACAACCATCACCAACTAAATAACAAAACAAGAAAACTTCATAATTAAGTTGCAGCAACACACATACAAGACAGTATATCAATTATCGAGGACTTGTGAATGCTGAACGCAAGACTGACCGACAGCCAAGATTTTCAAGATTTCAAGATTTTATTTCAAAGAGAAAAAAACAAAACCCGAAGGGCAGCATAAAATTCCAACCTTCTTTTTGCTTTTTCTAGGTGATTGTACAAAGGGCTTTGGCGGCACGCAGCATGGCGCATGCGCAAGGGGCGACCATAATGGCGGGCTTCCTGAAATTAAGTCCCTTGTTCCTCATGATCTTTCCGGGAATGATAAGCCGTGTTCTTTACCCAGGTAGTTTGCATGATAAGGAGTTTCAAAGTGTTGTGTGTGTGTGTGTGTGTGTGCGTGCGTGTGTGTTTGTGTGTGTGTGTGTGCGTGTGTGTTTGTGTGTGTGTGTGTGGGGAGAGAGAGGAGAGAGAGAGAGAGAGAGAGCGCGCGCGCGCGCGCGCGCGTGTGTGTGTGTGTGTGAGAGGGAGAGAGAATGACAATGACAAATTCTTTTATTTCGAGGATAATGAATAAGCACCCATGTGCTTTTTTTACATCCAGTCCCGGCCCTTACGGATATATATATATATATATATAATGAGAGAGAGAGAGAGAGAGAGAGAGAGAGAGAGTTTGTGTGTGTATGTGTGTGTGTGTATGTGTATGTGAATGTACATGCGTGCGTGCGTGTGTGTGTATGTGTGTTCGTTTTAACGTCTATCCACTAAAAAGTAATAATAATAATAATAATAATAATAACAACAACAACAACAACAATAATAATAATAATAATAATAATAATAATAATAAAAAATGGAATTTATATAGCGCTATATCTTGCAGAGACAAATCAAAGCGCTTGCACTCAACTCATTCTTACAGTCATACAACCAGTAACAATTAATAGTTCCAACAAGTCCAAATGCGCACGCACGCACACACACACACACGCACACACAGGTCACACACCCTGGCAGGGCAATGGAATCTCGGCTGTTGAAGGCAGGGAAAAGCTATGATATGAAGCAGAAGAGGAAATTCTTAGGTTTGAAATAAAAGTCTTGAGACTGGATTTAAAAGTGCCATGAGAAGGCTTTTGGCGAAGAGAGAGAGGGAGGTCATTCCAGATCGATGGACCAGAAATAGAGAAAGAGCGACGGCATAAAAAGTGATTTTAGACAGGACATGGGGAGGAGAAGGAGATCACTCACTGTTCACTGTTCACTGGTCCCGTAACCCGCCAGGGTCGTAGGGGCGCTGCATGGTGGACGAACGGTGGACCAGCTGGCTCCACTTAGCGCGGTCGTGGGCGAGTGCCTGGGTGACACTGAAGTCCTCCCCTGTCCAATCACGGATGTCGTCGGCCCACTTTCTCCTCTGTCTGCCCCGTCTTCTCTTCCCCTGGACTGTTCCTTGCAGGATGGTCTTTGCAAGTCCTTCTGAGCGTGTTACGTGCCCATACCATCTGAGTTTCCTCTTTTTCGCCGTGGTCAGTAGGTCTTCATAGTCCCGCCCCTGTTGAGTGATCATTCTGCGGACTTCATTGTTGGTGACATGGTCCTTGTATGAGATGCCAAGGAGCCTTCTGAGGCATCTCATTTCTACTGCTTGGATCCTCCTTTGTAGGTCTGCGTTCAGTGTCCATGCCTCACATGCGTAAAGCATGATTGAGGTGACTAGCCCGTTAGTAACTTTACCTTGGTTCCGAGAGGGATGTTTCTGTCTCTCCATATGGTCTTCAGTCTTGCCATTGCTGCTGCTGTTTGTGCCGCTCTTGCTAGGATTTCGGTCTTCGATCCCTCCTCACTTATGATGGCTCCAAGGTACTTGAAATGGTCAACTGTCTCCAGTTCTTTTCCGCTGAGAGTGATTTTGGTGGTGATTGGCTGGGCACTGTTTGACATGAGCTTGGTTTTCTCGGCGCTGATTTCCATGCCGTAACGTGAGGATATTTCGTCCAGTTGCTTCACTAGGTTGGCCAGTTCCTCTTCATTTCCTGCCAGACCGTCAATGTCATCGGCAAACCTGAGGTTGGTGATTGTTCGCCCTCCAATGCTGACTGTGCCTGTGTGGTCTTCCAAGGCGTCAGTCATGATGTGTTCGAGGAAAATGTTAAATAGTGTCGGCGACAGCAGACATCCCTGTCGGACCCCAACTGAGGTACGGAACCATTCCCCTACCGTGCCCTTTACGAGTACTGCACTGGTGGCCTTTGAGTAGAGTTCCTTGATGGTGTGGATCAGCTTCTGGCCCATGTTGAATTTGTTCATGGTGGCCCACAGAGCGTCATGCCATACTCTATCGAAGGCCTTCTTAAAATCAATGAAGACGTGGAAGATGTCTTGTTGATGCTGGCTGTATTTCTCACACAGAACCCTCAGGTTGAATATCTGTTCTGTGGTGCTTCTATTTGGGCGGAAACCGGCCTGCTCTTCGGCGATGATCTCTTCTGCCTATGG
>CM054141.1:13229849-13239849 GCA_028751875.1 Rapana venosa | reverse complement strand
ACTGCAGGTGCCCTTTTATTTCTCGGGCCCGGTTGACGCCAGGATATATTATGATAGTAAGCGTAGAGTACAACCCTTCAAGAAGTCTCAAAGCACATGCAACTCCACAGCAGCATAATTACGTCATCCTCATTGTCATTGATCATCATGCAAAAAAAAGCCTCTGATTCGGTGGTCCCAGTTGCTCTGATCTCATGGTGACCTCATTTTCGGTTTCACCATACACTTCTGTCCCCTTGGGTGAGTTTATGTCAAAGCCTTTGGGTTGGAGGTTCAGGGGGACGGTCGTTGGAGGGACGTGTGGTGTTGCCACCTCGGGTGGGCGACTCACTCAGTCTGGCTCCACACTGAGCAAATACTGTCGTTAGTAGGGGGCTTAGTAGGTGGTGTCCTCATATGTTAGCTCAGAACAGCACCACTGAACACCACCCAAAGTGACCCAGCAGCAGTGCAGGAGCCCTCTGGCTGGTGGCCCCACGGCGGCCTGATATTTATGTGCTCCCTGTGGACTTCCGACCCTGGGGATGAGACATAACAAATCTGGGCATGGCTGTGGCGGAGAGATTGGAATGAGCGGCGTGGGAACAGCAGGACAGGGGACGTCACAGAAGATGAGGCAGCAAACAAAGCAAAAAAAAAAGTCTATTTTTGTAAGTGACCCCCGGCTAAACGCTTTATCAGTTATTCGACCGACGCTATAGCGGAGTGCCTAAGACCTTTGACTTCAATCCCATGGGTCCATTAAGTTGTGGGTTCAAATCCCAGCGGTGTCCGGGTGAATTAGAGGGGGGATTTTTTTTAGATCCCGGATCTCCCAGGCCCAACTTCAATTGAAACGTGTACGAAACATAAACACTGGCTGAATTCCCTTCGTTAAATTATAACACAATGCAGAAATTCAAAATTTACGCAGTTAAAGTCCCGTAATTCATGTAATTCGTGAATGTGTGTGTGTGGGGTGAGTGTGTGTGTTGTGTTGTGTGTGTGGGGTGGGGTGGGGTGGGGTGTGTTTGTATGTTGTTGTTGTGTGTGTGTGTGTGTGTGTGTGTGTTTGGCCTGTGCTGTGGTGGTGGTGGGTGTGGTGTGTGTGTGTTTTTGTGTTGCGCGTGCGGGGCGTGCGTGCGTGCGGCGTAGGTGTGTGTGTTCGTCGTCCGTCGTTCTTTATTAACGTCTTTCACTATAAGTAAATTAGACAGTATGTACTGCGGCGGCGGGGCGTGATGTGTACGGCGCGCGCGTGCGTGTGTATGTATATGTTTAATCACACCCCTGACGACGACTGACCGACTGACAAGCTGGTGGGTGCCTAGCATGCATTTTATTCCTGCAGGGCGCCTTCTGGGGTGTGTTGGCGGGTCAGGGGACAGGGGTCACCCGCTTGGTTCTGGACTTTGTCTACCCGGCTCCTGGCTGTGGCCACCAAGACACCCGACCTGTCATCGTGTCCAAGGTCCCCCCACCCCGCTTGTTGTTGTGTTGTGTTGTGTTGTGTTGTTTGCAGAAGATACCCGACCTGCATCGTGTCCAAGGTACCCCCACCCCGCTATGTTGTGTTGTTGTATGTGTTGTTGTTGTCTTGCCACGAAGATACCCGACCTGTCATAGTGTCCAAGGTACCCCCACCCGCGTGTTGTGTTGTATTGTGTTTTTGTGTGCATTGCCTCGAAGATACCCGCCCTGTCCATGTGTCCAAGGTAACCCCCCCACCCGCTATGTTGTGTTGTTTGTTTGTTTTGTTTTTGCCACGAAGATACCCGACCTGTCATCGTGTCCAAGGTAACCCCCACCCCGCTATGTTTTTTTTGTTGTATGTTTTGTTTGTTGCCCTTGCCACGAAGAACCCGACCTGTCATCGTGTCCAAGGTACCCCCACCCCCCCCCCTGGATGTGTTGATTGGTATGTGTTTATGTGTGTGTTGTGTTGTTTTTGGTTGTATTGTTTGCCACGAAATACCCGACCTGTCATCGTGTCCAAGGTACCCCCCCAAACCCCCCCCGCTTGTTGGGTGTTGTATGTGTTGTTTGTTGTTGTTTGTATGTTGTGTGTATGGCTCGTGTTTTTTGGTTAATTTTTATTGTTATTGTGTTGTATGCCACGAAGATACCCGACCTTCATCTTTCCAAGGAAACCCCACCCCGCTGTGTTGTGTTTGTTGTGTTGTTTTGTTGTATTGTATAGTGGTTTGTGTTGTTTTGTGTTGTCGTGGTGTGTTGGGTGATTTGTTCTGTTGTTTGTGGTATGTTGTTGTATGGTTGAAATTGTAGCCACGAAGATACCCAAACCTCCATCGTGTCCAGGTAACCACCCCCCGCTGTTTTGGTTGGTGTATTGTATGTTGTTGTGTTGGTTTTGTGGTTTTTGTTTGTGGTGTTGGTGTGATGTGTTGTATTGGGGTTGTGTTGTATTGATTGTATTGTCCGAAGATACCCGACTTATGTGTCAAGGTCCCCCCCCCCCCCCCCTTTGTGTTTTTTGTTGGTGTATTGGTTTGTTTATGTTTTGTTTTATTTTTTGGTTTTATGTGTTGTTTTTAATTGGATTGGTGTTTGGGTTTGGCATTGTGGTTGAAAATCCACTTCATGGCAAATTTCCCCCTGGTTTTTTGTGATTGATGTAAATTGTGTTTAAATTTGTTCCTTTGTGTTGTGTTGTATTGTAATTGCAATATGTTGTGCTGTTACCTTTAAAGTCATGGAGATTCTCTGCGTGAAAATTGGGGACTGCTCCTCCTGGAAGAGATAGGCGCGACGCCACAAAGCAGCCCAAAACCCATCAACAACACCATTATTTTTAATTTAATATTATTTTTATTATAATATCCCTTTTCCCTTTCTGCACTGTATTTTTGTTTCTTCGAGTGACTTTATTTCTTACAGAATTTTGACAGGGACAACTCCCTTTGTTGCCGTGGGTTCTTTTACGCGCGTTAAATACTTATGTGTAACTCACGGGACCACGCGTTTATCGTCTCATCCGAAAGACTAGCACTCAGCCAGTGAATGGGGGGAAAAGTTTGGGAGCCCAAATGGGGATCGAACCACCACACACTTCGAACCCGGACTTTTCGCTTTCTAGGCAGGTGCGTTACTTCTAGACTACCACGATCCACAGCTACTGAAGGATTTTATCATAGAGGATGTTTTTGGTCTTTTAGACAAAAATTTTTCTTCTGATTTTTAAAATTTGTTTGTTTGGTTGGTTGGTTGGTTGTTGTTGTTGTTATTAGAGAAACTTCTTCTTCGTCGAACGCTCAGACAGCAACTATTGTTGTCTGTTAAATGAGCGAAAATGCGTCACGCTGCCGTTAAGCGCCTGACAAGTCAGGCCCAGCGCATCCGACTTCGGCACAAGAGAGAATAGTTACCTTTTAAGTTCTTTCTGGAAAAAAGGCAGGAGAATGGACCAGGAAGGCAGAAAATAGACAAGAAGGAGGTGACAGGAAGAAAAGGAGCAAGGCAGAAACAAAGAGAGTGATAGAGAAGAGGAAATATCTAGCACAGAATTTCCAGAATTTGGGGATGCTATTTATAATGATAGGCCCCCGGCATCCCCTCGGGGGAGTTAGAGAAACGATATCTTGACATAAGACTTAAGAAGGACTGTCTTTCATTCAGTCTTCTCGTGTTTGTTTGTTTATCTTTTTTTCTCTCTGCTTTTTGTGTCTGTCTGCTGAGTTTCTGGTTTTCTCTGTCTCTGTGTTTGTTAATCTGTGGTGTGGTGTGTGTGTGTTGGGGTGTGTGTGGGTGTGTTGTGTGTGTGTGGGTGGTGGGTGGAGTATGTGTGTGCGTGTGTGTGTGTGCGTGCGCGCGCAAGAAACAATTCACAGACAACGTCCACAAAAATATTGCCATTCATTTTCTTTTTCTCAATACACTCACCTACTCTCCCCGGGTCGTATTAGCGGTGACCGCCAAATTTTGGCAGTGGCTGTCAGTTTTACCAGCCCCCGCCAGGAAACCTAAACAGGTGTGTTAAGTTAGCTAGCTAGTATGTTAGTTAGTTATAGTTAGCTAGCTATTAGTTAGTTAGTTTTAGTTAGCTAGTTAGTAGTTGTAGTCAGTCAGTCAGTCAGTTTAGTCAGTTGGGTTTGTTAAACACTACTTAGTCAGTTAGTTAATCAGCTACTTAGTCATTAGTTATCAGCTACTTAGTTAGTAATCAGCTACTTAGTCCCGTTAGTTTAGTTAATCAGTTTACTTAGCAGTTTTAGTTAATCATACTTAGTCATTAGTTAATCATTTCTTAGTCAGTTTAGTTAGCTAATCAGTTACTTAGCTCATTAGTTTCAAGTTAGTTAATCGTTACTTTCAGTAGTAAGTTAATCAGTTTTACTTAGCATTAGTTATTTAATAGTACTAAATCATATTAGTTAATCAGTTAAAGTCAGTTGGTTGCACAGTTATTAGTTAGTTAGTTTAAAAAGATAAGCGTATAACAAGTCAGCAGTTAGTTAATATTACTTAAACAGTTAGTTATTTCTAGTCTTCGATTTTTACGCATTACTCTCGATCCCTTGGGTTGTCTTTTCAAGATATAGAGCTATAGAATCCTTATTTATTATTATAATTAAACTTTAAGGAAAAATCCCAGAAGGAAAACGAGAGAGAGGAGAGGGAAGAAAGGGGAGAGGGATAGAAGAGGGAGAGAGGAAGGAATAGAGAGGAGAGAAAAGAGGAGAAGGAGAGAAACAGGCCCCAGAGAGAGGAAGAAGAGGAGGAGGGAAAAAGCCAGAGGAGGGGAGGAGAAGGAGAAAGAGAGAGAGAGGGGAGAGAGGAGAGGGAGAAAGAGGGAAGGAGGACCGGGAAAAAAAGGAGGAGAGAGGAAAAAACCAAAAAAGAAGGGAGAAGAAGGAGACAGAGGGAATGGCGTAATTTCGCTCATACAAACAAAATTTTCTTCTAGCTCACTACTATACATGATTGAAAGACGAATGATGATTAAATATGATGATAAATAAAAAAACCTTTCACAAAAACCACTACCCCACACACACAACTACTACACTACTACTACTACTACATACTTCTTTCTACTACTACTAAACTACTAAAACTACTATCACCACAACTTTCTACTACTACTAATAAACTAAATTACTGAAATATATAAAATAATATAAAAAAATAATAATAATAACAACAACAATAATAGTGGTATTCTATCCTCCTCCTCCTCCTCCACCTCATATTGAACACAGATTTTAGAAACCCGAACTGTGGAGTCTTACAAGCATGGAAACAAAGACAGCGAAAAAAGACTTTCAAATGGCCACCATCACACCACTGGGAAGAAAAGGTATCCATTAAAAAATGTTAATACAAACCCTTTTTTTTCCCAAAACCTTTGCACCTAACAAGAAATATGAATTTATAGAAATCGGAATGGGCGACCTCACCCTGTTTAAAAAAAAAAGGTCGCAAAAAGCAATCTCATCATTGGTAAACCATTCTATCTATCTATCTATCTATCATCTCTATCTATCATCTATCTATCTATTCTATCTATCTATCTATCTAAACTATCTATCACTATCTATCTATCTATCCCTCCATCCATCCATTCATCCATCCATCCATCCTTCATCCTTTCCATCCATCCACCATCTGCCTGTCTGCACTCTATATCATCTACATCTATCTATCCATCCCTTCTACTATTTTTATCTACATCTATCTATCTATCTATCTATCTATATCTATCTATCTATCTATCTATCTATCTATCTATCCACCATCCATCCATTTTTTTTCATCCCATCCATCCATCTCCATCTTTCCCTGCCTTTATCTATCTATCTAACTATCTTCATCATCTAATCTATCTATCTATCTATCATCCATCTATCTATCCTCTATCACACCTATCTATCTATCTATCTACCCACCCCCCCCATCTATCTATCCATCCATCCATCCATCCATCCTTCCATCCTAACTCCCATCTTCTAACTATCTATCTCTAATTATCCAATCCACACCATCCATCATCTATCTATCATCATCCATCCATCCCCTCCTTCTGTTTCTATCACTATCTATCTATCTATCTATACTACTATCTATCTATCATCATCCTATCTTCCCTCAATCTATCATCTATCTCATCTAATATCAAATCTATCTAACTATCTATCTAGCTATTAAACCCATCATCTACCTATCCACAACCCCTATTTATCACCATCATCCATTCCTCTATCACATCCCCATCTTTCTCTATCTATCTATCTATCTCAACTATCTATCTATCATCTATCATCATCATCCTTTTATCATCAAACCATCTTCCATCCACTTCTTCTTTCTCTATCATATATTTTTTTATCTATCCATTATTTTTTCCTTTTTTCTGCCTACTATCATTTATCTACTTCTTCCCCCCTTTTCCAACCATTTTAATCAAATTTATCCATCATTCCCCTGTCTATCCATTCCCCGTGTGCCGTGGCTACTAACCCACATCTATCTATCACTAACTATCTACTATCTAAAAATTTCGATCAACTATCTCTTCAATATCTATCTATCAAATTCTCTTCCTTCTCTCTCTTCCTCTTTTTTCCTTTCCTTCCTTTCTATAATTATTACTTATTATCGGGCTTTCAGGGTTTGTTGCCCTTTTGCTGGCGTGCGCAGGCGTCAGAGTTCGTCCTGTGCGTGGCACTTGTCTTTCATGTTGCACTTAATTATAATATGTGTTCACTTCCACGTTTTTAAAGGAAAAGGGCCGATTGGATCGAAACCCAAAATGTTGCGGAAGAAAAACGTAATCTAACCAGTTAAACTTCGACTCCTAGTTCCCCTTGGCGCCATATTTGAATTTTCAGCATTATCTTTTGTTATCAAATTCCCTGTCATTTTTTTTTCGGCAAAATAGCTTCATGAACTGTCTGAGGAATTTTTTCTCTTTCTCTATGTATTGGTTTTACTTTGTGTTCTTTGGGCTCATACCTTTGGTTTACTTTTTCATTAAAAAAAAAATTTTTTTGGTTCGTGTAAATAACAAAATTCCCCTGGCGCTTGACCCTTCTTGTCTTTATAATGTCTAATTGCGGACGGGTTATTTGTTCGAATGTTTTTAGATAATGGTTTGCCATTCCCTATATGATGTGGAAATGTTCTAATTTTATAATATATGGGGAAATTATACAGCATGAATCTGAAAAAAACACAAAAAGGAAACAAACGAGGCTTCCTTTAAATCAATCATTTACAAAATCAATTCCTTAAACAAAAAAACAGATTAAAACCATCCCCGTATACACAGAACAACCGCAACAAAGCCCGAGCAACTAACAACAAAAACAAACACAACAAAACATCAAACAACCACTTTCACCACAACCAACACACAACAACCACCAAACACTCGGACCCAACACTTTATAAGGGAAGATTGTTAAAATGAAGGCAAAATTTTGGGGGAAGCTCGTTTAAAAAATTGTTGACGGATTTTGAGGTAAGTGAAGTTGGCGAAGTAAAAGGGAGTCAACAGTGATGGAACAGAAACGAAGAGGACGGCCCAAAAGGGTTGTTGAACTGGGGGTTCGAAAGCAAAAGATCTGCGCTGAACGAAGGGAAAGGGAAGGAGTTAAAGATAAACGTTCAAGTAAGAGGTCAGATTTTGGGACATTTAAACGGGGTTTATTTTCCCGTCCCTTTTGAAACAGGCACATAAAACCAGAAAGGGGTTGTTTTAGTTTTTCTTTCTTAGACCAGGGCGACTGGGCTTATTTGAATGCTAAAAAAAAAATAATATTGTGTAATGGCCACCCAAAAAGAATGACAAGGGCTAAACTAAAAATTGAATTTGACAACTTGGAAATGATTTAATTTTCTTAATACTTGCGAATCGCGCCTTATGCCCTATTGATAAACCCCAAGACGCAGTTCTGGGTGTTTTTTTCCCTAGAGGTTTTTCAAATACTAAAAAACTTAATTAAAAAAAACTAATTTCCGATTTTTTTTTTCTAAAAAGTTTTTTTTCCCTTTTTGATATGGGGTTTTTAAAAGGATTAAGTTTTAACGTTTTGGTTCCAGTTTTTGTGTCTTAATCAAGGACTATTTGAAAAGGAAGGAAAATTTAAAGTTCCTGCATGGGGTGAGTTGCTTTGAAAAATTTGTTTAAATTAATCTGTAAAAAAAGAAAAGGGGACGACCCCCCCCTTCCATTTTCAGTTTTGATTTTTTTTTAAAAAAAAGGAAACCTTGGAGGTTAAAAACCAGGTAGGGCTGTCCGTTAATAAAAACGATTTTAGGGGGAAAAAGAATTGAGTGTTTTGGATCAAAGGGCAAAAAATAAAAAGTGAAAATTTTTCCCCCCCATCAAACAAATAAAAGGATTAAAGTGGGACGGGTGGTTTCTCTTTTTGGGGCGATAGGCAATTAAAAATGGGGAACAGGAAAATTGGGGCGTTGACGTTTTAGAAAGACCAACTTTAAAAAAAGGGAAAATTTGAGGGAACCAAATTTTTCAAATGTTATCATTTTTCTTTTTTTCATAATTCTTTCTTTTTTTAAAACTAAAAATTTCCTACCCCCAAAATATTTTTCTTTTTTTTTCACCTTAGAATGGGGCAGATGTTGTGTTCTTATTTGAATGCATAAACAAAACAAAACATTTATAAGTAGTAATGGATCTTACGCACTCGAGAGGGGGTGAAATTACAATTTTTGAATCTTTGACACTTTAATTTGTTTATTTATTTTATTCTTTTATATCGAGGATAATGGAATAAGCACTTATGTGCTTTTCTTTTTTAAAATAAAAAACCCCATATGACTATATGTACTGATAAGACAATGGCGGATGCTTTTCTTTTCCATAGGCATGGTCCTTTAACTCACAAATACTTAAAATGCTTATATTCAAAGATACTAATTTCTAGGCTTTCCCCCCCCTAAAAAATGTTGTGGTTTTTTTTTCTTTAATCGAATATTTTGCTTTAAATATGATTAAAAAAGAAATGATGGACAAGATGTCACTGGTTACTCTCACTTGTTTTTCGTTGCTAACTAACTTCAGAACAGAATTGAAACCTAGCGTTTATGTAGATTTATATCTGTTACAGTCATGGCTGCGTTTTGCTCTTGTTATTATTTAAAAAAAATTATCTAGAAAGAAAATCGTTTAAGGGGTCTGACCCCCCCCCCCCCCCCCCTCCCGGAGTTTAACATCAGTACCGACTTCTTTCCCCCTTAAAAAAAAAGAGAATTCTTTAGATGGAGACTATAAACCAATGTTAAGTCGTGCAAACGCTCGCTCGCAGAACAGTTTGCGCAGACATTAAAACCTGCTCCACCTTTTTCAAGAGTAGGCCACTGCGTGCCGGTAAGAATATAGGGCAAAAAAAATAAAACAGATGAAAAAAAAACACCCCGCATGCATACTGGTGTAGTGTTTAGGCATTGGAGACGGAATGCGGCTAGCTTCATGTTGGGCCAAAACAGTCGCATACGCCAAAAAATATCACCATTGGGGAACCTCGCGCACACACACAGACCGGTGTACGTGCACACACACACACTCTCACTCACATACTCACAAACCCATGAGGATTATCGGCAATATCATCTGTTGAGAAAACTCGACTTTCTTCTTGTTCTTCTTCTTCTTCTTCTTCTTCTTCTTCTTCTTCTCTTCCTTCTTCTTCTCCTCCTCCTTCTCCTTCTTCTCCTCCTCCTCCCCTCCTCCTCCTCCTCCTCCTCCTTCTTCTTCTTCTTCTTCTTCTTCTTCTTCTTCTTCTTCTTCTTCTTCTTCTTCTTCTTCTTCTTTTCTTCTTCTTCTTCGAACGTTCAGACAGCAACTATTGCTGTCTGTTATAAAATTATGAGCGAAAATGCGCCACGCTGCCGTTAAGCGCCTGACAAGTCAGGCCCAGCGCATCCGACTTTGGGCATAAGAGAGAATAGTTATTTTTAAGTCTTTCTAGGAAGAAAAGGTATGTTTTTTTTCTCTTTTATTTCGAAGACAATGGAATAAGCACTCACTTGCTTTTTT
>CM054141.1:13209849-13224849 GCA_028751875.1 Rapana venosa | reverse complement strand
AGGACTCAGAATACCTTCAAATGTATAATCTTATGTACAGCATCTTAGTCTTCTTATACATAGTAAAAAACAACAACAACAACAGCACACTCATCCTCTCTCTCTGAGTCTCTGTCTCACATACACATACACACACATGCACACACACACACACACACACACACACACACACACACACACACACACACACACACACACACACACACACACACACACACACACAACACACACACACACACAACACACACACACACACAACACACGAAGGACGGGATAGCCTAGTGGTTAGAACATTGCACTCGCAATCTGACGACCCGGGTTCGAATCCCGTTCAAGGGGGATATTTTCCCCTGGAGTTAACAACAGCGCCGACTCCACTCTCCTCAACAGTCCTTCGGATGAGACTATAAACCGAGGTCCCGTGTGCGAACGCACGCAGAACATCTTGCGCGCACGTTAAATCCTGTTCTGCTTCTCGAAAGAGTAGGCCATTGTGTGCCGGTGGGAACAGATGACAGAATTTACAAAACCGCATACACACGGGGACTATTTGCAAAAAAGGACATGAGTTATTATTCCATGATCCTCGATATGAGAATAGATAAAAATAAAAATAAAATAAACACACGCACACACACACACAACAATCTCTCTCTGTCTGTCTCTCTTTCTCTCCTCTCTCTCTCACACACTCTACACTCCCCACCCTCCACACACACCTCCCCTCTCCCCCCCCCCACCTCTACCCCCCACACCCACACCAAACACACACTTCAACACAACCCTCCCTCCCAACCCCCACCCCACCTACCTCACCCCCCCCCCCAACACCCCACCCCCCACCCCCAACACCCCCCCCCCCACCCCCCCACCCCACCCCAACCAACCAACCCCTTTTACCCTTTCACTAACTTTTTCAACTCGGAAAACAAAATGCTCATATAATCCCCGCAGAAGAAACGACTTGGACTCCTGCTGCTCCATATGCGACTTCATCTTAAACGGGTGCAAGAAGAAGATGAACTCGTCATAAAAGCTGTAGCTGACGTTCCTGTCGCCTTTCCACAGACTGCTGGCCGACACGTACTTCACCTCCGACTTGGGCGCCAACCCGTAGTGAATGGCGGGAACGGCTAGCTCAATCAAAACGTTCCGCCTCAAAAAATGGCGCGTAAACTTCACCCAGCCGCGCGCCAAAACTTGCGGGATGTAAAAAAAATCCAAGGCTCTGTGTTTCGCGCGTCCGGACAGCCTGTTCGCTCTGTAGTAGTTTTTCAAAAATGCCTGGGCTTCTTCTTTGGTGGGGGTCTCCCACATTTCAGACCCCGGGAGGAAAGGTCGCATGGATGGGAAGGAGGCTTTTCCGGATTGGTAGGCGTCCTGGAATGAGGTCATCGGGGGTTTGGCGTTTTTCAGGCGGTTGTAGTTGGGGTCCAGCTGGAGGAGGTGCTGGGAGCTCAGCCCGCTGATCTTCTCCAGGTCTGCCATAGCGTGCAGGAGGGCAGGTCGCCCACGGGACTTCTTCCACCAGTACCAGCCCCAGCTGTGCTTGCTCTCGTCCACGCGCATGGTGGTGAAGCCGTGAGGGATCCACATGGCGTCCCTGGGCGCTTTCAGGTACTTCCACGAGTTGGTGAGAGTGTCGTCTCCGATTTGGAGGTAGCCGCGTACACCCTGTGAAAGAAAGAAAACAAACAAACAAACCCCCCAACCAAACACATTGAGTCGTCGTTTTTGGCGCTGCTTGGATGAAGAAGTGGTTGTGTTGCTGGGTTGATGTGTGGTTTTGAAAGAAGTGTGTTTAGTCTCACTACGCACACACACAGACACACAGACACACACAGACACAATACAGCATAATCATTAAGAAATTTGTTCTTAGATAGATGGCTTGATGAAAAAAAGCAAATGCATTGCTTATTCAATGTACCATCTGGAAATAAAATTTTGACTTTACTTGACTTGACTTAAATACACACAGAGTAGTTTTGTTGGTTGGTGTTCAGTTTTTGCGCTCTGTCCACATAAAAGTGGTATTAGACACATGTACCAACCCCCCCCCCCCCTCCCTCCCGCCCCCAAGTATGTACATGGACTAATCTAAGAGTGTGCATATCTATGTGTGCTGCAGCGTGTATTTTCAGAAAGTGTGCACTGTCAGTTTCTCCAACTTTCAGCTACTCTCAGCTGCTGTCCATTCCATTCCATTCCATTCCTGCTGGTGGCTAACTATAGCAGAATCTGACGCACTTGGACTTTAAGTAGAATAATGATAATAATAATAATAAATGGAGTTTGTATAGCGCTACATCTTGCAAAGACAAATCAGAGCGCTTGCATTCAAGATATTCTTACAGAGTCATGCAGCCAATAACTATCAAAAGCTTAAACAAAATTCAAATGTACGCACCTACACACACACAGACACAGACACACAGACACACACACACACACACACACACACACACACACACACACACACACACAGGCTGTAGGCTTTGGCAGGGTAATGGGATTTGGGCTGTTGAAAGGCAGGGGCAGTTTTGAGAAGAAAGAGGGAAAAAGTTAGGTTTGAAATAAATATGGCTTGAGGCTGGATTTAAATGTGTCATAAGTAGGCTTTTGTCGAAGAGAGAGAGAGGAAGGTCGTTCCAGATTGATGGACCAGAAATAGAGAAAGAGCGACGACCAACAGTGGATTGGTTGAAATCTAGGTATTCGTAAGCACAAGGTATCTGCAGAAGAGCGGAGAGAACGAGAAGGAGTGTACAGGTGAAGACATTCACAGAGGGAGGAGGTTGGTGTTTGGTGGAGACATTTGTAACAGAGGGTACTGGTCTTATAGTTTACTCTCTGTGGCACAGAGAAGTAGAAGGAAGGGGCTGATTTTAGTACTGGGCCTTGGACCCTTGACTCAAGCTATGCTGGATTTGCGCGTTGTGTCAGGCTGACGATGTTTCAAGCATGTAGAGGACTGAAGTCCAGTGTAAATGGTTCAGGTAAGCAGTGTGAAAGTGAGAGATGGTTTAGCCTACAGGTATACACATAAGCCACACACACACACACAAACACACACATACACACACACATGCACACAGATTGATGGACAAACAAACAGAAAACAGACAGACAGGCACACACACATGTACAGACATGCGGACACATACCTACTCTTTCTCTCTTGGCTTTTTTTTAAACACACACACAAACACATATGAGTACACTGACACCCACACACTAAACCACTCCACCATCCCCCACCCTCCAATCCCCCATCACCCCCCACCCTCCACAGCACACACACACAAACACATACAAAACACACACACCCCCTCCTCCCACAACACAGTACCCCCACACACCTACCCACGCACCCACACCCACTACCCCTCCCCCTCCTTTAAATCACCAAAAACACACCACACTAACACATACCTAGATATTCATGCAGCCACAATGTGACACATTCATACATCCTCCAAAACCCCCTCATCCCCCACCCTGCACGACACACACACACACACCCTCCAACCCCCTCTCACCCACCCACACACACCACTCTCTCTCCCTCTCTCTCTCTCTCTCCTCTCTCACACACACGCACTCTCTCTCTCTCTTTCTCTCTCTCTCTCTCTACTCTCTCTCTCTCTCTCTCCTCTCTCTCTCACTACACACACTTTAAAGACCAAAAAGCACTTCTCAATGACATACCTGGATGTTCACGTGGGCAACAATGTGACACACTCATCACACACCCAAGCCCCTTCTCATCTCGTAGCCAGCCACAAATCCCCCCAACCCCCCCCCCCCCCACACACACTCTCTCACACACACTTGAAGCCAACCCAAAACACCCCACCCCACTAACGACATACCTGGATATTCAAGCGGGCCACAATGGTGACACACTCATACATGAAGTACCAGGTGTCGCTCAGTCCCTCCACGAAAGACACGTGGCGAAGAATGTCGTCCTTGTTATCCACCAGAAGCTCGTCCACATTAGGTACACAGTAGAAAATATGTCTGAAAAGAAATACAGAAAAGAAATATTGTTCAAAATACTCCCCTAGGGATAGCTCAGTGGTCGCAGCACTCGCTTTCCCCCAGCCAAGTTAAGCAGCGTCGAGCGTGGTTACCAAGTGGATGGGTGACCGTTTTGCGTGCCTTGGCTTCAGTACAGTCCCTTAGTTCACACAGCTGTAAATGAATACCTGCCCTCTTTAGGGTCAGGGAAGGTAAAGCAGCGAGGGAGAGGAGATGGGCGCCGCCCTCAATATGCTGGCCCCTAGAGAAGTTGAGGTCTTTGACGCCTCGCTCCCCCTACAACCACAGGTTATGGGACACCTTTACCTTTAACTTCCCTAGATGTGGGGTGGTCGGGGGTCTATCGGTATATTAAATAACAAATAAAAGGGTTGATAAATAAAAATAAAATAAATTCTGTGGGTGGATCGGTGGTCTAGAGGTAACGCACCTGCCTAGAAAGCGAAAAATCCGGGTCGGAAGTGCGCGGTAGTTTGAACCAAGAAACTTCCCCCCTCCCCATCCATTAGACCATGAGTGGTGGTCTGGGTGCTAGTCTTTAGGATGAGATGAAAAACCGAGATCCCGGATGTTACATAAAATTATTTAGCGCACGTAAAAGAGCCCACGGCAACAAGAAAGTTGTTGTCCCTGGCAAAATTCTGTAGAAAAAAAAGCCACTCTGGTAAGGAAAGAAACACAGTTGCAGACAGGAAAAGAAAAATAATAATGGGTGGCGCTGTTCTTGTGGCGACGCGCTCTCCCCGGGGGAGAACAGCCCGAATTTCATGGATAGAAATCTACCGTGACTTAAAGTGGTATAATTTTTTAAAAATGTGGAATAAGGATCTGTGATTGTAGTCAAAACGTACCGGAAGAACCCCCCACCCCCCAAAAAACACAAACAAAAACCAACAAACAACAACAGCAAAAACCCCCAACCAAACAACAACAACAACAAACCCAAACAAACACCCCACCACCACCACCAAATAAACCCCCCCCAAAAACCCCCCCCCCCCAAAACAACCCACCCCAAACCCACCCAAAACAACAACAAAACCAAACCAAACCAAAAACAGAAAAAACAAACCACCACCACCACCACCACCACCACCACCACAACAACAACAAACAAAAAAAAGCAAGGGAAAAAAACCTTACTTGAAAAAGGGCCGGTGCATGGTCTCGGTGAAGGGCAGGTTGTTCCAGAAGAACTGGTTCCAGTTGAAGACGATGATCAGCACGATGTCCTCGATCACCGGCCTCTTCCACTGCGCCACGGGGAACCAGCTGTCCTCCTCGCGCGACGCGTTGCAGCGAGCGGCCAGGTTGCTCACCAGCCGACTCTTCAACGCCTTCTCTTCAGCTGCTCCGCCCGACTCCAGCCGAGCCTGAATGCTGCCCAGGGTCACCCGGACCTCGCTGGTCTTCCGCACCCCGCGCCAAGGACCCATCACCAGGACGGGTTCCGCAATCCCAGCCTTCTTCAGAACCCTCACCCAAGCTTTGACGAGGGTGAGCTCCTCCTCCTTCAACGATCCCTTGACGTGGAGGTACTCGCTCAACTCATCCACACAGTCCAAGAACTTGGAGCCAGATCGGCACGCCCAGGAATCCAGATGGGAGACGAGGTCCTCCACATGGATGGAGTCTTTGCCGGACTCGGCTAACTTCAGGGAGGTCTGGGAGGCGTCCTGGGTCGCGGTGACTTGGTAGAAGCCGGAGAAGGCGTCCAGGTCTCTGAAGAGTCGCTGCTGGAGGAGCTGGCGGAGGACGAGGCATCGGAGGGTGGGGGTCTGGCAAGGGAGGAGGAGGGCCCACAGCGCTGTCTGGCGGTACAGGCTGCAAGCTGGCACCGCGGCGGAGAAGCTCCTCTGTCCCAGAAACACTGCAGGGCTGGACTTGTCGAACCTGAGGCCAAAGGAGGGGGAGAAAGGAGGGGGGAGAAAGGAGGGGGAAGAAAGGAGGGGGAGATTAGTGAAGTGAAGTAAAGGCCAGCAGGGGAGAAAGGAGGGGGGGGGGGGAAGATTTAGTAAAGTCAAGTCAAGTCAAGTCAAGTCAAGTCAAGTCAAAGTTTTATTTCCAGATGGTACATTGAAGTCAAGAAATAACAAGTAAGTAAAAAAAAAGAGACCCTCCAAACTCCCCCCGTAAGAAACAGTAGGAAAACAGTAAGTAAGCTAAAAAAACAGTAAACGGAAGAAACCCCAGTAAACAAAAAACAGTAAGTAAGCAAACTACAGTAAACGAAAAAACCCCCAGTAAACAAAAACAGTAAGTAAGCAAAAAACAGTAAACGGAAAAAAACCCCAGTAAACAAAAACAGTAAGTAAGCAAACAACAGTAAACGGAAACCCCCCCAGTAAACAAAAACAGTAAGTAAGCAAAAAACAGTAAACGGAAAAAACCCCCTGTAAACAAAAACAGTAAGTAAGCAAACAACAGTAAACGGAAAACCCCCCAGTAAACAAAAACAGTAAGTAAGCAAAATACAGTAAACGGAAAACCCCCCAGTAAACAAAAACAGTAAGTAAGCGAAAAACAGTAAACGGAAAACCCCCCAGTAAACAAAAACAGTAAGTAAGCAAAAAACAGTAAACGGAAAAACCCCTCAGTAAACAAAAACAGTAAGTAAGCAAACAACAGTAAACGGAAAACCCCCCCAGTAAACAAAAACAGTAAGTAAGCAAACAACAGTAAACGGAAAAAACCCCCAGTAAACAAAAACAGTAAGTAAGCAAAAAACAGTAAACGGAAAAAACCCCAGCAAACAAAAAACAGTAAGTAAGCAAAAAACAGTAAACGAAAAAACAACAACAGTAAACAAAAACAGTAAGTAAGCAAAAAACAGTAAGCGGAAAAAACCCAGTAAACAAAAACAGTAAGTAAGCAAAAAACAGTAAACAAAAAACAGTAAGTAAACATAAAAACCAGTAAATTAAAAAAAACAACAACAACCCAGTAAATCCAAGCCCACATTGAGAATGGGGAAAAAAACAACAAAACTGTATTGTTTGTTGAGTGTGTTTGGAGTGTGGGCCTTCCTCTCCTTCGCTTTTATCAGACGTGTTTAGGACAAATAATTATTAGCAAGTCCTTTCCAGCTCCTCTCGTGGGCCCTACAGCTTAGTTTGCAGGGCTATCTATCTCCATCAGTCACACAATCTTCCTCAGCTCGCTGAATAGCGTGCATCTTTGAAGGATGTGATGTGCTCGCCAGTCTGGTTTTCTTTGCCACAGGCACATAGGGGAGTAGAAGTCCTTCGGATGAGACTATAAACCGAGGTCCCGTGTGCGAACGCACGCGGAACATCTTGCGCACGCGTTAAATCCTGTTCCGCTTTTCGTAAGAGTAGGTCATTGTGTGCCGGTGGGAACAGATGACAGAATTCACCAATCCGCATACACACGGGGACTAGATGTAAAAAAAGCACATAAGTGCTTATTCCATTATCCTCGATATAAAAGAGTTAAATAAAAAATAAAAACAAAAAAACAACAACATACACACATACTTACACACCACACACACGCACGAATGCACACACGCACGCACGCACGCACGCACGCACGCACGCACGCACGCACGCACACACACACACACACACACAGCACGCACGCACGCACACACACACACACACACTTACTTGCATACAGATCTCATATTTATATATACAAAGACATACAGGTTGACAGACAGATGGACAGACTAAAGATGTAGACAAACAGATACTGATAAAGATGCAGATAGACATCTGAACAGACAGACAGACAGACATATGATAGAATGTAAAATCAATTTTTAATGTTGTTTTGATAATCATACCCATATTATATAAGGCATTAAACAAAAAATATCATCATCATCATCATCATCATCATCATCATCATCATATTACATTACTCCACATCAAACATACTACCCTTATCACACTGCACACACACACACTGTACATACATACACACACACACACACGACCCCCCCCCCCCCCACCCCTCATCCACACCCCTCCCCCCTCCCACCCCCACAACACACACACACACACGAACACACCTACCTTATCCCAACCTCCTTCCCACCGGAAGTAGCCCCTCTCCCTCCTACAGGAAGTGGCACGGCATCACGGGAAGCCTCCGCGACGCCATGTTTGACCAAGACGTTCCCGTCAAAGTCGCGCACGTAGTACGTCCAAGAATTGGGCCCGGCTCGCGCCCGCCCACTCAGCACTCGAGGCACAACTGCCCAGGCCCCGAAATGAGCATAAGGATTGAACAGCACGCTTTCGTTATACATAGGTCCGTGATCCATTGTTGGCGGGAACTGCAAAGTCTCTGTCGCCGTTTTCAAAACGGTGGTGCAGTCGGCGTCTAGAATGTACTGCGCCCCTTGGGAGATTGCAGCGAGGTAGGCCAGGTTTTTTCTGAAGGCTCTCGGGGACTTTTTGGAAGCGGTAGCCGTGTCGGTGTGAGGTCTGGCTGAGTCGAGAAGGTCTGGGGGAAGGTAGGTGCAGGTGATTCCGCTGGAAAAAAAAACAGAGAGAGAGAGAGGTAGGTAGATAGAAGATTTTGTGTGTGTGTCAGATGAATGAGAGGAGAGAGAGGAGGGAGGGGAGGAGGGGAGAGGGGGAGGGAGGGGAGAGGGGGAGAGGAGGGAGGGAGAGGGGGAGAGGGGGAGGGAGAGAGGGGAGAGGGGGGAGGAGAGAGGGGAAGAGGAGGAGGGAGAGAGGGGAGGGAAGGAGGGAAGGAGGAGAGAGAGTGAACACAAAGTTTGAGTTATTTAGGGTGATAGATTATAAGCACAATGACTTTTTTTTAGCATCCAGCCCTTCCAAAAAGAACCCCACCCAACAACAACAAAATAACACGTCAGAGAGAGAGAGAGAGAGAGAGAGAGAGAGAGAGAGAGAGAGAGAGAGAGGAGAGAGAGAGAGAGAGAGAGAGAGAGAGCGAGCAAAGTTTGAGTTACTTTAGATGATAGATTAAACACAATGACTTTTTTTCATCCAGCCCTCCCCAACTCCCCCCCCCCCCCATCCCCATCCCCCAAATATACAGTTACGTCACAGAGAGACAGCATTGATTAAAAACTATAAACATGTACATTATCACCTCATGACAATCATCAAAAACAAACTTTTGAAAAGTGTAATTGTATGACAATTACATGAAAAAACAACAACTCTTGAACAGTGTCTTCACACCATGCTTCAGCTCAGGAAAGCTCACTTTCATCCCAGACAAATAAATGGATAGTCCAACAAAAGAAATACATGGTTTATACAAGCAAAGGTAAAGGTGTTCCCATAACCTATGCCATAATCATTTGGGAGCAAGTTTTCAGAGACCTCAGCTTCTGTAGGGACCAGCATATTGAGTGAGAGTGGCGCCAATCTCTCTTGCAACCCCCACCCCTCGCTGCTTTACCTTCCCTGTCCCTGAAGAGGGAAGGTGCCCATTTAAAAGTGGGTGAACTGGGGAACTGTACAGAAACCAAGGAGCACGAACGGTCATCCTCCCACCCACCCACCAGTCACTATCTTGTGAACATATTCTTTTCTCAATGTTCAAGTTTTAAATTCAGTTTTCAAAGAATCTGGCCTTGAAATTTTCAAAAGGATCCATTGAACATACTTTTGCAAAGTTTACTAGGATTATTTCCAAGTCTTCTATAAATATTTTATTGCAGGGTTTTCATTTGTTTTTTTCCCCTTAGCGATGACAAGCTCTTAACATAACAACCGACACTCTCCTTTACACGAAAAAAAATCCTCTGAAGTCGGAGAATGGCTGCCTTTATGCGAGGTACTTGAAAAGAGTCATACACGCAAACTTCTCATCCGGTGTACTTCCTATTTCACAAGAGATTCCCAGGTGGGATGAGTGAGTCAGAGTACATGTTCTGGGTGACCGCCAGGGTGTAAAGCTGGGGAACGCACAACAGCAACAACAGACTATGGTTGGCTATATGGCTAGGTACTTAAAAACAGCCATACAGGCAAACTTCTCATTCAGTGTGGCAATTTTGTACCTCACAATGATTCCCAGGTGGGATGAGTCAGTGAGTCAGAGTGTACATTATTGATGACCCCCAGAGTGTTAAGTTGGGCAACGCACAACAACAACGACAACAACAACATATCACCAAGTGTAAAAAGACTTTTAATTGAACTACAACAACAAGAACAACAACCCACCCACGAGGCTAAACCAACCACGCTCAATGCTGTTGAACTATTGTTTAAATCTTATTTTTATTCTTCTATTTCGAGGATAATGGAATAAGCACTCATGTGCTTTTTTTCATCCAGTCCCCGCGTGTATACAGTTATGTCAATTTCATCATCCTTTCCCACCCCGACACACAATGGCCTACTCTTCCGAAAAGCGGGAGCGGGTTTTAACGTGTGCGCAAGATGTTTCTCCGTGCGTTCGCACACAGGACCTCGGTTTATAGTCTCATCTGAAGGACTTTTAGGGGGGAAGTGGAATCAGCACTGATGTTAACTCCAGGAGGAAAAAAAAATCCTCTTGAACAAGATTCGAACCCGGGTCAGCAGATCACGAATACATCACTCTAACCACCGGGCTATCCTGTCCCTCCCCCCAAACGTTTGACTCCGGGAGAGTAACTCTGTGTTCATTAAGCTCACTGAGCTTAAACCAATCATCTGTCCCTGCACCGTTTTACAGAGATTTTACATGGAAATCTTTAAAAAAAAAATGTAGTCGAATACTAGGGCGCGAGTGATGAGAGAGATTCTGACCTGCATCCTTTGAGACTGGGAGCATCTCCAATGGCCAGGATTTTCCAGCCAGAGGGCGCTGCCGGAACCTGATCGCACTTCCCGGATGTGACGTCAAGCACGACCCATTTGCTGTGAGGCTTCAGCTTTAACGTCCTGGAATGAAAGAATAGGTAAACAAGATGGGATAAATCAATGAGTAGGTATGTAAGTAAGAAAGTAGGTAGGTAGAGAGGTAAGTAAGGAAGGAAGAAAAAGTAAGGAAGTAAGTAAGAAAGTGAGTGAGTGAGTGAGTGAGTAAGTGAGTAAGTCAGTCGGGTCGGTCGGTCGGTCGGTCGGTCAGTCAGTCAGTCAGTCAGGAAGGAAGGAAGGGATGTGAGCGAGGCGAGTGAGTGACTGAGTAAGTAGGTAAGTAGGTGTGTAGGTAGATAAGTAAGTAATAAAGTAAGTGAGAAAGTAGGTAGGTAGGTGAATGGGTAGGAAGTTAGGTAGGTAGGTAGGAAGTTAAGTAAGTAATTAAGCAAGTAAGTACGTAAGTAAGTAAGCAAATAAGGAAGTAAGTAAGTAGGTAAATGTTTGAGATCAAACGGACACATGACGGGCGCCATACCCGAGTGGTTAAAACCTTTCGACTTCAATCCCGTGGGTCCATAAAACCGTGGGTTCAAATCTCGGCGGAGTCTGGTGAATTAAGGCGGGGATTCTTACTATATTCCAGGTCAACTTCAAGTGCAGACCTGCCAGTGCCTTAAATCCCTCCGAGTATACAGACATGCAGAAGATCAAATATGCACGTTAAAGATCCCGTAATTCATGTCAGCGCTCAGCAGGTTACGGAAACACGAACATACCCAGCATACATCCCCGAAGTCGGAATGCGGCTACCTTCATGATGGGCAAAAATGGTCGCATTTATTTATTTTTTAATTTATTTTATACCACTTTAAGTCACGAGATTTCTCTGCGTGAAATTCGGGCTGCTCTCCCCGGGGAGAGCGCGTCGCCACAAGAGCAGCGCCACCCTTTTTTTTTTTTTTTTTTTTTTCATTTGGTCTGCAACTGTTTTTGTTTCCCTATCAGAGTGGCTTTTTTCTAAGAATTTTGCCAGGGACAACTCCCTTGTTGCCGTGGGTTTTTTTACGTGCGCTGAAAATTTTGTGTAACACACGGGACCTCGGTTTATCGTCTCATCCGAAAGACTAGCGCCCAGACCACCACTCATGGTCTAATGGATGGGGGAAAAATTTCGGGCCCAAACGGGGTACGAACCACGCACACACCCGACCCGGACTTTTCGCATTCTAGACAGGCGCGTTACCTCTAGACCACCGATCTCACCATTGCTGAACCTCGAAGCTCTAGCTGAGGAAGGAAAAAGTAAACAATCCACACACACGCACACAGACACACACACACACACACACACACACACACACACACACACACACACACACACACACACACACACACACACACACACACACACACACACAGAGACACACACACACTGTTGTTGTTTTATTCAGTTGTTTGTATGGTTGAAGGTTTGTGTGTACATGTGTGTGTGTGAGGGGGGGGGGGGGGGAGGGAAGCAGTTGGTGTGGGGTTTTTTATATTTTTATTATGTTTTGTCTTCTTTGTTTGTTTTGGTTTGGTTTTTTTATTGTTGCTTGTTTGTTTGTGTTATGACGGGTATTTTTTTTCAGGATTTTTGAATTATTTGAATTGTATGGCCTCATATTTTTCTGGGTTTTTTGTTTTATTTTAATTCCACATATGCATATGTTATTGGTTTTTTTGTTTGATTTGTATGGTTTACCATAGATTAGGTGTGTTTTTTTATTCTATGTCTGCATATACATTATCTTTTTTTTTCTCGCTTTTTTTCTTTCTTTAGATAGATGGCTTGATGAAAAAAAGCAAATGCACTGCTTATTCAATGTACCATCTGAAAATAAAAGTTTGACTTTGACTTTGACTTTGACACAGACACACACACAGACACACACACACACACACGCACACAGACACACACACACACAGACACACACACACACACACACACACACACACACACACACACACACACGCACACAGACACACACACACACACAGACACGCACACACACACAGACAGACAGACACACACACACACGCACACAGACAGACACACAGACACACAGAGACACACACACAGACACACACACACACACGCACACACACACACACAGACACACACACGCACACAGACACACACACACTCACACACACACACACACACACACACACACACACACACACACACACACACACACACACACACACACACAGCACACAGACACACACACACGCACACAGACACACACACACTCACACACACCACACACACACACACACACACACACACACACACACACACACACACACACGCACACAGACACACACACACACACACACACACAGGTAGGAAGGCTGACAAATTCTTGAGCTGCTTATGATGATTCACGGATACCAAGGTGGTTGGTTGATGATACAGTCCCTAAATCGGATAACTCCGCTGGGAACCTAACACAATCGAATCAACCTACTTATTCATGGATCTGTTTTTTTGTTTGTTAGTTATATCAATGCACCATGTTTAAATTAACACACACACGCACGCACACACACACACACACACACACACACACACACACACACACACACACACACACACACACACACAACACACACACACACACACTCTCTCTCTCTCTCTCTCTCACACACACACAGACACACACACACACAGACACACACACACACACACACACACACACACACACACACACACACACACACACACACACACACACACACACACTCACTCACACACTCATTCACTAACTCACACACACACACACACACATTTTCCCCTCCCCATCCATCCCCCACCCACCCACCCACCCACACTGACAGTGAACAGTAAAATCGAAGACAACACACACACCTTCTTCCCCCCCCCCCCCCCCCACCCCACCTCACCCCCCACCCACCCCACACCCTCTCACCCACCCTCCACCCCAACCCCACCCTTCCCAAAACCATACACAACCCCCCTCCACCCAAAAAAACCCCCAACCCCACCCAAAAATAACAACAACAACAACAACAAAAGCAAACCCACTTACTTCAAAGCCACCAAAAGTCTCTCCGCCTCCTCTCTTCGCGCCTTCCACCACCTCTTTGCCCGCCCCTCTCGTCGCCACCACCACCACCTCCTCCTCCTCCTCCTCCTTCTTCTTCTTCCTCCTGCTACCCCCACCTCCACCTCCACCACCTCCTCCACCACCCCCACCACCACCTCCTCCACCACCCCCACCACCGTCACCACCTCCACCACCTCCACCACCAACACCAACACCACCATCTTGTTGTTCTCCGATCCCAGCTAACAGACTGTTCAGATCCAATCTCTGGTCTTTGGACATTCTTCCTCTTCTGTTGCTATTACTGCTGCTGCTGCTGATGATGCTGCTGCCTTTGCCCAAAGGGTCGTGCTCCCCATCTCTCGCTAAGGCTCTCCTCCTGTCCTCACTGTCTCCTCTCGTCTCCGGCTGCAGCGGAGGGAAGGCCTCTATCTCCCCGTGGCTGTAGCCGGCGCTGAGTCTCCTCTGGAGGGTGGCCGTGTCGCCGCCGCCGCCGACGCCACCGCCACCTCCGCCGCCGTCGGCCGTCGAGGACTCAGCCTGCTGCCAGAGGACCTTGAGGTCGATCAGCACCAGCAGGAAGGAGGCTCCCAGGAGAAAGGTCCACGTTCTGGCCGGGGCTGTCGATGTGTGTGTGTGTGTGTGTGTGTGTTGAGTCAAAGTCAAAGTTTAAGTTAAAGTTAAAAGTCCAAGTTAAATCCAAGTCCAGGTCCAAGTTAAAGTCAACGTCAAAGTTAAAGACCAAGTTCAGGTCAAAGTCAAAGTTTAAGGTCAAGTGAGAGTTAAAGTCATGTTAAGTTCAAGTCCAGGTCCAAGTCAAGTTAAATAAAGTCAAAGTCAAGTTACGTTAAGGCCAAGTCCAGGTCAAAGTCAAGTGAGAATCAAAGTCAAAGAAGTCCAGGTCCAGGTCAAAGTCAAGTGAGAGTCAAAGTCAAGTTAAAGTCCAAGTCCAAGTCAAGTTAAAGTCATAGTCAAAGTCAAGTTAAGTCCAAGTCCAGGTCAAAGTGAAATCGAGTCAAAGTCAAATTAAGTTAAGGCCA
>CM054141.1:13187349-13199849 GCA_028751875.1 Rapana venosa | reverse complement strand
GACAAACCAATGCGAATTCACAGTTAAGTCAAAGTCAAACTAAATTCAAGTCAAAGGCACAGTCAAGTCAAAGTCACGCCAAAAGGCAAGTAAAGTCAAACCACAGTCAAGACATTGCCAAGCCAAATCAAACCATAATCAAGTCCAGTACCTCGTCAAAAGTCAAGTCAAATCAAACCACAGCCAAGACATTGCCAAGTCAAAGTCAAATCAAATCAAACCACAGTCAAGTCATTGCCAAGTCAAATCAAACCACCATAATCCAGTCCAGTGCCTCGTCAAAGTCAAGTCAAATCAAACCACAGCCAAGTCATTGCCAAGTAAAAGTTAAGTCAAAGTCATGCCAAAGTAAAGTCATTACCAAGTCAAAGTCAAGTCAAAGTCAAAACAAAGCGGAGAAAGGCATAGGGAGATGTGCACATCAGTTCCCTCCAAGGCCGATGGTAAACTCTCCAACTATTATGAAGATTTATTTATTTATTTATTTATTTATTTATACTTTTTTTTAACCAAAGGACCACAGAGATTTGAATGGATAACCTCTTGACTCAGCACCATTAAGCGCTGAAGGATTAGCAACCCGATCACCTGGCATCCCCTGCTCCATTGTTGTGGTGATAAAGAGAGAGAGAGAGAGGGAGAGAGAGGGAGATAGAGAGAAGGAGAGAGAGAGAGGGGGGAGGAGAGAGGAGAGAGGGGGAGGAGAGAGAGAGAGGGGAGAGGGAGAGAGAGAGGGAGAGGGAGAGAGAGAGAGGGGGAAAGAGAAGGAGAGAGAGGGAGAGAGGGAGAGTGGGGAGAGAGAGGAGAGGAGGAAGGGAGAGAGGGAGAGGGGGAGAGAGAGAGAGGGGGGAGAGAGAGGAAGAGAGAGAGGGAGAGAGAGAGGGAGAGAGGGATCAGAGGGTATGAGAGAGAGAGGGAGAGAGAGGAAGAGATCAGAGGGTATGAGAGAGAGAGAAAGAGGGGGAGAGAGAGGGAGAGAGAGAGAGAGAGAGAAAAGAGAGAGAGAGAGAGAGAGAGAGAGAGAGAGAGAGAGAGAAAGGGAGAGGGAGAGGGAGAGAGAGAGAGAGAGAGAGAGAGAGAGAAGAGAAAGAGAGAAAAGAGGGAGAGAGAGGGAGAGATCAGAGGGTATGAGAGAGAGAGGGAGAGAAGAGAGGGAGAGAGAGAGAGAGAGGGAGAAAGAGGGGGAGGAGAGGGAGAGAGGGATCAGAGGGTATCAGAGAGGGAGAGAGGGAGAGATCAGAGGATATGAGAGAGGGAGAGAGGGAGAGAGGGAGAGATGGAGAGAGGGAGAGGGGGAGAGATAAGAGGGTATGAGAGTGGGAGAGAGGGAGAGAGAGACAGGGATCAAAGGGTATGAGAGAGGGAGAGAGGGGACAGATCAGAGGGTATGAGAGAGGGAGAGAGGGAGTGAGGAGAGAGGGAGAGAGGGAGAGATCAGAGGGTATGAGAGAGGGAGAGAGGGAGAGAGGGAGAGATCAGAGGGTATGAGAGAGGGAGAGAGGGAGAGAGGGAGAGATCAGAAGGTATGAGAGAGGGAGAGAGTGAGAGTGAGAGAGGGAGAGATCAGAGGTATGAGAGAGGGAGAGAGGGAGAGGGAGAGAGGATCAGAGGGTATGAGAGAGGGAGAGATCAGAGGGTATGAGAGAGAGGGAGAGAGAGAGGGAGAGAGAGTGAGAGAGAGAGAGTGAGAGAGAGGGAGAGAGAGGGAGAGGCAGAGAGAGGGAGAGAGAGGGAGAGACAGGGAGAGATCAGAGGATATGAGAGAGAGAGGGAGAGAGAGAGAGAGGGAGGGAGAGAGAGGGAGAGAGAGAGAGGGAGGAGGGAAGAGAGAGAGAGAGAGAGGGGTGGGTGGAGGGAGGGAGAGATCAGAGGGTATGAGAGAGAGAGAGCAACAGACAGGCATACAGACACACAGAGAGACAGAGAAAGACAGAGACAGGAACAGAGTTATTATTTTATTTACTAATGGTAAGATATTGAGGGAAAGAGAGAGACAGAGAGAGAGAGAGAGAGAGACAGAGAGAGACAGAGAGAGAGAGAGAAAGAGAGAGAGAGAGAAAAGAGAGAGAGAGAGAGAGAGAGAGAGAGAGAGAGGAGGGGAGAGAGGGAGAGAGTCTAGATCATATGTACTCTGTAAATATTAAAAGTGCTTTTCTAAAACTCAATACAGGCAAAGTGTACTTTTATTTACGTCGGAATAAAAAAAAGTTGTGAGACTAGTTTAATAAAAAAAGGCAGGAGAATTGGCTGGGAAGTAAAAGTATGGAAAGAAAAAGCAAGAGAGAGAGAGAGAGAGAGAGAGAGAGAGAGAGAGAGAGAGAGAGAGAGAGAGAGAGAGAGAGAGAGAGAGGAGAGAGAGACACACACACAGACAGACAGAGACAGAGAGAGACAGACAGACAGAGAGGCATATTTACTTATTTTATTTGATTTAATTCTTTTATATCGAGGATAATGGAATAAGCACTTATGTGCTTTTTTTTTTTACATCCAGTCCCCGTATGTATGCGATTTTGTAAATTGTCATCTGTTCCCACCGGCACACAATGGCCTACTCTTACAAAAGGCGGAACAGGACTAAACGTGTGCGCAAGATGTTCTGCGTGCGTTCGCACACGAGACTTCGGTTTATAGTCTCATCCGAAGGACTTTTGGGGAGAGTGGAGTCTGTACTGATGTTAACTCCAGAGGAAAATATCCCCTTGAACGGGAATCGAACCCGGGTCTTCAGATTGCGAGCGCAATGTTCTAACCACTAAGTTATCCCGTCCCCCATAGAGAGAGAGAGAGAGAGAGAGAGGAGAGAGAGAGAGAGAGAGAGAGAGAGAGAGAGAGAAAAGAGATCGAGAGATCAGAGCTAGAGACATAGACAGAGACAGAGAGCGAGTGCAAAGAGTGAGAGAGAGAGAGAGAGAGAGTCAGACAGACACAGAGACAGAGAGACAGACAGAAAGACAGACAGAATGACATAGACAGAGAGACAGGCAGACAGCGAGAACAAAAGAGTAAGTGAGAGAGAGAGAGAGAGATAGAGAAGAGAGAGAGAGAAGAGAGAGAGAGAGAGAGAGAGAGAGAGGGAGAGAGAGGGAGACAGACAGCAACAGACAGACAGACACAGACAGGCAGGCATGCATACATAGAGAGAAAGAGAAGAGAAGAGAGAGAGAGAGAGAGAGAGAGAGAGAGAGAGAGAGAGAGAGAGAGAGAGAGAGAGTGAGAGAGAGAGAGAGAGAGAGAGAGAGAGAGAGAGAAAGAAAGAAAGAGAGAGACAGACAAAGAGACAGAGAGACACAGACAGAGATTATTCAAAAACTGCCTACACCCAAGTTTGATATCGAACATGTACACGCCAATACTTTGCAGTTCATGCTATTTCAAAGGGGTTTTGTATTCATATTGATCTTCCAAAGGAAGTCTGCAATTCATATTTTGATAGGGGTTCTGCATAATAATAATTATTATTTCAGAGGCTGTGAAGCATGGGTATTTTTCTGATTTTCCCCCCCACTATTTACCTATTTTATTATTTCTTTTTAAAGTACGTTTTCTATTGAACTTACATGCAGATATACATTTACGACATTTTAACAAATCTATTTATGCAGTTTCTTTTGTTGTTGATATATCGGCTCCTTGCGTATTTGGTGATTTGTTTGAAGATAATTATTCGAAGGGGATAGCTCAGTGGTCAGAGCACTCGCTTTGCCCAAGCTAAGTTAAGCAGCATCGAGCGTGGTTACCAGTTGGATGGGTGACCGTTTGCGCGTCTTGGCTTCAGTACAGTCCCCCAGTTCTCCCAGCTGTGAATGGGTACCTGTCCTCTTTAGGGTCAGGGAAGGTAAAGCAGCGAGGGAGAGGAGATGGGCGCCGCCCTCAATATGCTGGCCCTAGAGAAGCTGAGGTCTCTGATGCCTCGCTCCCCTACGACCGCATTATAGAATATAGGAACACCTTTAGCTTTTTAAAGTATTAACAAAACACACTCGCAGAAGGAAAAGAGAGGCATGCCTAGGCAGAGGCCATTTTCTTTTGAAAAAAATTCTGTATTTGGAAGTTGCTAATATGACTCTCTCTCTCTCTGTGTCTGTCTGGCTGTCTCACACACACACACACACACACACACACACACACACACACACACACACACACACACACACACACACACACACACACACACACACACACACACACACACAACACATCCCCCCCCCCCCCCCCCACACACACACGCGCGCGCGCGCGCGCTAGAACATCTTGCGCACACGTTAAAACCTGTTCGGCTTTTCGGAAGAGTACGCCATTGTACTGTGTGCCGGTGGGAACGGATGACAACATTGACAAAACTGCATACTAGACAAGGAGATTGGATGTAGATAAAGCACATGGGTGCTTATTCCATTATCCTCGAAATAATGGAATAAAATAAATATGAGACATAAAAACTACACACCACACACCCACCAACTCACAGATGACAGAATTTACAAGCCGCATACACACGGGGACTAGATGTAAAAAAAGCAAGAAGTGCTTATTCCATTATCCTCGATATAAAAGAATAAAATAAATAAATAAAATAAACTCACCCCCCACACCCCTTCCCTCCTCCCCCACACAAACACCCCCCCCCACCCTTCACAAACAAACACACACTTACCCCCCCCCCCTCCACACACACACACACACACACACACACACACACACACACACACACACACACACACACACACACACACACACACACACTTACCCCCTGTACCCCCCCTCTCCCCCCCCCCCCCCCCCACCACACACATTTTCACCCCCTCCACCCCCTCCACATTTACTCCCTCACCCCACCCCCACACTTGCGCCCCCCCCTCTCCCCACACATACATACTCACATTACCTTTCTTTTAAATCCTTTACCCACTTGAAACTGAAAGTTAAAAACTTATACTACAAGCCGCTAACGGCTTTCTCAATTCTAACAGGAACACGATCGCTTACCCTCCAATTCACACGAATTGCAAATAAAATGTGACCAGCTCTGCTTTTATAATATCTATCTATCCATATCTCAACAGCCTTCCCACCTTTTCACATAGCACACGTACAGCCAACAAGAATCATGAACAAATCAAGCTTAGAAGCACACAGACACAGACACAGTGCGAGCCCAAATTTTGTTTAAAAAAGAAAAAAGAAAAGGAAAAGAAAAGGAAGAAAAAAAGGGAAAGAAAAAGAATAAAGGGGGAAAAAAAAAAAAAAGGGAAAGAAAAGTTTTATTTATTCGATTTCCTTAACAACGGAACAATTTGAAAAAAAGTCGACTGTAAAACAAAACGAAAAGCTTATCTGTGTATTATATATATATATATAATTTATATATATAATTCCCCCAACCTCCCCCTCCTCCTTTTTCTGTCCCCCCTCCCCCCCTCTCCCCCCCTCCACACACAGATACTCTTCTCTGGGGGGAGATACCCTAGGGGTTAGAACATTGGCTAGAAAAACTGCCCGCCCCGGGTTCGAACCCTTAAAGGGGTATTTCCCCCTGGAGTTAACATCGGCAGATCCATTTTCCCCAAAAGTCCTTCGGATTAGCTCTAAACCGAGGCCCGTGTGCGAACGCACGCGAACATCTTGGCAACTTAATCCGTTTCGTTTTTGGGTTTAAGGTAGCCTTGTGTCCCGGTGGGAAGGGTGAAAAAAATTGACAAACCGCATCACCGGACTGGACTTTAAAAAAAAAGCAATGAGTGTTATTCCATTATCCTCGTTTAAAAAAGAAAAAAAAAAAAAAATAAATAATCCTTTTTTTAACCCCCGCAGGACAGAATGGCCGGTGGTTTGAAAGTGGGGGGGGGGCCTGGGGAATAGCTGAAGCTCGAGTTAAAGTTTTTTCATGCTTTAAAGTGGGTTTCCAAATTATTATCATTTACGTTTGTCGTAAACAACAGTAAAGAACTATGACTTTGGGTTTTTGGATTCATTTCATTTTTATATCACTCTGTCCCGGCAACTTCCCCTGGGGAAATTTGGGCGTGCCCCGGGGGGGGGCGTCGCCACAAGACAGCGCACCCTTTTTTTTTTTCCTGTCTGCAACTGTCAGAGTGGCTTTTTTCTATAGAATTTTGCTTGGGACAACTCTCTCGTTGCCGTGGGTTCTTTTACGTGCGCTAAATAATGATGTGTAACACACGGGACCTCGGTTTATCGTCTTATCCGGAAGACTAGTATCCAGACCACCACTCATGGTCTAATAGTGGATGGGGGGTAAAGTTTTGGCCACAAACGGGGATCGAACCACCGCACACTTGAAACCCGGACTTTTTGCTTTCTAGGCAGGTGTGTTACCTCTAGACCACCAATCCACATTTCTTTTCATTTCATTATTTTATTATTTTATTTCAAGGATAATGGGATAAGCACTCGTGTGTGTTTTTAAAAATTTTACACCCAGTCCTCGTATGCATGCAGTTTTTGTAAAATGTTGTCATCCGTTCCCACTGGCACACAATGGCCTACTCTTCTGAAAATGCGGAACAAGTTTTAACAGTGTGTCGCGCAAAGATGTTCTACGTGCGTTCGCTGCACACGGGACCTCGGTTTATAATCTAATCGGAAAGACTTGTGAGCAGTGGGCAAATTAGATCGGTACCAATGGTTGACACGAACATGCCCAGCATGCACCCTGCTATCTGGGCTCCGCCGTTTTGCTCTTGCCCATGACATACTGTCTGATAAAATTCAGAACCGTACCCCCTAACGATTCCTTAAGAATTGCTTCTTCATCGAAAGCTCACACAGCGAAACTACTCATAGTCCGAGCGAAAATGCTTTGCGCTGCCGTTAAGTGCCTGGCAAGTCAGGCCCAGCGAAACTTTTGCTGTCATAGTCCGAGCGAAAATGCTTTGCGCTGCCGTTAAGCGCCTGACAAGTCAGGCCCAGCGAAACTACTTAAAGTACTATTGTCTGCCATAATAGTCCGAGCGAAAATGCTTTGCGCTGCCGTTAAGCGCCCGACAAATCAGGCCCAGCGAAACTATTGTTGTGTGTTATCAGAGCGAAAACAAAATGCGTTGCGCTTCCGTTAAGCGCCTGACAAGTCAGGCCCAGTGCATCTGACTTCCGCGTGGGAGAGAAGTGAAGTCACTTATGCACGGGTGTGTAGGATAACTCACGGAAACACTTGAGTGTGTGAGTGGCAACTATGCAAACTTAATGCCAACCTTGCTTATGTAAAATCTTCATCGCTGCCTTCTGGTATCAGCCTAGCCTTAGTTTGCTAAACTTCTTTTGTATCAAGTCAAGTGTAACCAGGGTCAATATATAATGCAAACAGACAGACAGACAGACAGACACATTGACGGGCGTACGTACACGCACTTAAGAGGACGCAAGCATGCACACACACATAAAGACATGCACACGCACGCACGCACGCACGCACGCACGCGCGCACACACAGGCGTGCACACGCACGCACGCACGCCGCGCCCACCACAAACCACCACAACGCACGCACACACACAACCATACACACGCACAGCGCGACACACACATACACAAGCACGCAAGCACAGAGAGAGAGAGAGAGAAGAGAGAGGAGAGATTGAGAGAGAGAAGAGAGGAGAGAGAGAGAGAGAGAGAGAGAGAGAGAGAGAGAGAGAGAGCGAAAGACAGAGACAGAGAGACAGAAAACAGAGACATACAGAGACAGAGAGACAGACAGACAAATAGACACATAAAAACACAAACACACACACACAGATTTTTAAGACAGCAAGAAGCACGCACCCACACACCACACACACACACCCCACAACACACACAACACACACACACACACACACACACACACACACACACCACACACAAAACACACACACAAGAGCGTGAAACATTATTCTCGATTAAAAAAATAAAATAAAATAAAAACATACACACACCCTTCCACACACACACACACAGAAACACAACCCTAACACACACCCCCCCCCCCCCCCTCCACACCCCCTCCCACACACCACAACACACACACACACACACACACACACCACACACCCACACCACACACACCACACACCTGACAGTGGTTTTATTACGTTCTAAACCCCCCCCCCCCCCCCCCCCCACATTTTTATAAACGTCCATTCAAACTGGCGAGGACAGCAGGGAGTGGGAGATTGGGCACAAAATACAAACATTTCTTTTATTCTGAACAAAAAGCAATCTGTGAGTATGACAGTCCACCCTGCCCTCCTCCCCCACTCTCCCTCTCTCTGCGCACCATCCCCCCTCAAGCCACCCCCCCCCCCCCCCCAAAAGCCAACAAAAACAAACTAAAAGAAACACACACAATGTCCCCACACATTTATGTATATATATATATTATATATGATTTATATTATATATATATATTATACGAACACACTGGTACACACATATATACATACATACTTATATATATATATTATATATAATATATATATATAATATATATATATAAGTATGTTATATAATATATATATATATATATTGACAGAGAGACAGAGAGACAGAGAGAGGAGAGAGAGAGAGAGGAGAGGAGAGAGAGAGGACATAGACATAGATATATTATATGAACACACTCGTACACACTAAAATATTAAATAAAAATATGTATATATATATAATATATATATATATATATACAGAGATATAAATATATTATACGCACACACACACAACACACACATAAAAATATATGATATACATTAGACGCACACACACAACACACGCACACTCACACACACACACTCACTCACACACAGTACACACACCACACACACACATACACACACACACACACACACCACACACCACACACACCACACACACACACACACACAACACCACACACACACACACACACACATAGATGGGAAGAAGTTAACACTCATCAATATATATACACACGTACATACATCAACACACACATACATACTGTCACACACTACACACTATCTACACACATCTACACATCTACATCTACACACATCACACTACTATCACATTTATTATATGGAATGAAGTGATAATGGATTACTGCATTTGTGTTTTTTACATATTTGTATCGATTTGTATAATGTGTATTTTTCAAACAAATGATATTTACACAACGTAAGGATTAATACTGTGCAAGATTTTATATTCATTACATGTATGTATAACAACACACATATATATATATATTATGTTATTATTATTATTATCTACTATATAAACTATCATCTATCTATCTATATATATCTATAAAATTTATATTTATTTATATTATTTATTCTTTTATATCGAGGATATGGAATAGAAGCATTTAAGGCCGGCGTTTTTCTAATCGGCTGCACCTCGGTTTTGTATGCAGTTTTGTAAAATTATTATTTATATGATTATACGTAACAATATATATTCATATATATAATAAGCGGAACAAAAAGTGTGGCAAGATGTCTGCAGGTAACATTACAGTATACAATCAACACACACACAACTGCCAATTATATAATAATATATATATATATATAATATATTATATATATATATAAGTTACAAAAATATATATTATCATACTTATATATATATTATATATTATATATATAATATATATATATATATAGAGAGAGAGAGAGAGAGAGAGAGAGAGAGAGAGAGAGAGAGGAGAGAGAGAGAGAGAGAGAGAGAGAACAAACCAGAAGTAAACACTTGGTAATCTTTTCCCTCAAATTTTCGAGGCTGCAACCTCAGGGTTCTTTACTAGAATATATATATATATATATATATATTTATATATATATATATATATATATATATATATATATATATATATATATAACTGAGACAAAAGAGTGAGGAAAAACAAGTGCAGGTAACCAATTACAACTTCATTCTGATCATAAACTAATTTTGGTCCTAGATTCGAGGAAAAAAAAAAAATCACTACAAGATAAAACTTGAAGGCAGCATTAGGGGAATATTTGAGTAAGGACCATGCCTTTGGCCTGACCTGACATATCTCTCTCTCTCTCTCTATATATATATATAGATATATATATATATAATACTAGGAATCTCCCACTAAATCATGGAATAAATCACATCACTTCCTATACCGAGTTCCTCTCAGCAAGTACTACAATTGTCAGTTTTTCTAAGAATTAAAGTCCGGTGTTTCATAACATCTTGCGGCGTATGTATGTATGTATGTATGTATGTATGTATTTATGTATGTATGTGTGTGAATGTATGGATGTATATATGTATGCATGTGTGTGAATGTATGTATGTATATATAATTTATGGTATGTATGTATGTATGTTAATTAGTTTAATTATGTATGATGTATGTATGTATGTATGTATGTATCAGTTCGTATTATGATTTTAATCTATCACAGTTGTGATATTAGCGTATGTATGTATGTATGTATGTTGTATGTATGTATGTATGTATGTATGTATGTATGTTGTTGTGCGTGTGTGTATGTATGTTGTTATCATGTATGATAGTAATGTGTGTGTGTGTGTGTTGTGTAGTGTGTGTGTGTGAGTGTGTTGTTGTGTGTTGTGAATGTATGAATGTATGCATGTATGTGTGTGAATGAATGTATGTAGTGTATGCATTTTTATTATGTATGTATGTATGTATGCATGTATGGATGGATATATGTATGTATGGATACTGTATGTATGTATGTAATTTTATTATGTATGGATGGTATAGATGTATGTATGTGTGGTGTATGTATGTATGATGGATGTATGTATACATGTATGTATGTATGTATACATGATGTATGTATGGATTTAGTGTGTATGTATGTATATGAATGTATGTATGTACATACATGTATGTATGTATGGATGGATGGATGGATATATTATATGTGTTTGTGTATGTACTTTATGTATGTATGAATGCATGCATGCATGCTATTTGTTACTATCTATCTATCTATCTATCTATCAAATTTCTACTACTAGGTATCTATCATCTTCTATCTACTTCGATCTATCTTCTTATCGCCCCTTATTGTGTGTATACTGTAGTGTGTGTGTGGTGTGGTGGTGGAAGAGGGGTGATTTATGTGTGCATATCCAGCGTTGCCTTGTGCGCACGCTTATATGTGTGTGTGTGTGTGTGTGTGTGTGTTGCTGCGCGTCGCGTTCTGATGTGGTGATGTGCATGCGTGTGTGTGTGCGTGTGTCTGTGTCTGTCTGTGTTTGTGTGTCTATGTGTGTGCGTGTGTTGTGTGTGGGTGTGTCTGTGTCTGTGGTGTTTGTGTTGTCTGGTTGTGTGTGCGTGTGTTGTGTGTGTAGTGTGTGTGTGTGTTTGCGTTGTGTCTGTGTCTGTCTGTGTTTGTTGTGCGCGCGCGCGCGCGCGCGCGTGTGTGGTGGGTGTTTGTGTGGATCTGTACACGAAAACGTGCATAGTTCTTCTTCGCGAAAGAAGGCGTAACCATTAAAAGAACTATTACCAAAAATGTCCATATCTTAGCTTTGTTTCACGTAAATAAATGGAACATGTAGTCCCACAATGACTAGCACCAGTCCTGTTTCGCTTGTCATTGTCTTTCTAAGTGATGATTAAGTGATTTCGACTTGGTTTGATTGAATGGCTTGCTTATGTATAATTAAACCTGAGTTTTGTTTAGTGTTTTTGCTTCAAGAATTACGTCTGTTCCTCAAAGTGATATTAGATGATATTCTGAGTTTGTTTTTATTATATGTTTTGATTTTTGTTTGTCTTATTTTATTTTATTTTTTCTTTCCAAGAAAACGTTTTCTATGACTGATTCTTGAAGTTGGCTGATGAGAATGCTTTGAAACATAAGGATTTAGAAAGGAGAGAGAGAGAGAGAGGCGAGAGAGAGAGAGAGAGAGAGAGAAGATAGAGAGAGAGAGATAGAGAGAGAGAGAGAGAGGGAGAGAGAGAGAGAGAGATAGATATAGAGAGAGAGAGAGATAGAGAGAGGAGAGAGAGGAGGGGAGAGAGAGAGAGAGAGAGAGAAGAGAGATGAGAGATAGAGGAGAGAGAGAGGGAGAGAGAGAGGGAGAGAGAGATAGGAGAGAGAGATGATAGAGAGAGAGGAGGAGAGAGAGAGAGAGAGAGAGGAGAGAGAGAGAGAGGGAGAGAGAGATAGAGATAGAGAGAAGAAGAGAGAGAGAGCGAGAGAGAGAAGAGGAGAGAGAGAGAATAGAGAGATAGACAGAGAACAGAGAGACAAAGAAAGAAGAGAGAGAGAGAGAGAAGAGAGAGAGAGAGAGAGAGAGAGAGAGAGAGAACAGGACAGACAGACAGACAGACAGAGGAGGAGAGAGAGAGAGAGGAGAGAGAGAGAGAGAGAGAGAGAGAGAGAGAGACAGGAGAGAGGAGAGAGAGAGAGAGAGAGAGAGAGGAGAGAGACAGACAGACAGACAGACAGACAGACAGGACAGGCAGAGCTCTAGAGAGTGTGTGTGAGTGAGAGAGAAGAGAG
>CM054141.1:13174849-13177349 GCA_028751875.1 Rapana venosa | reverse complement strand
AGTACTAAAGAAAGCAAGAATAAATATCGGTTTTAAAGTACACTTGGTCGCGAGTGGGCAAACGCTTCATATGAATGACTATTAGTTTGCTATGGCTCTCTCTGTCTCTCTCTCTGTGTCGTCTTGTCTCTGTCTGTCTGCTCTGTCTGTCTGTCTCTGTGTCTGTGCTCTCGTGTCTCATGTCTGCTCTGTCTGCTCTCTCTGTGTCTCTGTGTCTCTGTCTGTCTGACTCTCTCTCTCTCTCTGTCTCTGTGTCTTCTGTCTGTCTGTCTCTCTGTGTCTCTGTCTCTGTCTGTGTGACTCTCTCTCTGTGTCTCTCTGTCTCTGTCTGTCTGACTCTTTGTCTGTTTGTCTCTGTCTCTGTCTGTCTGACTCTCTCTCTGTGTCTCTCTGTCTCTGTCTGTCTGTCTCTCTGTGTCTCTGTGTCTCTGTCTTTCTCACTCTCTGTCTTTCTCTCTGTGTCTCCCTGTCTCTGTCTGTCTGACTCTCTCTCTGTGTCTCTCGCGATCTCTGTCTCTGTCTGTCTGACTCTTTCTCTGTGTCTCTGTCTGTCTGACTCTCTCTCTGTCTGTCTCTCTGTCTCTGTCTGTCTGACTCTGTCTTTCTCTCTGTCTCTGTCTGTCTGACTCTCTCTCTCTCTGTCTCTTTGTCTCTGTCTGACTCTCTGTGTCTCTCTGTCTCTGTCTGTCTGACTCTCTGTCTGTCTCTCTGTGTCTCTCTGTCTGACTGTCTGTCTCTCTGTGTCTCTCTGTCTGACTGTCTGTCTCTCTGTGTCTCTCTGTCTGACTGTCTGTCTCTCTGTGTCTCTCTCTCTAGCCCCTACCCTCTCTCTCTGTTTATTTGTTTGTTTTTTAAATTTTGTTCCCCTTTGTTTCTACTGTGTGAGAGTAGGGGGACGGGATAGCCTAGTGGTTAGAACATTGCGCTCGCAATCTGACGACCCGGGTTCGATTCCCGTTCAGGGGAATATTTTCCTCTGGAGTTAACATCAGTGCAGAGTCCACTCTCCCCAAAAGTCCTTCGGATGAGACTATAAACTGAGGTCCCGTGTTCGAACGCATGCAGAACATCTTGCGCACACGTTAAATCCCTGTTCCGCTTTACGTAAGAGTAGGCCATTGTGTGCCGGTGGGAACAGATGACAGAATTCACAAATCCGCATACACACGGGGAATGGATGTAAAAAAAAAGCACATAAGTGCTTATTCCATTATCCTCGATATAAAAGAATAAAATAAAATACAAATCTCTGTCTGTCTGACTCTCTGTCTCTCTGACTTTGTCTCTCTGTCTCTCCCTCTCCCTCTCTCTCTCTCTCTTTATCTCTAGCCCCACCCTCCCCCTCTCTCTGTTTTTTTGTTTTTTAAAAAGTTTTTCCCCTTTGTTTCTACTGTGTGAGAGTATGAATATCGGGTTTATTATTATGATGTATCCCTACGGCGGGGACTGGATGTAAATAAAAAGCTCATGAGTGCTTATTCATTATCCTCGAAATAAAACAATTTTTCATAAAAAAAGAATTTGTCTCTCACTATCCTCACAACCACTAGATGGAAAAAAGTCTGTGGTGTGCGTGTGTGTCAAAGACCGGATTTACACACACACACACACACACACACACACACACACACACACACACACACACACACACACACACACACCACACACACACACACACACACACACCACACACACACACACACACACACACACACACACACACACACACACACACTCTCTCTCTCTCTCTCCCTCTCTCTCTCTCTATCAAGTACCGGATGGAAACACACACACACACACACACACACACATACACACACACACACACACACACACACACACACACACCACACACACACACACACACACACACACACACACACACACACACACACACACACACACTCTCTCTCTCTCTCCCTCTCTCTCTCTCTATCAAGTACCGGATGGAAACACACACACACACACACACACACACACACACACACACACACACACACACACACACACACACACAACACACACACACACACACACACACACATACACACACACACACACACACACACACACACACACACTCTCTCTCTCTCTCTCTCTCTCTCTTTCTCTCTAGGGCATGATGAAAATAACCACACACACAGACACACACCAATAGGCCTACACACACTCTCTCCCCCTCTCCCTCTCTCTCCATCTCTCTCTCCCTCACTCTCCCTCTCTCTCTCCCTCTCTCTCCCTCTCTCTCCATCTCTCTCTCCCTCTCTCTCCCTCTCTCTCTCCCTCTCTCTCTCTATCAAGTACAGGATGGAAACACACACACACACACACACACACACACACACACACACACACACACACACACACACACACACACACACACACACACACACACACACACACACACACACACACACACACACACACACACACCACTCACAAAACACACACACACACACACACACACACACACACACACACACACACACACACACACACA
>CM054141.1:13167349-13169849 GCA_028751875.1 Rapana venosa | reverse complement strand
ACACACACACACACACCCACACACACACACACACACACACACACACACACACACACACACACACACACACACACACTAAACACGCACATCGTCTAATATAACTTAGATGAACAGACCGTTAAACGAAAACAACAACAACAACATACACGACACCTACACTAACACACACTACACACCCACACCACACACACCCAACACCCTACACCCACCACACCACCAACACCAACACCACACCACACACACGCACGCTCGCATGCTTACACACAGACACACAGACACACACAGACACACACAGACACACACAGACACACACAGACACACACACAGACACAGACACAGACACAGACCACACCACACACACACACACACACAGACACCCCCCCCCCCACACACACACTCACACCAGTTCACACCACACACACACACACACATCACACCACACGAACACACACACACACACACACACACACCGCTCCTCTCTTAAATAATGCTCTGCAACAGCAGAGAAGACAGTTCGATTGCGCAATAAATAGCAGGAGTAGTCCCTCGTCCCTCCTGTCCGTCTGTCTGTCTCTGACTGTCTGTCTGACAGTCTGTCTGTCTGACTGTTTCTTTGACTGTCTGTCTGACTTTGTTTCTCTGTTTATCTGTCTGTCTGACTGTATCTCTGTCTGTCTGACTGTCTGTCTGTCTGACTGTCTGTCTGTCTGACTGTCTGTTTCTCTGTTTATCTGACTGTCTGTCTGTCTGTCTGACTGTCTGTCTGTCTGTTTCTCTGACTGTCTGTCTGACTCTGTTTCTCTGTTTCTCTGACTGTCTGTCTGTCTGACTGTTTGTTTCTTTGACTATCTGTCTGTTTCTCTGACTGTCTGTCTGACTCTGTTTTTCTGTTTGTCTGTCTGTTTCTCTGACTGTCTGTCTGTCTGACTGTTTGTTTCTCTGACTATCTGTCTGTTTCTCTGACTGTCTGTCTGATTGTCTGTCAATCTCTCTGTCTGTTTGACTGTCTGTTTATCTGACTGTCTGTCTGACTGTTTCTCTGACTGTCTGTCTGACTGTCTGACTGTCTGTTTCTCTGTTTATCCTGACTGTCTGTTTCTCTGTTTATCTGACTGTCTGTCTGTCTGTCTGAGTGACTATCTGTTTCTCTGTTTATCTGACTGTCTGTCTGACTGTCTGTTTTATCTGACTGTCTGTCTGACTGTCTGTCTGTCTGACTGTTTATCTGTTTCTCTGACTGTCTGACTGTCTGTTTCTCTGACTGCCTGTCTGTCTGTTTCTCTGACTGCCTGTCTGTCTGTTTCTCTGACTGTTTGTCTGTCTGATTGTCTGTCTGTCTGACTGTCTGTTTCTCTGTCTGTCTGTTTCTCGGACTGTCTATCTGTCTGTCTGACTGACTGTTTCTCTGACTGTCTGACTGTCTGGATGTCTGTCTGACTGTCTGTTTCTCTGACTGTCTGACTGTCTGAATGTCTGTCTGGCTGTCTGTCTGACTGTTTCTCTGATTATCTGTCTGTCTGAATGTCTGTCTGTTTCTCTGACTGTCTGTCTGTCTGTTTCTCTGACTGTCTGTCTGTCTGTTTCTCTGACTGTCTGTCTGTCCGTCTATCTGTTTATCTGTCTGTCCGTCTATCTGTTTATCTGTCTGTCTGTCTGAGTGTCTGTCTGTTCGTCTATCTGTTTATCTGTCTGTCTGTCTCTCTGACTGTTTATCTGTCTGTCTGTCTGTCTGATTGTCTGTCTGCCCGTCTATCTGTTTATCTGTCTGTCTGTCTGTCTGTCCGTCTATCTGTTTATCTGTCTGTCTGTCTGTCTGTCCGTCTATATGTTTATCTGTCTGTCTGTCTGACTGTCCGTCTATCTGTTTATCTGTCTGTCTGATTGGCTGAGTGACTGACTTCGAGTCTCGATCAGTTTGTCTGTCTATCTGTCTGTGTGTGAGTTGTGTGCGTGTGTTTGTGTGTGTTGAGTGTGTGTGTGTGTGTGTGTGTGTGCGCGCGCACGCGTGTGTGCGTGTGTGTATGTGTGTGTTTGTGATGAATATTACTATTCTTTTGTTATTACTTTTCTTTTATTTCGAGGATTATGGAATAAGCACTCATGTGCTTAAAAAGTTTTTAATTATTATTTTTTATTTTTTTTATAGCTAGTCCCCGTGTGTATGTGTGTGTTCGTGTGTGCTTGTGAACACGCGCGTGACCGAGCGCGCGCGTGCGTGCGTACATGTGTGTGTGTGTACGCACGTGTTTGTGCGTGAGAGAGAGAGAGAGAGAGATCTTCAGTTTAACGTCTAGTGTTTGTGCGTGCGTATGCGTGGACGTGCATGTGCATGTGTTTGATTATGTGTCCATGCGTGTACTTTAGATCGAACAATAAATTCACTTTCAGTACCGCATAAAAAAGGATAGTGCCTCTCTATCTCTCTCTTTGTTTGTTTGCTCGTCTGTCTGTCTGTCTGTCTGTCTATCTCGCTATCTGTCTGTCTGTCTGTCTATCTCTC
>CM054141.1:13146105-13156849 GCA_028751875.1 Rapana venosa | reverse complement strand
AAGAGGTTGACACCACCCTACCCCACCACACCACACCCCAGGTACCCAGGCTTAGGTATCAAGTCATCAAGCAGGCAGAAGGAAGAAATTTAAGCTGATCCAGGACATGAAGAAGGCATTAGGCCTAGAGGGGAAGAGTAGAGGAGGTAATGTTTGCAATGTAAGGCCTAGACTATCTCTCTCTCTCTCTCTCTCTCTCTCTCTCTCTCTCTCTCTCTCTCTCTCTCTCTTAGCTTGTCAGGCCCTGGTCCCCTGCTTTACAGTTTATGAGCTGTAATGGGTTTGAACTTGACGGCTGAGGTGTCTGGCTGAGGGATTTGGGGAGGTAAGGGTGGGAGTGTGTTTTGGGAGGGTGGGGGTAGGGTTGGGGGAGAGGGTTGGTGGGATGGGGGTGGGTGGGGAGAAGGGATGGGTGGGGGAGATGGGTTTTGGGGGTGGAAAAGGGGCAGGGATGATTAAAAGTAGGGTTTTGAAGAAGGAAATTGAGTCAGCTGATTTCTTATTTTGGCGGGGTGGGGGTGGGGGGTATAAGTTTTTTGTTGTTGGATTTTCGGTGGATGAATTGTCAGTGTTTGTTGTTGGTTGTTGGTTGGAGGTGTTTGGGTACTGTGTATGCAAGTTTTGTCATTTTTGTTAAAGTCCTGTGTGATTTTGTTTGTTTGTTTAGGGGGTGGGTGGGCTGGGTTTAATGGGTAAGCGAAGGATATGACTTTGTCTGCATGTCTATGTGTCTTTCTGTCTCTGTCTGTCTGCCTGTCTGTGTGTTACAGCTGGGTGAACTGAGGGACTGTACCGAATCCAAGGTGCACAAATGATCACCATTCCACTTGGTAGCCTCACCACACTCTGCTTAACCTTAGCTTGGGGAAAGTGAATACTGTAACCACTGAGCTATCTCATCCCCTACTATACTAGAGAGATAAAGCTCACACTAGCAAGAGAGTCATAAAGAGGTTTACACCCCCACCCCCCTACCCTGGATCACCCTACTAGAGAGATACAAGTTCACACTAGCAAGAAAGAGAGGGATAAAGGATAAAGAGGTTGACACCACCCTACCTCAACCCCACCCCACCCCGGGTACCCTGGCTTAGGTATCAAGTCATCAAGCAGGCAGAAGGAAGAAACTTATGCTGATCCAGGACATGAAGAAGGGTGACGTTCAGTTAGTAGGCCTAGAGGGGAAGAGTAGAGGAGGTGATGTTTGCAATGTAAGGCCTAGACTATCTCTCTCTCTCTCTCTCTCTCTCTCTCTCTCTCTCTCTCTCTCTCTCTCTCTCTCTCTCTCTCTCTCTCTCAGCTTGTCAGGCCCTGGTCCCCTGTTTTACAGTTTATGAGCTGTAATGGGTTTGAACTTGAGGGCTGAGGTGTCTGGCTGAGGGATTTGGGGAGGTGAGGGTAGGAGTGAGTTTTGGGAAGGGTGGGGTTGAGGATGGGGGTGGGTGGGGAGAGGGGATATGTGGGGGAGATGGGTTTTGGGGTGGAGAAGGGGCAGGGAGAGTTAAAAGTAGGATTTTGAGGGAGGAAATTTAGTGAGTTTAATTTTTTTTTGGGGGGTGAGGTGAAGTTTTTTGTTTTGGTGGATGGATTGTCAGTGTTTGTTGTTGGTTGGTTGGTTGGTTGGTTGGTTGGTGTTAGGGGTATTGTCTTTAATGTTAGTGTTGTCCTTTTTGTGTTAGATTCCTGTGTGATTTGTTTGTTTTTGTTTCTTTGGGCTTTTCCCCCTCTGGGTTTAGTGATTAAGCGAAGTATAAGAATTTTGTTTGCATGTCCATGTGTCTTTTTCTCTGACTCTGTCTGTATGTTATAAATGGGTGACCTGGGGGACTGTACTAAAACCAAGGCACACACAAACAGTCACCCATCCACTTGGTAGCCTAACCATACTGGACACTGCTTAATAACCTTAACTTGGGGAAAGGAGTGTTGTGACCACTGAGCTGTCTGATCTCCCTACTATACTAGAGAGATACAAGCTTAAACTAGCAAAAGAGAGAGATAAAGGATAAAGAGGTTTACACCCCACCCTGGTACCCCCTACTAGAGAGATACAAGTTCACACTAGCAAGAGAGAGAGAGGGATAAAGGATAAAGAGGTTGACACCACCCTACCTCAACCCCACCCTAGGTACCCAGGCTTAGGTATCAAGTCATCAAGCAGGCAGAAGGAAGAAATGTATGCTGATCCAGGACATGAAGAAGGGTGATGTTCAGTCATTAGGCCTAGAGGGGAAGAGTAGAGGAGGTGATGTTTGGAATGTAAGGCCTAGTCTCTCTCTCTCTCTCTCTCTCTCTCTCTCTCTCTCTCTCTCTTCTCTCTCTCTCTCTCTCTCTCTCTCTCTCTCTCTCTCTCTCTCTCTCTCTCTCTCTCTCAGCTTGTCAGGCCCTGGTCCCCTGCTTTACAGTTTATGAGCTGTAATGGGTTTGAACTTGACAGCTGAGGTGTCTGGCTGAGGGATTTGTGGAGGTAAGGGTGGGAGTGAGTTTTGGGAGGGTGGGGGTGGGGGATGTTGTGGTTGGGGGAGAGGGGTGGCTGGGGTAGATGGGTTTTGGGGTGGGGAGGGAGGAGGGGGAGTTAAAATTGAGGTTTTGAGAGAGGATGTTTACTGAGTTTAATTTTTTTAGGGGGATAGGTATTATTTTGGTGGATAGATCTTCAGTGTTTGTTGTTGGTTGGCTGGCTGGTGGTATTTGAGTATTTTGTTTAATGTTAGTTTTGTCAGTTTTTTGTTAGATTCCTGTGGGGATTTTGTGTTTGTTTTGTTTTTTGTTTTGTTTTTGTGTGTTTTTTTTGGCTGGGTTTAAATGGCCAAGCGAAAAATAAAAGTTTTGTCTGTAGGTGTATGTTCATGCATCTCTTTGTCTCTGTCTGTGTATCTGCCTGTCTGTGTGTTACAGCTGGATGAACTGGGGGACTGTACTGAACCAAGGCACACACAAACAGTCACCCATCCACTTGGTAACCATGCTCAATGCTGCTTTACCTTAGCTTGGGGAAAGCAAGTGCTGTGACCACTGAGCTATCTCATCCCCTACTATACTAGAGAGATAAAGCTCACAATAGCAAGAGAGGGATAAAGAGGTTTACACCCCCACCCACCCACCCGGACCCTGATACCTCCTAGTAGAGAGATACAAGTTCACACTAGCAAGAAAGAGAGGGATAAAGGATAAAGAGGTTTACACCCCACCCACTACCCCACTACCCCACCCCACCCCAGGTACCCAGGCTTAGGTATCAAGTCATCAAGCAGGCAGAAGGAAGAAATTTAAGCTGATCCAGGACATGGAGAAGGGTGACGTTCAGTCATTAGGCCTAGAGGGGAAGAGTAGAGGAGGTGATGTTTGGAATGTAAGGCCTAGATTCTCTCTCTCTCTCTTCTCTCTCTCCTCTCTCTCCTCTCTCTCTCTCTCTCTCTCTCTCTCTCTCTCTCTCTCTCTCTCTCTCTCTCTCTCTCTCTATCTCTCTCTCTCTCAGCTTGTCAGGCCCCATGTCCCCTGCTTTACAGTTTATGAGCTGTAATGGGTTTGAACTTGACAGCTTAGGTGTCTGGCTGAGGGATTTGGGGAGGTGAGGGTAGGAGTAAGTTTTGGGAGGGTGGGGGAGGGGGTTGGTGGGATAGGGGTGGGGGATGGGTGGGGTGGATGGGGTGGGATGGGTGGGAGAGATGGGTTTTGGGGTGGGGAGGGGAAAGAAGGGAGGAGGAGTTAAAAGTAAGGTTTCGAGGGGGGAAGTTTAGTGAGTTGAATTTTTTTTTGGGTTTAGTTATTTGGTGATGGGATAGCTCAGTGGTCGGAGCACTCGCTTTCCCCCAGCCAAGTTAAGCAGCATCGAGCGTGGTTACCAGTTAGATGGGTGACCATTTGCAAGCCTTGGCTTCAGTACAGTTCCCCCAGTTCACCCAGCTGTAAATGGGTACCTGCCCTCTTTAGGGTCAGGGAAGGTAAAGCAGCAAGGGAGAGGAGATGGGTGCCGCCCTCAATATGCTGGCCCTAGAGAAGTGAGGTCTCTGACGCCTCGCTCCCCTACGACCTTATAGGTTATGGGACACCTTTACCTTTCTTTTACCTTTAGTTCTTTGGGTGGATAGATGATTTGGGCAGATGGATGATTTTGGCAGATGTTTTTGGTTGGTGGGTGGTGTTTAGTTATTTTGTTTAATGCAAGTTTTGGTTTGTTTTTTAATTAGAATCTGGTATGATTTTGTTTGGTTGTTTTGTGTTGGTTTTTGTTTTTTGCTGGGTTTAATGGTTAAGCTAAGGATAATAATTTGTCTGTGGATCTACATATCTCTCTGTCTCTGTCTGTGTGTCTGCCTGTCTGTGTCTTACAGCTGGATGAACCTGGGGACTGTACTGAAACCAAAGATTGCACAAACTGTCACCCATCCACTTCGTAGCCTAACCACCCTGATACTGCTTAATAACCTTAGCTTAGGGAAAGTGCTGTGACCACTGAGCTGTCTGATCCCCCTACTATACTAGAGAGATACAAGCTCACACTAGCAAGAGAGACAAGGATAAAGGATAAAGAGGTTTACACCCCACCCTGGTACCCCCTACTAGAGAGATGCAAGTTCACACTAGCAAGAAAGAGAGGGATAAAGGATAAAGAGGTTGACACCATCCTACCCTACCCCACCCCACCCTGGGTACCAAAGCTTAGGTATCAAGTCATCAAGCAGGCAGAAGGAAGACATTAAGTGACCCGTTTTTACAAAAGGAGTCTTAAGGTATAATTGGGTCAAATTGAGTTTTTACATTTTCTGAAATCTACAGATCATTACCTTTCTTTTGATGTATGCTACATTATTCTATCTATAAAACTGACAAAGTTATGGGTGTTTGAAATGGGTGACACAGCGATTTCACATTCTGAGAAAATCGGGTTTAAAGTTTTTCACCACTCTAGCTAACTAACACCTTAGCAACAGGTACTTCTATTCAACTGATGATAGCCAAATTTGGCACGATGTTAAAACATACCATTTCACAGCATCAGACAAAAAAATCATGTATATATTGACTGTCATTGCTGTGATATTAGCTCACAACACCCCCCCCCCCCCCCCCCCACACACACACACACACAGACACTGCATGTAAAATAAACAATAGAGTACTCATTTCATTTCCTTGAATCAAAACAATCAAAGAAACACACACACACACACACACACACACACCACACACACACACACACAGAGATTACTTATTCATTACCCTTGAAAGAAAATGATCTAGCTGGCTGCGTGCAGTGCTTGCCTGCCGGAAGGATAAAAAAAAAGCTGTATAAACTTAATCTTTTACTCTCAATAAAGATCATTTTGACTTGATCATTTTCACACACACACACACACACACATACACACACACACTAGTTCATTCAGTTTAACAACAACAACCACACACACACACACAACACACACACACACACACACACACACACACACACAACATATGACAGTCAAGTAAGTTTAAAACAGCTCCCACATTTTCTCATGTCATGCACTGACAGCTGAAATGCTTAAAGTCTCCCCAGTTGTGTCATCTGAACAGTCTAGATCTGCAGATTTGATCTGTATGCATACCCATGTTTATTAACATTGCATGCAGGTACCAGCGCTTCTACATCTAACCTTGAACCCTAACACACAGATCGGGGTTCATTTCATTCAAGCCCACTGGCAAGTTACTCAGGGCTTTCATCACAATCACTATCGTTTTATTTTTTTGTCTTCACAACAAGATGCAGCAGAATATTTGGTAAATAACACACCTGTTTTTTACTGATCTGCTATTGGCAGAGTGGAAGATCAGCTAGAATTGAGCCATAATGCCAATTATTCTTTGCAAACAGCAAAGTTTCCCAGCCATGCGTTTCTTAAAATAGAACAGAGATGTCGCCAGTGAAACCCCTCCCAACCAATCATAGACCAGCTGCCTGTTGGTTACTACAGGCAGTGTGCGTCCTCAACTCTCATTGGTCGATCTTCTGGAGCTTTCAAGTTTTGTTTATACCTAAATAACTCGAAGCAGTATTTCTGATTGGTTAGATTTCATGTAAAGGCTTTGTGAAATGGAAAATATAGATCACAGCCTTTCCAATGGTGTATGACATGTGTGGGGCCCTGTCAGGGGTAAGGATATCAACATGACTGAAATCATGGTGGACACTGGAAAACTGCTGTAGGGTGGGTCGATAAAAACTGTTTAAAAACACATTTTAAAATCAAATCTAACCTTTTCAAACATATAGATAGGAAATTTAATGGCTACAGATTCCATTTTTGATTAAAAGTCAAAATTGGCAAAGTGGACCATACCTTCCCTTTTTTGGGCCTCTCTCCTTTTCACTGTGTGCAGTTAAGACTCATTTCGTATAAAAACGGGTCAATTTTAAGCTGATTCAGGACATGAAGGAGGGTGACCTTTAGTGATTAGGCCTAGAGGGGAAGAGTAGAGGAGGTGATGTTTGGAATGTAAGGCCTAGACTCTCTCTCTCTCTCTCTCTCTCTCTCTCTCTCTCTCTCTCTCTCTCTCTCAGCTTGTCAGGCCCTGGTCCCCTGCTTTACAGTTTATGAGCTGTAATGGGTTTGAACTTGACAGTTTAGGTGTCTGGTTGAGGGATTTGGGGAGGTAAGGGTGGGAGTGAGTTTTGGGAAGGGTGGGGTTGGGGGTGGGTGGGGAGAGGGGATATGTGGTGGAGATGGTTTTGGGGTGGAGAAGGGGCAGGGAGAGTTAAAAGTAGGATTTTGAGGGAGAAAATTTAGTGAGTTTCATTTTTTTGGGGGAATGAGGTGGAGTTTTTGTTTTGGTGATGGATTGTCAGTGTTTGTTTTGGTTTGGTTGGTTGGTTGGTGTTAGGGGTATTGTCTTTAATGTTAGTGTTGTCCTTTTTGTGTTAGATTCCTGTGTGATTTGTTTGTTTTTGTTTCTTTGGGCTTTTTCTCCACTGGGTTTGGTGATTAAGCGAGGGATAAGAATTTTGTCTGCATGTCTATGCGGCTTTGTCTCTGTCTGTGTGTTATAGCTGGGTGTCCTGGGGGACTGTACTGAAACCAAGGCACACACAAATGGCTACCCATCTACTTGGCAGACTAACCACTCTAAATGCTGCTTAATTTAACCTTATCTTGGGGAAAGCGAGTGTTGTAACCACTGAGCTATGTCCTCCCCTAGTAAAGAGATACAAGCTCACATGAGAGAGACAGGGATAAAGGATAAAGAGGCTTACACTCCCACCCACCCACCACCCACCCTGGTACCCCCTACTAGAGAGATACAAGTTCACACTAGCAAGAAAGAGAGGGATAAAGGATAAAGAGGTTTACACCACCCTACCTCAACCCCACCCCACCCCAGGTACCCAGGCTTAGGTATCAAGTCATCAAGCAGGCAGAAGGAAGACATTTAAGCTGATCCAGGACATGAAGAAGGGTGACGTTCAGTCATTAGGCCTAGAGGGGAAGAGTAGAGGAGGTGATGTTTGGAATGTAAGGCCTAGACTCTCTCTCTCTCTCTCTCTCTCTCTCTCTCTCTCTCTCTCTCTCTCTCAGCTTGTCAGGCCCTGGTCCCCTGCTTTACAGTTTATGAGCTGTAATGGGTTTGAACTTGACGGCTGAGGTGTCTGGCTGAGGGATTTGGGGAGGTGAGGGTAGAAGTGAGTTTTGGGAGGGTGGGGGTGGGAGAGGGGAGGTTGTGGCATGGGATGGGGATGGGATTGGGGTGGGGGGTGTGGAGAGATGGGTTTTGGGACAGGGAGGGGGAAAGAAGGGAGGAGTTAAAAGTAAGGTTTGAGGGAGGATCAGTGAGTTGATTTTTTTTTTGGGGGGGTGGGGTAGGCAGATGATTTTGGTGAATAGATAGTCAGTGTTGGTTGGTTAGTTAGTTGGTCGGTTAGTTGTATGTGTTTAGGGATATTTTGTTTAATGTTAGTTTCTGTCATATTTTGTTAGATTCTTGCGTGTTTTGTTTGTTGGTTGGTGTTGGGGGGTTTTTGGGGTTTTTTTTTGTTCTTTGTTTTTGCTGGGTTTAGTGTTTAAGCAAGGATAAGAATTTTGTCTGAATGTCTATGCATGTCTCTGTCTCTGTGTGTCTGCCTGTCTGTGTGTGTCTGTCTGTGTGTCTGCCTCTCTATCTCTCTGTCTGTGTGTCTTTCTATCTGTTTGTCTGTCTCTCTATCTGTGTGTGTATGTGTACTTGCTTATGCACATGTTCACACACATTGATAGCACAGATACCCTCTGCCACCCCCATCCCCCTCCCTCAGCCCATAGGAAAAGAAAAAGAAAACAAACAAAAACCAAACAACCCACAAATAGCCTCGACTGACCCTACCCCTCACCCTCCTCCTCTCCTCTGTCTTTGTAGTTCTCATCAGTATTAACAAAATATTAACCCGAATTTGATAATGTAAACAAAACAAATGTACACATTGTAAAGCAAGACAAGACAAAGCAAAGGTTTATTCCAAAACCCTATTCCTTCCTTCACTTTTGCCTATCCCATAGTCCCGTGGACCCTGGGAGGCACCACTGAAGATTTTGCAACCAGCTTCCTCCACTCCCCGCGGTCCTCTGCTTTCTGTAGCCAATCGTTCCACTCAAGGCCACCAGTCCACTCTCTGATGCTGTCTTCCCATCGTTTTCTCTGTCTCCCTCCTTGTACTGTTCCCTATAAGACATGAAAGGTACATGAAAGCGTTACATATTGATGAGACTATAAACCGAGGCCCCGTGTGCGAATGTTACCAGAACATCTCTTACGCACACGTTAAAACCTGTTTCGCTTTTCGGGAGAGTAGTCCATCGTGTGCCAGTGGGAACGGATGACAAAACTGACAAAACTGCATACATACGGGGACTGGGTGTAAAAAATGTATATTAGTGCTTATTCCATAATCCTCGAAATAAAAAAAAACCTTGAAATATGAAACAGTCTGCCCTTTTGCAAATAATTAAAGAAAATTGTCAAACGTGTCAATAAAGCAATATAGCTGGAATAATATAAACCAGGAGCTAACATTTCAGCAACACACACACACACACAACACAACACACCACAACCACACACCACACACACACACACACCACACCACCACACACACACACACAACACACACACCACCACCACCACCACCACCACCACCACCACACCACACCATACCACAAGAACAATAAGGGTATAAAATCCATATAAAACAGAAGCCTACTTCTAAGTTCAATCCATAAATCGAAAATCTCCGCTGTGATGTTAAAAATTCTAATTACAACAACATCAACAACAACACACCATCAGCTACAAGCTTGTTGTTGCTATGATTCCAAAATGCTGTTTGTTTTCAATGCTTTATGCTCATTTCTGAATATATAAAATAAAAAAATTTTAAACCTATTTAAACCAATAAACAACGTATGCGATCAGGATGTTTTGCACACCATGAAGGTAGCCACATTCCAACTTCATGGATCAAAATGCCTGTTAAATATCATCACGAGAAAACGGAAATAAACGAGTAAGAAAACAGGTGATGTAAATGACTTCAGAGAAACCGGCAAGGAATAATTATTGGGGGCGCCATACAAGAACGCTTTTCTACCTGCTGCTGTCCACAAAAAAAAGAAAGGTAAAGGAATTCCATAACCTATAAGGTCGTAGGGGAGCGAGGCGTCAGAGACCTCACTTCTCTAGGGGCCAGCATATTAAGGGCGGCGCCCATCTCCTCTCCCTCGCTGCTGCTTTACCTTCCCTGACCCTAAAGAGGGCAGGTACCCATTTACAGCTGGGTGAACTGGGGGGAACTGTACTGAAGCCAAGGCGCGGCAAACAGTCACCCATCCAACTGGTAATTAACCACGCTCGACGCTGCTTAACTTGGCTGGGGGGGGGAAAGCGAGTGCTCCGACCACTGAGCTATCCCGTCCCCGTTCAAAAAAAACCCCACCAACCACCATTGAAAACCAGACAGACACACGGAACAGAAGAGTAGACGAGATAATAGCGTGATTCTCTAGAAATCTTCCAAAAAAACAGGAGGGGTGTGACTGCAGATTTAAGTTTCTTAGCTAGGGAACGTGACACCATGTAAAGCAAAAAAGTGGGGTTGGGGAAGTAGGGTTGGGGGTGGGGTGAGGGTGGGAAAAAACAAAAATTCTTGCTTTTTTTTGGGGGGTGGGGGTGGGTGGTGGGGAGGGTTCTTTCTGCTCCCTAGTAGACAACGATCTCTACCTAACGAGGGTGGTCTCTGTCCTTTTGACACAATGGGTCTCCCTTACAACCCTCCTGGGGGTCAATGTTGTCACTGTCGTGCTGCCGTAACAACACACCCCCCCCCCCCCGCCCCCCCCCCCCCCCCCCCCCCCCCCTCCTTTCCCCGCCCCCCCTCCACGAGCAAGCAAAGCCAACGGACAGGGAACAAGTGAGAAAAGTAATCTGCACCTCCCCCAACCCCTCCCGCCTTAGTCTAGCTCCTAACTTGTATCTCTTAGCTGATGACTGACGCTGATAAGCAAGGGTAGTTGGGCTTCTGTGACAGTCAGGGAAGATTCCGTGAGCGAGCTAAACCCGGGGGAGGGGAGGGAAGATCAGGTAGCCTAGCCAGGATTATGGCAGGCGAAGACAAGTCAATTGGCGAGGAATTCCTCTCAGAGTGGGAGAGAAATTCGGGAAGGTTTGGGAGGTGTTTTTGTTTTGTTTTGGGTTTGTTTGCTTTTTTGGATGGGGGAGGACAGAACAATAGGCT
>CM054141.1:13066530-13134030 GCA_028751875.1 Rapana venosa | reverse complement strand
CCTAACATAGTAACAAGTAAAACAAGAGATATAAATAAAAAAATTTTTAAATCAAAAAACATTTTTTTGTTTTTGTTTTGAAACACAAGGTCCTGGATTCCATTCCCAGCCTTGCTTTTTTCTTCCCAGTTTGTCGAGAACATCGAACTGAATGTCGAGGTCCTTCGGATGAGGCTATAAACCTAGGCCCCATATGCGAATCCATACCAAACATCTTGTGCACACGTTAAAACCCCATTCTGTCTTTCAGAAGAGTAGGCCATTTTGTGCTGGTGGGTAGGAATGGCAGACAATTTTTTAAAACGCATGCACACAGGCCTCGTGGTTAGACACCAATCCTGAAGTTGGAATGTGGCTACCTATACGTAGGTGGTTGGAGGGACAGTTGCAAACGCAAAATCTCACCAATGGTGAACCTCAGAGTTCTAGCCAAGGAGCAAAATACATATAAGGTCCCAGCAGAATTCTCCCTATGAAACTCAAGCTTTGCTCTCCTCCGGGGAGAGCGCATCGGCACTACAGCAGCACCATCCGTATACTCATAATATTGACATTCTCTTTTTTTTTTTTTACATGAAGACATGCCTAGATTTTGGCAGAGTGTGGTCGTCGACACTCTTGAATTAAGTTGTGGCCCCTAAATTGGGAATCTCTGCATGATGGCACAATATAATCACAACATTTCTCTTTTATATGTGGTGCAAGCCTGCCTGTGTGCTACATCACTGATCGGGCACTCCTGATGAGGACTTGGCCTGATCCCCTAGGCCCAACCCAATGACCAAGGACCTCTACCGTCAGCGCCTGGGGCTTTATCACAGTTCTTGATTAAACCATTGACGCTGGGGGCAACAGCAAAGTGAGAGGCTGTATGACCAGTGGCTTTCCCACTCATGGAATTCCACTTTACAGCTTAGTCTTTAGTGATCGACTATGACTCTCTGACTAGGAGGCTTGACTTGCAGACCTTATGTGCTGCAGCCCTGGGGGCTGGTTGGCCTTTGGAGAGCATCTCCAACGCTGACTGTCCTTATGCCCACTTGGCCGAGAGAGTGGGGATGTACTGTGGGCAAGGCATCTCCACTATAATCAAATTTCTGCCCAATTTCCGAAACAGTAGCTGCCTCCTCTGCTGTTTTGGAGGTCATCGTCGAACACGACGGACTAACATACATACAGCAACTTGGAGGACCGGCAGTGTCCCTCACTTGAGACATAGCTGTCTATCTGATGAATGCAAAACAAAGGAAAAACTTTCTCTTTGGTCCTCTTATGACTTGTGTATAATAGACATGTATGTAACCGAGAAAAACCCAAAAAATCCAGTAACCTAAATCGAGTAACCCAAAATATCCAGAGGCATGTCTGTCTGTGGGAGGTTTGTTAAAATTACAATTTAGAATACCAAGCATGCACGAGCACCCAGAGCGCTAGCGTGCCGAGTTTCGCATGTGCAGCAAGGATATAAATATGATTTCTTGGTAGATATATATCACTCATCAAAGCATGTGGAATGGTTCACATGCAGTAGTCCCTTGGGAAAGCTCAACAATGTTTTAACACCGAAGTACAAGACTTCACTAAGTTTGTGACTATACTATACTGTGTGTGAATTTTTTTCTTCCGTTTTTCAGATATTTTACACAATGTGCAGCTTATGACATTCATTATCAGATTTAATTACGGCTGTATGCAGGATATTTCAGAATCACTTTAACAAACAAGAAAAAAACAACTACTAAGACAACTTCTAGAATTCAAAGTCTATTCTCATAAAGCCATTGCTTATTATGGGCCTTTTTCCCCTTCGTTTTATGAAAGATTTTTAGACACATATCAGTTTCACATCTTCAATAACTTTCCACATGATAAATGTGACACTCCACCACAAAATGAGCCACACTGCACCAGAGGTCAATTTCTAGTTGTTAACAAATTATTAATATGCAATAATAATAATAAGCTGTTCAATACAAATAAAAGAACAGATTCTATGAAAAATTATTACAAACTGAAATGTTTAAGCCCAGGAAGCGAGAAATTTACATTTTTGCATCGTACTAGGTGGTTAGAATGATGGGGTTGGGCGTTTTTTGGTCTTTTTAAAAAAAAATACAAAGACACACAACTACGCCATAAATACTTCACTACAAAGTAGATTATACCTTCATAAGGTAAGATTATAGCATCATAATCCATAAAAATCTAAAAATAAATCAACAACCTGACCCCCCCAACCTGCCTACAGTTGTCTCCTAGCAGAAAAGCGTGTCAGGTGCAACAGGACTCATTTCGGGGGAGGAGGGTCACAACCATACCAACACCATTCATAGCCAATGCAAGAGGCACACTCCAGACCATCATCGGTGGTGAGACTTTATTTGTACCTGTACTGTTTAATACACCAACATGTACAACATCACATGAACAATCCCGGCAGCTCACTATAAGCCGACCGCCATACAGCTAACACACATGCGCCAAAACAAAAAACCCGAAAAGAAGAAAAGACCTCTGAAAAGAAAAACGGAGACATACACAAATGAATGAACACCCGGTTAGCAAATATTTCACAGCTGTTGAATGATCCAACCCACCACATATGAACCCCCCTCCCCCCCATGATGTGGAGCTAGGCATGATTTAGGACTGTACTTCCCTCCCCTCCCTCCATCCACTTTCAGTGAAAAAATTAACAAAAATGAAAAAACCTATAAAAGATGACCCCTTCATAGACAAAGTAGGAATTCAAGCACAAAAAGAGAAAACGAGGGGAAAAAAATGCATTCCTGATATTTTTGACGCTTCAAACTGAAACAATATTGAAAAAACCCCAAAAAACCTCCATTATGAGTGTGTATTACACAGCTAAGAGCTATCAGGAAAGAAAACGGGAGTGATGAAGATGGCAAGAGAGAGAGACAGACATGTATATGATGAAGAGATCAACCCAAAAGCACACAGTACCAAGTACATGGTCAGCTACACTATTCACACTAATTACAAACTGGATGCAGGCAGACACACACATAAACCAAAAAAAAAACCCCAGCAAATTTTATACAGCTTTACCATTCTCATTTTCAGAACTGGCCAGCTCAAGATTTCAACCAAAAACATACATATACATATTGTGAAAAACATTTTCCAAAAGTTTTCAATATCTGGATCTGCAAGAATAAAAGTAAAAATCTATGTGTCTGCCAATAAATATGAATTTTGATGTCTGACAGTACTGGTTTTACATCACTCTTCATAGGCTAACCCAGCTGATGTGTATCTTTTTTCAGTAACAATGCAAACTTTAAATAAATTATTACACTAAAAAAAGAAAAAGCAACAATGAAATCAAAACATGTAATCATCATGCAGATTTGCAATTAGTTCATTCCTGTGATTTCTTTTGTTTAAACAAAGAAAAATAACACCCTAAAACTATTCACACTTATGCCAGATACCAGACAGATCTAGTAATGTTGATTACATATACTTTTTGTTCAACCGACATGCCTTTATAGTACAACGACACGCACCATTAAAAAAAAAAAAAAATCAAACAAATGCTCGTCTACATTCTCCGTCCACATCAATCACAGGGTCTTCATTTTCGCTATCACCGAAAATTGGGTACAGGGGGAACACAACACTCATACGCATGAAGTATTATCATGAATCTACACACCAAATGAGCAAGGAAAAAAATAAAAAAAATTAGAGTGAAAAGTCTACAGAACTAGAACATTTGGAATGCTTTTTAAAAGAAGAAAAGACAAAAAGGGCTGGTTTTTGTTCTGTGCAAACACACGCAGGCAGAAAAGCCGAAAACTGTAGCTGGCTTCCAGCTATTCACAATATTTTCATACCCTTTCTACCTTTCAAACGCCTTGTCCTGATCAACTTCAGTTAAATCACTTCACAATGGTGAGGCGGAAAACAGCACTATCACAAACACTACTAGAGAGAATTTCACCGTACGGGAATCAACTTTGATCAATTTGTTACAAACACTACTAGACAGAATTTGACCATACGAGAATCGACTTTGATCAATTTTTTGTGGGTGGGTGGGGGAATAAAAGAACGCTTCACATGACAATGGAAGTAAAAGTGGAAAGTCTTATCTACCAATCTGAGGCAACTATGGGCAATTAGACCCATTTGAAATCTAAATTTTAATCAAACACTGTCATCAGAAAATGTTCTTTGTTAATCGGTCCGTCTCCTTAACTTTAATATTCTGCTTTAATAATGTGTACGCGTGTACGGATTGGTTTTTTTTTTTGCAGGTACACATGTGTGGTAGTAAAAAATGAGAGGCGCGGTCACCCAAGCACATCAATTTTTTTAATGTACTCCTTGCGCTAATCACGCTGCAAACTGCTTACGTATGTTCCACCCATGAAATTGTTTTGTTCAACTACAAACTAATTTTCAACCAAAAAAAACAAACCACAAACAAACCACCCCACATATGAAGTAGTAATAGATATATACTCTACCTGAAATAAGCTGCTATTTTCTTACTCTTGAGGGTAGCAAATGAAAAAAAAAAAAAAGGAAAGAAAGAAAGAACAAGTTTGCCCTCTCTGCTCTCAAGGATGGCCAATGACACACCCTACTTGACAGACAGGATAAGGGCCACGATAAGTCCGTACAACCCCAGCACCTCAGCGAAGATAAGGATCAGGATCATGCCCACAAACAACCGGGGCTGTTGGGCTGTGCCTCGGACGCCAGCGTCGCCCACTATCCCAATGGCAAAACCGGCTGCCAGTCCACTCAAGCCCACACTCAGTCCAGCGCCCAGATGCAGAAAGCTCCTGCAACCCAGGACACTTTCAGGTCAGAAGCAAAACCAAGCAATCCTTTGAAATATCTCACCTTCAAAAGGACACAGGGTCAGAGGCAAATCATTATCTTAAACACTTTAAACCTTCAACTGGACACAGGGTCAGAGGCAAATTAAACAATATCTTAAAACACTTTAAACCTTCAACTGGACACAGGGTCAGAGGCAAATTAAACAATATCTTAAAACACTTTAAACCTTCAACAGGACACAGGGTCAGAGGCAAATCAAACAATATCTTAAAACACTTTAAACCTTCAACTGGACAAAGGGTCAGAGGCAAATCAAGCAATATCTTAAACACTTTAAACCTTCAACTGGACACAGGGTCAGAGGCAAATCAAGCAATATCTTAAAACACTTTAAACCTTCTAAAGGACACAAGGTCAGAGGAAAAATCAAGCAATATCTTAAAACACTTTAAACCTTCTAAAAGACAAAGGATCAGAGGCAAATCAAGCAATATCTTAAACACTTTAAACCTTCAACAGGACACAGGGTCAGAGGCAAATCAAGCAATATCTTAAACACTTAACTTTCAACAGGACACAGGGTCAGAGGCAAATCAAGCAATATCTTAAACACTTTAAACCTTCTAAAAGACAAAGGATCAGAGGCAAATCAAGCAATATCTTAAACACTTTAAACCTTCAACAGGACACAGGGTCAGAGGCAAATCAAGCAATATCTTAAACACTTTAAACCTTCTAAAAGACACAGGGTCAGAGGAAAATCAAGCACTATCTTAAACACTTTAAACCTTCTAAAGGACACAGGGTCAGAGGAAAATCAAGCAATATCTTAAACACTTTAAACCTTCTAAAGGACACAGGGTCAGAGGCAAATCAAGCAATATCTTAAAACACTTTAAACCTTCAACAGGACACAGGGTCAGAGGCAAATCAAGCAATATCTTAAACACTTTAAACCTTCAACTGGACACAGGGTCAGAGGCAAATCAATCACTATCTTAAACACTTTAAACCTTCTAAAGGACACAGGGTCAGAGGCAAATCAAGCAATATCTTAAACACTTTAAACCTTCAACTGGACACAGGGTCAAAGGCAAATCAATCACTATCTTAAACACTTTAAACCTTCTAAAGGACACAGGGTCAGAGGCAAAATCAAGCAATATCTTAAACACTTTAAACCTTCAACTGGACACAGGGTCAGAGGCAAATCAAGCAATATCTTAAAACACTTTAAACCTTCAAAAGGACACAGGGTCAGAGGCAAATCAAACAATATCTTAAACACTTTAAACCTTCAACAGGACACAGGGTCAGAGGAAAAATCAAGCAATCATTTAAAATCACAGCGCACAAATCCAACATCGCTCAGTCCAGAGTGCTAAATTTAGAGCGCCCTTTTCCTTTAACCTAGGCCAAGTGTGGTCAGTTCCTGCTATCATTAGCACCAGCTGGGCTGGGATGGGATGGAATGAATAGCAGCTGAGAGCAGCTGAAAGAAAGGGAAACTGTGAAATATCTTTAAAGACTTCAAAAAGCCACTCAAACCAATACTAGTCAGAAGCAAATCAGGCAATCCCTTGAAGAAGCTTTTATAAACACTTTACCATTCAACAGGATACAACAAGGACTTCCTGGTGTTTCGGTGGGCTATACTACACGATTGGGATTTTTTGCACAAAATTGGTGTAACACGAACAGTGGTGATTGTTTGGTTTGAATTGTATTTGGTTTTGTTTTCCTTGGTGTGTGTGTGTGTGCGTGTGCGTGCGTGCGTGCGTGTGTGTGCATGTATAGCGTGTGTGAGACACAGAGAGAGAGAGAGAGAGTGTGTGTGTGTGTGTGTGTGTGTGTGTGTGTGTGTGTGTGTGTGTGTGTGTGTGTGTGTGTGGTCACTGCATGCCTGTGTCAGGGTGCCTATGTTACCGTTAACATACAGATCATGCAGCCAAAAATGTTATGTGAAACAGTAAGCCTACACAGGCTACACACTTTGATAAAAAACAAAACAACCCTGAAAAATGTTTACTGTCCTATAAAGCAATCTATAACTTCTTACAGCCCAATTCAAACAAAGTAAATCTGAAGAACGTCATATTTAAAAACATTTTAAACATGAAAAGAAAGTTCTACAAACTTGGTTTTCTATGCTGTTCTAAATTCATGTCTGTTTAACACTATCCCTACATCAAGGGAGAGAAGCTCTCTTTCCCAGTACACATGCACATTTGTAATTGCATGCTACGGTTATGGTCTGTTAAGGAGGGAAGGGTTAGTAGATGGTTGGTTACCCTACACTACAGCGGGATACCTGTAGGGAAAAGGTTGAAAAATTTTATTCGAGTTAAAAAAACCTATATTTGAAATAACAAGAAAGGCTAATAAGGATAACAGTTAATTGACACATACTTGTAAAGGGTGTAGGACTCATCCCCAGACATGCTCTGAGTGATGACCACAGCCACCACCAGCCCGTAGATGGCGATGATACCCGCCATAACCACAGGAATGACGGATTTCATGATGAGCTCAGGACGCATCACTGCCATGGCAGAGATACCTGTGCCAGATTTGGCCGTTCCATAGGCAGCACCCAGCGCTGAAAAAAAAAAAAATCCATCGATCAGTGCTCTGTACAATGTCTTATTCACTGCTGCTTGTAATTTGTTGTGTCGGACTATAACTAAAAGCCATTCACTGTCTCAGTTTTCAACTAAGGTTAAATCAACTAACTTAATTCACTTTCACTATTATCAGAGCTCCACTATATATCAGGGTTCATCATCTTCATGATAGTACATTAGTAGTTGTCAAATTTAGCAGACGTGCTCCCCTGTTCATGTCCGTATTTATGTTGTTAGCATGTAAAACATGGAACAGCAGACTTTGAAAGCTGTATCCTTTCAACAAGCAATACACGCCAATAGAGAAGATCTATACATACTTTCAAAAACTTCTTGGTATCTTAAACATAGTTAACACAGAAGTAATGAGGAAGTGAATTAACCAGAATTGAAAATGCCATGGGGCCATACGAAGTGAAGAGTTTCACACCTTCTGACTCCACTGTATTCAGTGAGCAAACGCAAATTAAAGTGGTATAGACACGTCACATATTATATAAACAAATTGACTGGCCAAGACCGTCCTTCAGGGAACAGTACATGGAGGGAGAAGAAGCAGCAGACGGTGACACAGACAGGAAAAATACTATCAAAGACATTTATTTATTCTTTTATTTCTAAGAATAATGGCATAAGCACCTATGCTTTTTTTTTAATCCAGTCCCCGTGGGTTCGCAGTTTTGTAAATTTTATCATCCGTTCCCACCGGCGCAAAATGGCTATACTCTTCTGAAAAGTGAAACAGATTTGGGACCTTGGTTTATAGTCTCATCATCCAATGAGTGGACTGGCCTAGACGGCTTGAGTGGAATGATATAACAGAAAAACCCCCACTTAAGTCTGAGAACCACAAAATGTGCAAGAAGCTATCTGCAAAATCTTCAGTGGTGCCCTAATGGTCTGCTTGTACTACTACTAGACTATGGGACAGGTGAAGGTGATGTGAAGATATACTATTTACTAGTAATATCAGATCAGGCATTACTAAAATGACAAAACAGACATGCATGCTCTCTGCTGGTAATAGGTGGCCCTCATGTAGGCTAAATCAAAAATAAATTAACCAAAAATAAATTCAAGGGATGCAATACTACTAGTACATTTTAGTATAACTACCATACTAATAGTAAATTAGTAATACTATAGAACAGGACTAGTCAGAGGCCTGGATCTGACTAAATTTTAATTTTAGTGAGATCAGAACGATTTATATGGGGACAGTTAAGTAGCGCTCACAAAATATGTCGCCCATTGTAACAATTTGTGGGAACAACAACAAATGCAAAAACAAAAAGAATCGCAATGTGATCAATGACTAAACTGTAGAACTAGAAGTCCACCTAATTACATTTCAATTAAGCATTCGTGTAATATACAAATTACAATGCAATAAAATCACTAATGATAAAATTTAAAGTCAATATCCTTCAGAAAAAAGCAATATAAAAACAAAACAAAAATGAGCAGATACTGAAATAATTGAGTTGTATGAAGACTGAAGTTATAACACTTGTGATGGGTTGTTATTGGTTACCCTCTGGATAAATGCCTTCTTCAGTTCTTGTAATGTATAATTAAAATCATGCATTAATCATTATTTACTTAGACTATAACATGAACAGAATATATAGGAATACTTATGACAAAGTGCTAGGTTATAAAAGTCTGCATAGTGCATCAAGTATGAAATTACAGTGACAAGTCATAGGCATAACACCAGGCCATAAGCCCAATTATGTCTGCACAAGAGTTGAAAATTACATAATATACTTTTTCAACTATGCAAAAGTGATAAAAACCAACTATATTGTTTTATGTTCAAATTGATTTCTAATTGCAGGTCTGAAAATGTGATATGCTTCAATGACACTTAAAAATGCGAGTTTATATAATCGTTTGACCCCATGGAATGAGTTTCTGCACTCATGTTTTTCTCACTCTGTCACATATGACTCGTTCATTGACACTTGTATCGAAGACACTGTTCAACTTGACCTACTCTGAACATGAATTTACATCTTAAAAACAATGAAGAGAATAAAACTGCCCACTTCAAGTAATATTTTAGAATAATATGGCAAATACACCGGTTATGTTCAACAGTTAATGAGATGACAAAAAGATCTGGAGTCGAGCTGAAGGGGAGGGGTCGTTATTGTCACTTAGCCGGCTGTTGACTTGGTCAGAATAGAGTCAACAAAAGCACTTTCCTTGATTCTCTTGTTTCATGAGAGATTTTACTAATATTTCCTGTAACCACCTGGCTCAACTTTACAAATCGTGCATATTATAGGTCTAACAGGCAGCCTGTAGCAAAGATCGAAGTTAACCCATCTGCCAGTTCAACGTTGACTTACCACAGAAAGACATAGCTGCCGTCACACCAACGATGCCGAAAAACGACGTGTATGGTGGAGATTCGGGGTTGTACTTGAAAGGGGTATCGCTAGACATCTTGGTGACTGTTGTTTTGATGAAACTGAACGATGTAAAAATCGAAGATCGGTGAAGCTGATGAGGAAGCTAGCAGACACTAAGATCGGGAGTGCAGTTCCTTCTGAAAGATGGCGAATAAAGTAGTCGCATATGATCATGTGACTTGAGCGATTACAACCGGAGAGAGAATGTACCGTGTCGTTTGATTGGATAAATTTTACTCAGTCAGCGTAGACATAATAAAGACTTCCGGTAGTCTCACGTGGGAGAGAAGGCTAATAAATTTTATCAGCTTTCGGTATTATTATCAGCATTCTACCGGCTATACCGAGCAAAAATCTCGAAAGACAAGGGTGTAGGTTACTAGCCTGAACATACTGCTAATCCATCATGTGCCGCAAGTGTGATGATAATTTTTTTTCAGGCATTTTGCTGATGATACATTTTTTTAGCATGGTAACAATCTAAATGATCTGATGCTAGGCTCAGCAATTCATTAGCAGAGTATCTAATGTAATCAGTGACTCCTATGTTTACAGGGTGCTCTGGCAGAAATTGCATCCATTCATTTTTTTTTTTGGGGTGGGGTTGGGTTTTTTTAATAGGTTAGTCCTAGTTTGGCTCTTTTGCCCATTAATTTGATTAAGGAATTAAGCTTTTTTGCTGTGGAGAGATTTTTTGGGACCCTGTTCAGATTTGATATTGATAAGTTTTCTGCCCTGACTTGCTGTCATAGTTGCAAATAATACCATGAATATAATTCAACACAAAATAAGTATAGATTTTAATTTCCATTACCTATGCATAATACATGTCATGTAAAGTTGTATTTATCCACTGGCAACAACTAGTTTTTAGCTTTTGCCTATATTAGCAATGTAAAACTGCATATTAAGGTCTTGACTTCTAGTTTTTAAAAAAAAGGAAAAACCTTGTATCATCTGCTGTCTTATGACTGATTACTAGTGATTTCATGTACAGTTTGGTGATGATTATAATGATAATAAAAGTAATAATGATAATATTAATAATACAAATAATTATTTTAATGTAGTTTTAAAACTGGTTTCCAAAGAAATCCCTTGGAAAACAATACAGTTTGGTAATTGAGGTTTTTTAAACTGGTTTCAGGATAATTCCTTGGAAGAGACCAGCGCAGGACCAGCAAACCAGACCTTGAAATGGACACCCGCAGTATGCAGAGAAAGGGAGAGTCTGAGGCCAAAGTGAACTGGCAGGAGATGGTGGAGAAGAATCTCCAGCTTGTCAGTGGATAATGAAGGAGCAATCTATACATGTATTCAAACTGGCTGAAGGTCATGCACTGCGGAACGCCTTGAGTGCTGCATGCTTTGAACGACACAAGAAATACTAATGGTGATTTTATCTATTTTATTTTGGTTTTTTGTTTGTTTCTTTCTTTTTCATACTGATGGCATGAAAGATCTTTCTTTTTGAAAGATCTTTCTTTTTGATACTGATATATGCAGTAATTATGTGTTTGGTAAGTGGCAGCTTTTGGTCGTGAGTGATGAATGTTTTTAAGCACGAAATAAAAATTAGTGCTGTTCCCTTTCAAAACCTGGCAACATCACACATCAGTTAAGATAAATTAATTTGAATGGAATCATTGATCACAACTTTAGCTAATAAAGTTTGAATTTAATAGTAACACACGTGTGGAATATTGAATAAGCTTTTTTAATTTAATCAAAGAAGTTCTATCCCATGCCAAAGTCGGATGCGTTGGGCCTCACTTGCCAGGCGCTGAACAGCAGCAAAAAACATATTCACTCATAATATGACAGACAACAACAGTAGTTGCTGTCTCAGCCTTCAACGAAGAAGACAAAGTAGGCCTACTAGGACTAGAGCTTTGACGTGGGCTGTGCCCTCCCATTGATGATAGTCCATGTTGTATACATACAATGTATTTATTTAGTTTTATTTAGTTTAGTTTATTCATTTATTTTCAAGGATAATGGAAAAAGCACTGATGCGCTTTTTTTTTTTTTACATCCAGTTCCTGTGTGTATGCAATTTTGTAAATTTTGTCGTCCATTCCCTCCGGCACACAATGGCCTACTATTCTGAAAAGCTGAATGGGGTTTTTACATGTGTGCAAGATTTTATGTATGAATTTGCACACGGGACCTTGGTTTGTAGTTTCATTGGAAGGGAAGATTTTCGGGGGGGGGGGGGGGGGGGGGAGTGGAGTGGAGTTGGCACTTAGGGTTGCAAGCAGAAAAGACTTAAGTTGAATAGCTTACCTTTGGGGGAAAGGGGGGTTTGTTTGTTTCATTTGTGGGTTTCATTGTTGGTATTATTGGTTATGACATAGTCAGCACTGTTGATGGTATATATATGTATGTCTGACAGGCATGGAACCCATTCAGATCACTACCACATAGGAAGGGCTAAGCTGCCGAAACACCACAGCTCCCTAGGAAGACCTTCAGAGGACAGCTAAGCTGCTTTCATGCTGGCAGTTGGCATTTCCATCCAGCCTGTGGCTGAAGAAAGACATTCACTGGTCCAGTAAGTATTATATTTATAAGCAACAATGGCTTCAAGACTGTATCCCTATGCTCAGAACTGATATATTTTGCTCACTCCTATCCACACTGCGACACCACTCTTATTTTCCGTATATTTTCAGAGCTTCAGCACAGACACCCGATAGCCCATCCAAATGCCAGAGATTTCTTTCTTGCACATGGAGAGAGAGAGAGAGACGCATGCACACACACAGAGACATAGAGGGGGACGGGATAGCCAAGTTGTTAAGAGTGATGCATTCGTGATCTGACCCGGGTTCAATTCTCGTTCAAGAGGATTTTTCCTCTGGAGTTGACATCAGTGCCCACTCCACTCTCCCCAAAAGTCCTTCAGATGAGACTATAAACCAAGGTTGCGTGTGCTAACGTGTGCAGAACATCTTGTGCATACGTTAAAACCCGTTTGGAAGAGTATGCCGTTGTGTGCCGGTGGGAACGGCTGACAAAATTAAAAAAACTGCATACACACGAGGACTGGATAAAAAAAGCACACAAGTGCTTATCCATTCTGAGTGAGTGAGTGAATGGCTGACTCCATCTGTTTTCTGTCAAAAAGCGCCCTTTAAGACAGAAAGAGACAGACAGACAGAGAGAGAGACTGAGTGGCTGGCTGTGACTGTTTTCTCTTGAAGAAGACTGTCACATCATGGGCACACATATAGATATATATAGATATATCAGCAGGGGAATCAGCTGTAGAAACAAACATGGAGTGTGAAATCATCATGCAACGTTTGGACATTATTACGTCAACTCTTTACCAAGTGTAAAGCAAGATGAAAAGGAGCAGCAGCCTTTGAAAAACAAGACTCCAGGCAAATATTTAGAATGAGATCAGGAAAGTGAGAATTTAAACAAACTTCACTTAAAAGGGGAAGAAACCCTAAGTGGAGGAAAAGATAAAGACAGTTTATTTCTTCTTTTATATTTTATTTTATTTTATTCTTTTATATCAAGGATAATGGAATAAGCACTAATGTGGTTTTTTACAACTAGTCCCCGAGTGTATGCAGTTATGTCAATTCTGTCATCTGTTGCCAGCGGCACACAATGGCCTCTTACGAAAAGTGGAACAGGATTTATCGTGTGCGCAAGATGTTCTGCGTGCGTTCGCACACAGGGCCTCTGTTTATCGTCTCATCCGAAGGACTTTTGGGGAGAGTGGAGTCGGCACTGATGTTAACTCCAGGGGAAAATATCCCCTTGAACAGGAATCGAACCCGGGTCGTCAGATTGCGAGCACAGTGTTCTAACCACTAGGCTATCCCGTCCCCCCCTTCTTCCTCTTCTGTGTTCCCTATTTTGGGTCGGGTGCGTAGCTTCAGATCGGCTCCTGACTGTACTTGGGACTCTGCAGGAGGTCTGTCCGCTGGTCGCAGCCAACTCCTGCCAACTTCAGAGTGCTCAGCTCCTGACCAGTCGAGCCTGCAACCTCTCTGGATAGTCGGGGGACGGGGTAGCCTGGTGGTTAGAGTGGTGCGCTCGTGATCTGCTGACCCCGGGTTCAAATCTCATTCAAGAGGATTTTTTTTTTTTTTTTTTACTCTGGAGTTAACATTAGTGCCGACTCCACTCCCCCTCCCCAAAGTCATGAGATTATAAACCGAGGTCCTGTGTGTGAGCGCACACAGAACATCTTGCGCACACGCTAAATCCTGTTCCGCTTTTCAGAAGAGTAGGCCATTGTGTGCCGGTGGGAACGGATGACAAAATTGACAAAACTGCATACACACGGGGACTGGATGTAAAAAAAAAGAAAAAGCACGAGTGCTTATTCCATTATCCTCGAAATAAAATTATAAATAAATACAGTAAATAAATAAATGAATGAATAAAAGATAGAGGACTGCGGAGAACTAGTTTTGTTAAGGGCGATGCAACCATGTTTTCATTTAATGAAACCAGCCTTTTAGCTCTTCAGTTTTTCTTTGGTTCGAGAAAAGCATGATCGTGTGACCAGCACACCTATCTCCTCCTACTTTCCAGATAACTGGCTCCCTGTGGTCTATTCAGTGTACAGTGTTGTCATGTGGTCACCATGGCAGTCTTTTACCCAGATAACTGGCTCCTTGTGTGTGTTTTCCAGTGTACAGTGTCATTATGTGACCAGCACGGCAATCTCCTATCCAGATAGCTGGCTCCTTGTGGTCTGTTCAGTGTACAGTGTTGTCATGTGGTCACCATGGCAGTCTGTTACCCAGATAACAGGCTCCCTGTGTTTTTTCTCCAGTGTACAGTGTCATCATGTGACCAGCACAGCAATCTCCTATCCCGATAACTGGCTCCTTGTGGTCTGTTTAGTGTCAACTCCAGTAAAGTATCATGTGGTCACCATGGCAATGAATCTTCTACCCAGATAACTGGCTCCTTTTGGTCTGTTTAGTGTCAAGTGTCAAGTGTTAAGATGCCAGTCTCCTTCTTTACAGATAGTGCCTCCCTGTGGCCTATTCAGCGTTAAGTGTCAAATATATGTGACCAGCATGGCAATATTCTAGGCAGATAACTGGCTCCTTGTGTGTTCGGTGTAAAGTGTCATGTGGTCACCATGGCAACCTTCTACCCAGATAACTGGCTCCCTGTAGACTATTCAGTGTAATCTTGTGACCAGCGTGGCAACCTACTATATAACTGGCTCGCTGATGTCTGTTAAGGGTATAGTATCAATATGTGACCACCATGGCAATCTTTTACCCAGATAACTGGCTCATTGTCGTCTGTTCAATGTGAAGTATCTTGTGACCAGCATGGCAACCTACTAGATAACTGGCTCCTTGTGGTCTATTCAGTGTAAAGTATCTTGTGACCAGCATGGCAACCTACTAGATAACTGGCTCACTGTCGTCTGTTCAGTGTGAAGTATCTTGTGACCAGCATGGTAACCTACTAGATAACTGGCCCAATGTCGTCTGTCGAGTGTGAAGTGTCATCATGTGGTCACCGTGACAATCTCCCTACTTTACAGATAATAGCTCTCTGGTCTATTAATAATAATAATAATAATATATGGAATTTATATAGCGCTGAATCTTGTAAAAAAAAAAAACCCAACAAATCGAAGCGCTTGCATTCAAATCATTTACACGCATGCATTTCTCTTTAAACATAATGAACAACAGATTTCAAATCCATGCGCAAGCACGTACGTATGCACGGGCATGCACGCACGCACGCACACACACACACACACACACACACACACACACACACACACACACACACATACACACACACACACACACACACACACACACACACACACACACACACACTCACTCACTCACTCACTCACTCATGAACACACTTAGGAGGTGAAGGATGCTGTTGAAAATTAGGGACAGATATGAGGGGGAAAGTGTCAGGTAGGAAATAAGTGTGTTTTGAGGCTGGATTTGAAGGCATCAAGTGAAGGCTTTTGACGAAGTGAAAGAGGGAGGTCATTCCAGGTGGATGGACCAGAAACCAAGAAAGAGCGACGGCCAACAGTGGTTTGTTTGAATCTGGGTGCTCGAAAGCACAAAGTATCTGCAGTTGAACAAAGGGAACGGGATGGAGTGTACAGGTGAAGACAGTTACAGAGATAAGAGGGTGCAGATTTGTGGAGACATTTGAAACAGAGGGTATTGCTCTTATACTCCAGTCTTTGTGAGACAGGCAGCCAGTGAAGAGATCGCAGAAGAGGAATGATGTGTTCAGATTTTTTCTTTCTTAGGACCGGTCGAGCTGCAGAGTTTTGTATGCATTAAAGAGAGTGGATAGATGATGCTGGTAGGCCAGTCAAAAGAGAATTACAGTATAAATTCAGTGTAAAGTGTCAATATGTGACCAGCACAGCAATCTCCTAAGCAGATAACTGGCTCACTGGGTGTGTTCACTGTGAAGTGTCCCCATGTGATCCCCTACCCAAATAACTGGCTCAGTGTGGTCTGTTTAGTATCATCTTATGATCTATCCAGTTAACTAGATCCCTTTTGTGTGTTCAGTGTAAAGTAGCCTCATATGATCTCCTACTCAGATAACTGGCTCCCTTTGGTCTTGGTTTTTGTATCATGTTAATATCTCCTACAAAGATTACTGGCTTCCTGTGGTATAGTTTTTGATGGGGGACAGGCTAGCCTAGTGGTTAGAACATTGCGCTCGCAATCTGACGACCCAGGTTCGATTCCCATTCAAGGGGACATTTTCCCCTGGAGTTAACATCAGTGCAGACTCCACTCTCCCCAAAAGTCCTTCGGATGAGACTATAAACCGAGGCCCTGTGTGTGAACGCACGCAGAACATCTTGCGCACATGTTAAATCCTTACCACTATTCGTAAGAGTAGGCCATTATGTGCTGATGGGAACAGATGACAGAATTTACAAAACTGCATACAAAAGGGGACTGGATGTAAAAAAAACCCCACAAAAGTGCTTGTTCCATTACCCTCGATATAAAAGAATAAAATAAAAATTAAAAATGAATAAAAATGTTTTGTATCTTCATATAATCTCCTACCCAGATAACTGGATCTTGGCAGACTGTTCACTGTAAAATATCAGCATATGATCGATCTCCTATGCAGGTAACTGGCTTCCTGTGGTCTGGTCACTGTAAAGTATCATCATATGTTGTTGTTTTTGTGCGTTCCCCAGCTTAACACTCTGGGGGTCACCCAGAATGTGCACTCTGACTGACTGACTCATTCATCACACCTAGGAATCACTGTGAGATTGAAGTTGCGCACTGAATGAAAAGTTTGCGTGTATGATTTGTTTTTAAGTGCCTTGCCATAATTATAGGCAACCATACTCCGACTTCAGAGGATTTTTTTTCTCCTTTAAAGGAGGGTGCAGGTTGTTATGTTAAGAACTGGTCATGGCTGAAGGCATATCTCAACACAACATTTTACAACATAACACCATTTTTGGTGTAGGCCTTGGCAATTAGCTGAGATACCAATAACTGACACAGCTTTTGACCTGGGCCATGTATCATCCAATTCTTCTTCTTCTTCGTCGTCGTCGTCGTTGAACGCTCAGACAGCAATAACTATTGTTGTCCGTTATTTGAGCGAAATTGCATCGCGCTGCCGTTAAACGCCTGACAAGTCAGGCCCAGCGCATCTGATCTCCTACAAAGATAACTGGCTCCCTGTGTTGTGTTCAGTGTTGTTTTTGGCTGAGCTGTCCTTGTGCTGCGGCATTGATGAGAATGGTGTCGTATTTAGGGTGATTATCCAAATGTCTTGTTTTTCTTGGGAGTTGCCATGAATTTTGTTGTACTACTTCATCATGGACAGATTTCTTGCCTCCGAATTTTGAATTAATTCATGGTGGTTTAGCAAGGAATGTTAGTCTTACAAAGCCAGATCCATGGTTTTCATGACCCTCCCCCCCTCTCCCCACCTTCCCCCTTTCCTCTCAAATCTCTTCCTCATCCCTATAGTTCTTTTTCAGTGTGGTTTCCAGTTTGATGTGGCCTATATGGTTGGGCTAAGGCGTTGAGACAAAATTGGAAATGAATGGTGGTGGTGGTAGTGGTATTTTTGTTTGCTCGTTTGTGCATACATTTGTTTGTTTGGGCTTTTTTGTTGTTGTTGTTGTTCCTTGGCGAGAGCTCTGAGGTCCACCCATGGTGTAGATTTTGTGTCAGCAACCGTTTTTGCCTATCATCAAGTTAGCTGCATTTCTCCGACTTGAGGGATAAATGGTTTTAATCTTGGTTTTTTTTTGGTCAATTACTTCACCCCCTCCCCTTCCACTGCGACAACCTTCATCTTTCACCTATCCTGTAGTCCCATGCACCGTGGGGGTAGTAATGAAGATTTTGCAACCAGCTTCCTCCACTCCCCGCTGTAACAACCACCACCACCACCACCACCAAATGCATTCAAGACCCTGATTTCAGTTGAATTGGAAATGTTTCTTCTCCATAATTCTGAATAGTCTTGCATGCTTCTGCTTATATCTCCTATAGAAAATGACAAAGCCTTTAAAGGGAGAAACAAAAAGCTGCTTTGCCATCAGAAATCTGAAAGTTAAAGATGACTGCAGCCGGTTTTGTGCTGCGTTTCAACCAGTCTTGTGATCCTGTAGAAAATGAATGACACAAAGCCTTGAAAGGGAGAAACGAAAAGCAGCTTTGCCATCTGAAGTCTAAAAGTTAAAGATGAATGCAGCCGGTTTTATGCTGCGTTTCAACTAGTTTTTGTGGTAATAATAATTGTTCCGTGAAATCAGAGAACACTTTTAATTAAGTCATTGACTGTGTTGCTCATGTAACAAAAGAAAGAGTTGGCCATCCCAGGCGAGGCCAAAATTGTATGCTCTCTCACTCGACCATGGGATAGCCTGGTTGGTTAAAGCGTTTCGCATAGCACTCATGATTTTTAAAAAATCTCCTTTAATTGAGAGTACAGGTTGTTCCAGGCTAAGAGATTTAAATACATTCATGAAGATAATGTTAACCTTACATTCCACAGCATAATAACACTATAATTAATATAGCCCAGGGCCCTTTGCTTACATTACTTAAAAACTGACACAGCTTTTGGCCTGGACCAGATTGATTTATTGGTGTTTTTTGTTTTTAATTGAAAGCATTTATGGTTTATGTCATGTGGATGAATCTCTTTTTTTTTTAAACTTATCAAAGGCACTGTTTTAATACCCTGTATCTGGAAGAGGAATAGTGTAACTTTTTAATGTGTTTCTTGGCTAGAATTCTGAGGTTCACCAGCGGTGAGATTTTGCGTATGCGACTGTTTTATACCCACCATTAAGGTAGTTGCAGAAGACTGCAAGGAGTGGAGGAAGCTGGTTTCCAAATCTTCAGTAGTGCCCCCACGGTCCAAGGGACTACAGGATAGGTGAAGGTGAAGAAAGGTAGCTCCATTCAGACTTTGAGGATAGAGTAAGGTAATGAAAGACAGAGGTAGTAAAATCATAGTGGATATGATGATGACGATGTATGGAATTTATATAGCGCTGAATCTTGTAAAGCAACAAATCAAAGCGCTCAGATGACTTTTTTTTTTTTAATATCGAGGATAATGGAATAAGCACTCATGTGCTTTTTTTTTTACATCCAGTCCCCGTGTGTATGCGGTTTTGTAAATGTTGTCATCTGTTCCCACCCACACACTATGGCCTACTCTTTCGAAAAACGGAACATGATTTAACGTGTGCGCAAGATGTTCTGCATGCGTTCGCACACGGGGCCTCGGTTTATAGTCTCATCTGAAGGACTTTGACATTCAGTTCGATTTTTTTTTTTTCAAACTGGGAAGAAGGGGCGAGGCTGGGAATCGAACCCAGAACCTCACGGTTTACTTGTTGGCAGGCAAACGTCTTAACCATACTGCCACCTTCCTTCCTAAGATATCAATTTTTTCTTTGCAGAAATGAAAATGGGCCTGCTGATCCTTACTCCTGCCATGTCTCCAGCAGACTGCAACACTCATCAAGACCAGTGGGTTCGCAGCTGTGTCAAGAATTCTTCTTCGTCGAACGCTCAGACAGCAACTCCTGAGGTCCTGACAAGTGCTGCCGTGGTACGCTGAAGGCCCTCCAGGGGTCCGAAGAGTTTGTCCCTCATCGGCAGGTCAGTAGGCCAGATATCGGCCCTCAGGTTTTGGTGTGTTGGATAGACAGGTCTGGAGGAAGTGTTCCTCTACTGTCATGGGAGAAGTGCCACAAGGGGCATGCCTCGGAATCCCCAATGTCAAGAATTGAAGAAAGAAGAGGATTCAGCATGTTGTCCATTGGTGGATGCATTACTAAACCACACATCGTGGGTAGATGTTAAAGAGTTTTAAAACTATGTGGCTTTTTCCATATTTCAGTGTGTTTGTGTGTTCATTTTAAAGTCTATTCACAGACAGTAATATTAGACAAAAGGAGGAGATAAAAATGGGAGACTCGAGTGCCTGAAACCATCTGGTTGCATGTATGCAAGAGTGTGTGTGTGGGTGGGGGGGGGGTGCCTGAGTGAGTGTATATTTATATGCATGTTTGTGTGTGCATGCATGTATCCTGGTGTGTTAGGTTATGCACTAATGTGAGTGTGCCAGGATGTACAGGTGCACACATTTTATTATGTGTACGATCTAGAAGGAAGCAGTTCAGTCATATAGCTGTAGTTCCAACAAGAGACTGTTCTCATGAAGAACCTGACAGACTGAGTACCTGTCACTGTCAGAACAGTTACTGTGCCTTCAACTTCCCTGCTTATCGAGATCTTCCCCATGATCTTGCTAGAGTGAATGATCGATCATGTGATTGCTTTCAACAGCCAAAATCCACACCACTCTGCCAAAGTGTATAACCTGCGTGTGTGTGTGTGCGCACGTGCGAGTGTGTGTGTACATTTGAATTTGTGAACTCTTGTTAATTGGTATTGGTTGTATGTGTATGGGTGTGTTGTATGCAAGCATTTTGATTTGTTTTTGCAAGATATAGCGCTATATAAATTCCATTCATTATTATTATTATTGTTTGACTCGGGGTTCTTTTTTTCTTTCTTTTTTTGAATTTTTTAGTTTTGTGATGATCAGTGTTTGGAGTCCATTAAGATACACAACTGTCAGTTTCCCTCACTTTCAGCTGCTATCCATTCCATCCCAGCTGGTGTTGATTACAGCAGGAACTGACCGCACTTGGACTTGGTAAAAGGAAGGGGTGGGCTAATTTTAGCACTGGGCCCCGGACCCTTGACTGAGTTATGTTGGATTTGCGCACTGTGCCTGCTCCTGATGCCTGTTTTAGTCAGCACCTATCTGATCAGGTGGGAACAGATGACAAAATTTACAAAACCGCATACACACGGGGACTAGATGTAAAAAAGCACATGAGTGCTTATTCCATTATCCTTGATTTTAAAATAAAAAGAAGTCATCTGAGCGCTTTGATTTGTTGCTTTACAAGATTCAGCGCTATATAAATTCCATACATTATTATTATTATTATGTCTCTAACTGACATTGAAGTGAATAAAGCGACAGACTGTCTAACCCTGTTGGTCCTGAAGTCATGGGTTGTTTAGTAGTTACATGGTGACATGTGGTGGACTAAGCTCATGTACCCTTTACACACACAGTACACATGCATGCAGAGCACCAAGAATGCCCATGTATACATATATAGGCCATGGTGTGCCAGATGACAAAATTTACAAAACCGCATGCATATGGGGACTGGATGTAAAAAAGCACACGAGTTCTTATTCCATTATCCTCAAACTAACTAAATGAATGAATGAATGAATAAATGTACATTTGAGTCCCCAAGTAACTGATGTCGAATTTTATTGAGTAAATGGAAAGAGAAAGATAACGAACATGTGTTGAAGGCTTTTCTAGTATGTTGGATAACACAGTGTGCCAGTCTGTACAAGAACACCTAGGCAAATGTGGTGTAGCATTTTTTTGGAATTTTTCACATTGTGTGACACCCTATTTAAAGAAAACTGAAAAACATGAAGCTTTTTGTTCAATGGCTTTCCTTATTTTAGGGTCCTTTTAACTCGTGCAGTGGTAATGAAATAAAGATTTGTTCACAAAATCTTATCATTTTCTTTTACTTTTTTCTTTTATCGTCATTGATGAATGATTGCTACCAGGAAACAAAAATGGTGGGGGGGGGGGGGGGGGGTGTTGTAGAAAACTCTGATAAAAAGCATTCTAGAGCTCAAAACACCCACAAAGTCTTATATGTATAGAAATCAGTTTGAAGAATCACACAAGAGCATGTACATATGCCTACATGCTCAAGTTGACTGTTACACACATACACACACACATGGGGGACAGGATAGCCTGGTGGCTAGAGTGATGCACTTTGCACTCATGATCTGCTGACCCGGGTTCAAATCTCGTTCAAGAGGATTTTTTCCTCTGGAGTTAACATCGGTGCCAACTCCACTCCCCTAAAAGTCCTTCAGATGAGACTATAAACCGAGGTCCCGCGTGGGAATGCACGCACAACATCTTGCGCACACGTTAAAACCCATTCCGCTTTTTGGAAGAGTAGGCCATTGTGTGACGGTGGGAACGGATGACAAAATGAACAAAACTGCAAACACACGGGGACTGGATGTAAAAAAGCACACTAGTGCTTATTCCAATATCCTCAAAATGAAAGAATAAATACACACACACCCTTCCCTCCCTCATGCCCCAAACAGGTTTATACACCCAACTACACATTCCAAAATTCTTCCTTCTGAAGCAAACACACACACACAAAGCACACACATATTTTCTTTTTTTGTCATGTTTGTTTATTTCTCCAGCTTTTTTTATATATTGAAGCTTAATACAAATTTTTTTTTCTTCATCAAAAACACTCTTACCAAGGCCACTAAAATGGGGCATTGAAATGATACATCAGACATCGTCATGACAAGAGAGAAAGGCATCAATCAAAAGTTAATTCATCACACATTACACCAAAAGAATATTCTGGAAAGAGGAAGGGAACAGAACCATGAATCTTTAGCCTGCCAGTGAATTTCCCCATGAAACGGATGAGCATTGTGAAAAACAAGTTACGTAACAGAGGAAAAAACCCCGATGTATTTTCTGAGAGGAAAGCAAATAAACAGTACATACACAAGACAGATATGAGCGGGTTTATAGCCCAGACAAAGAAAACGTTTTTCAAAGGGTTCACAAACGTCTGACTTCAACGGAAAGCAGACCACCACATCATAAAAAGAGCAATGAACTTCGTAGTGGATGGAAAGAGACCAAAGGGAAGACCTAGCAAAACCTGGGCTGCCTGTGTTGCAGATGATCTTAGAGAAAGGGGCATAAATAAGGAGGAAGCTCAAAACAGAGAGAGATGGAGAAGGCTTATCAATGTCAAACCTCCCCTGGGAGAAACATGACAAAAAAAGGAAGAAGAAACGTGTGACTGATATTCCAGACCTGCACACATAACGGGTGTCAACCAGTAAGTCGGATACGCTGGGCCTGACTTCTCAGGCGCTTGACGGCAGCGTGACACATTTTCGTTCATATAACAGACAACAATAGTTGCTGAGCATTCGAAGAAGAAGAAGACTGGTGGTTTTACATAATGTGAAAACATCTCAGAAAAACTTGCTTACTATCTCTTTATTCAAAATTAAAAAACCCTCTTTCCAAAACAAATTCCTCCTCCATAACCAAAATAAAGCCAACCCCCCTCCTCCCCCACCCAAAAAAGAATATGTCAAATGGAAAACATCTGCTTTAGCATAGTGAAAGTGTTCCTTACCTAAAAAGTTCAAGATACGAGTTTTGAGACTTGGAGAACATTTGCTCTTTTCCTGTGAAGATTGGCGGATTGCTGAAGTACAGCTTTCCTATTCCAACAAACCTACCAGGTTTTAGAAGTCTTGAAACTTGATTCATATTAAAAGGAAACCCCATTACTTCACTGATCTTGTATGGATCTCAGTTCACTCAGCTTGCTAAAATGAAGCTTTAAAATGGATCACTACTACAAATACTGCAGGCAGATGAAAGAACAAAACATTGTCCAAAGAAGTTTAGGATGTCATCACAAGTTTTACCAAGTCAGCTCAAGTTTTAAGAACTTTTTCTTGTGGAATCTGTATTATCATGATGAAAACACACAGAATTTTTTTTTAAAGCGAAGATTTCAACAGAGCAGCAATCATGAAGCAAGACAACAAAAAATGGATTCATACTGAATTTTTTTCTTAATTTTGATCTTCAGCCAACTTAAAAAAGATATCACTTTTAGTAAACGGTTCAAAAAGCAAGACCAGACAACTAATCACAGCCAGTCAAAATTAAGAACAACACACACACACACACACTGTGCACGTGCGCACACACAAGAGTCTTCTGGGGTATACACAATACTACACCCTTCTCTTTTTCATCTGCGGCCAAAATAACACAAGAACAAACTCAGGCATGGGGTTTTCACAAGTTTCAGTCTAGGCTTAAACTTGAGTCAATTTGAAATGACAAAAAAAATCAAATCTAAGCTGAAATCACTGTCTTGATATTGTATCAAATAAATGTGAATACAGACAGAAAATATTAAATGAAAAAAAAGGTGAACCCTGCACTGTTAATGGTCTGCTTTTCTGACAAACACAACCTAAATCTGACAAAAACACACACAAAAATCTTTTGGGACTTGAAATGCTGCAAAAAAGCTAAAAGAAAGGCATAAATTATGCTAATTTTGAGCCAAGATGAAGATCACAAATCGGATTATGTTCGGAAAGAAGAGGGCATTATTGTTATTATGAGATCGCAAGCAGCTTAGTGTTTTGGACACCACCATCTGTAGTTCTGGGCAGTTGGGCCTGGAAAGGCTTGAGTAAGGAGACACTACATAGGTTAAAAAGGTGACGGTGTCCCACAACCTGTGTGGTCGTTAGGGAGCAAGGTGGCAGAGGCCTCAGCTTCTCCAGGGGCCAGCATCTTGAGGATAGCGCCCATCTCAAACTCTCCTCAATGCTTCACCTTCCCTGACCCCAAAAAGGCGCAGGTATTCATTTACAGCTGGGTGAACTGAAGGACTGTGCTGAAGCCAAGGCGCATGAACCAGTTACCTAAATCCTGGGGCATCCACGCTGAACCTCTGCCCACAGAAATTGGCTGGGCTGGACTAGTTGCGGAAAAACAAACTTCTCTGGCACTAGCCTCTGCTTCAGGTGCGCATGTGATTCATAAAAGTACTTGCTAAAAACCAGCAAAGAGATCTGCATTGAACGGTGATCATCTGACAAGCCACAAAACTTGTCCCATCTTTCCCCTTTAAAACGTAATGAGGCGGATGAACAACTCCCTCGAACTGATCACATCAAGCAACCATGATAATAACCAAAAGAAATTTCATTTCACTTTATGTTGTTTATAGCCCCCACTGACCACAAAAGCCATATAGCCTGAGACAGTTTCAGCGGCTCTAGCACGTTCACTTCAAGCTCCTCTGAAGTTGGAGTATGGCTGCCTGTGTGGCGAGGTACTTGAAAAGGGTCATACACACAAAACTTCTCATCCGGTGTGTACTCCCCATCTCACAGTGATTCCCAGGTGGGATGAGTAGTGAGTCAGAGTGTATGTTCTGGGTGACCCCCAGGGTGTTAAGCTGGGGAACGCACAACAACAACATTCACTTCAAACTTGAAATCAACACCTAATAATCCTTTCAAAAGACCCGAAGAAAACGGCAACAAGCCACCAAGAAGAAAAAAAAAAGAGATCGAAAAAAAGTCAGTAGTTCATCTATATATAATATATGTGAGAGAAAGAACACCACTGCACTTTTCACACAACCAGTAAGATCTTGCACTCCCTAAGATTAGATAGATCAGACAATTTCTAGCAGACAACATATACCTGAGAAAAAAAATCCCCCTGATAAATAAGCTTCCCATCTGGTATACAAGGCACACACGGTTAAATGTAAGTTTGCGTGAATCCCCCATTTTTCCAAAATAAAACTTAAAAATAGCTTTTACTGTTGAATGTAAAGAAGGGAGACAAATTTTTACACAGTGATCTCCATGACAAAGGGAGGTGACACTGATCCCTCATAACTATGACGTGGCAAACTCACAAAGGTGCCACATGGCAACATTTTGGGACTGTTCAACAAGCAAGGTGAACCATCAATTCTAAACAGTCACACAAAGCCACACATTTGTCACGACAGCAAGACTCATATTTATGATATTTCTGCTATCATCACATGAATAAAGAAAACTTATTTCATGATCCAAGACTTATATTTGATTTTTTTGCTATAAATTGGTCACATGAATTTTCTTCTTTCTTGATTCAAAACTCTTTTTTTTTTTGGTTTGTTTTTAAGCACATTCTGGTTTGAAGTTGAAAAGCAACGAGCCCCGAGTCGATGTTGAACAAAGAGTTAGCGGATGTGTTCGTTTGTCAAACAATGGAAAAACAAGCTTTGCTTTTACTTTTGTTTACATGATGATATGAAGATCCTAAGTCATGAACATGGCAGGTATATGCACCCTTTTGTTCCACAATGTTGAAACGTTACCCTACCATGATCCACATACATTTACACTTTTACAGCAAACAGATGTGATTTCCTCCAGTTTGGGAGCAGTTTTTAGCTTGACTGGGTCCTCTTACATACATTTACACTTTTACAGCAAACAGATGTGATTTCCTCCAGTTTGGGAGCAGTTTTTAGCTTGACTTGTCAAAACAAAAATACTTTTTATTTTTAAAAACAATGATCAGTAGTAATGACAGTGTGACATGATGGTGTTTCTGATTCGGAGGAAAAAAAAGTCATAAATATTGCATCCACCAAAAATATGAGCAGCGTGGTATCACGAGAGGAAAATCATCCACTCTGAAACTTCATTCAGTCATAACTTTCAAACAAACAGATCACGATGACTGGTTTTGTGAAACCAAAAGTCTAACGGATACATTTCCATCCAACACTCATCGATTCTTAACTAGTGATTAAATTCACTGACAGAGAAAACAACCAAAATCTGATTTCAAACATCGATGATTTTAGCCGATTTTAGCAAACACTGAAAAATTGTCCCAAATTTGTAGACAAGTGATCAAAATTGTAGTTCTCACCATAAGCAATATGTAAGTTCACGCATCAGGCATTTGAAAAAACATACAAGAAGGAAATGATGAGACTTAAGGTAAGACCTCGACATGTTAAATTCAGTACGTAGAAGAATACATAATCAGAAGAATAAGAAAAAAAAGAGTCCACAACATCAAAAAGAATGTTGATCAAAATCTTGTGTATCTGCCAAACATGTCTCATGCGTCAACATTCTTATTCAGCTTCAGCATCCTCCACACAGTTGAAGAACAATGGGCAAGAAGAAGAGAAAAAAAAAGATGAAACTAAATACAAGAAAATAAATTTCAAATTCTTTCAGAAAAACATGGAAGAATAGTACAAGGACCATTCCCCCCCCAAAACCCCCCCCCCCCCCAAAAACAACAACCCCAAAACCCCCACAAAAAAAAACACATTAAAAAATGTGAGGATGGCGGGATAGCCTAGCAGTTGAAGCACTGTGCTTTGTGATCTATCCGAACAAGATCGAGCCACCATGGAGGCATCTGTTTAACCTTCTCCCTATGGGTAACCCGTTAAAGGGTAACCAACCATCTACTACCCCTTCCCTCTGTTATCGCCCACTACTGGGTTACGGTAGAATACAAATACGCACTGTGCACGTGCACTGGGAAAGAGGAGTTCTTTCCCTTAACGTAGGGATAGCGTTAACGTAGTGGATGGAAAGAGACCAAAGGGAAGACCTAGCAAAACCTGGGCTGCCTGTGTTGCAGATGATCTTAGAGAAAGGGGCAGCATAAATACGGAGGAAGCTCGAGATAGAGAGAGATGGAGAAGGCTCATCAATGTCAAACCTCCCCTGGGAGAAACATGACAAAAAAGGAAGAAGAAGAAGAAGGGATAGTGTTAACGGAATTTTCCCCCCGAGTTAACATCAGTACTGATTCCTCCACCTCCCACCCCTCCCCTACCAAAGTCCTTTAGATGAGACTATACACCGAGGCTCTGCGAGCGCCTTTCGAAAGAGCAGGGCATTTGGTGTCGGTAGGAACAGATGACAAAATTGAAAACAAAACCAACCAAACCCCAAAACAACAAAACTGGCAGCTTGCATGCAGGTGTCATGTTTAGACACCATCCCCAAAGTCGGAGTGCGGCTACCTTAGTGGTAGGGGTAAAAAAGGATTGCTTAATAAGCAAAAAATCTCATCACTGGTGAGCCTCTTTAGCTCTAGCTGAGGAATGACCCCTCCCCTGCCCTCCCCAAAAACAAGAATGCTGATGAACATCTGATCCCCTACAATCAAGGAAGGAAGGTGGCAGGATGGTTAAGACGTTTGCCTGCCAACAAGTAAACCGTGAGGTCCCGGGTTTGATTCCCAGCCTCGCCCTTTCTTCCCAGTTTGACAAAAAAATCGAACTGAATGTCAAAGTCCTTCGGATGAGACTATCAACCGAGGCCCAGTGTGCGAACGCATGCAGTACATCTTGCGCACACGTTAAATCCTGTTCCGCTGTTCAAAAGAGTAGGCCATTGTGTGCCGGTGGGAACAGATGACAAAATTTACAAAACCGCATACACACGCATAAATTAAATAAAATAAAAAAGTCATCTGAGCGCTTTGATTTGTTGCTTTAAAGATTCAGCACTATATAAATTCCATACATTATTATTATTATTATTAATCACCCAATATCTCGGGCATCAAAATTTTTATCCAACCTCTGTCCCATCCACACACTTGGGGAAAAATGCAAACAGACAGGAAAAGATGAAAACTGCAAGAAAAAGAAACACACACAGACAACTCTCCCCCCCCCCCTCCCCCCCCTCCAGCACATTTCAAATTGTAGGCCGAAAATGTATAAGCAGAAGTATGAGAAAAATATTCCACGATATCAAAAAGTATGTCAACCAAAATCTGGTCTTTGCACTACCAAATAGCAGAATGTACACAGAGCAGAATACTGTTGTGAGCTGTAAGTGACACTGAAAGCTAAAAATCAAAATCTTGTATAGAAAAATGGGACTATGATTTGCCTAAAACGAAAAAAAAAAGTATATATGCTTTATATGTATGTTCAATATACCTATTTTTGAATCTTGTTAAAAAATAAAATGTATGCATTGTACATATATATATATATATATATATTATATAGATATAGAGAGAGAGAGAGAGAGAGAGAGAGAGAGAGAGAGAGAGAGAGAGAGAGAGAGAGAGAGCACAAGGCAGGGTGAAAAAGGGAAAAATTAATTTTCACTTTGCTACATACATGTTTAAAAAAACAACAACCAACCAACACCCCCCCCCCCCCCCCTCAAAAAACAAAAAACAAACCAACAAACAAAACAAACTCTTCTATATTTAGCAAAGCAATGTTTTTAGCATTAAATTATCCCTAATACACTGTGACCAAACACAGTCAGAACAAAACAGTCACTAATAAGCACAAGTGTGTGCTATGATTTAGATAAAAGCATTTTTTTAAAAACAAATCTTGAAAAGAAATGAAAAAAAAAAGACATTACCTAAATCTAATACCTTTTTTTCTTCACAGAACCCAAAAAATATAGAGAAGGAAGAGGGAGTTAAACATCTGCGACTGTTTCTTAAACAGAATATACTTGGGTTTTTCTTCTGATTTGAAAAAAAAAAATGGATGTCCTAACTTGTCAGAAAAATTTTGGCAACAGAGAAGTGCTACTGTCAATTTTTTAATATTTTCTGGAAACTTGATACATCTTCTTTCATATTTTGTCATTAAACGACACAACAATGGCTCTATATAAAAAAAAAATTACAATAATTTTCATTCCAAAAATGCGTAGCAAAATGCAATAGGATAGATACAAATGCAATGCAAATATAATATGGAATGTCTTACTAAAGACAAAAAAAAAAAGCAGCAAACCCCCCTCCACCCACCCACCACCCCAAAACAAAATCCATAGAAAGAAAACCCACCAATATTTTTTTGATATATTTAATGCGAATACAATAATCATCCAATGCAATACGCTACGTTTACAAAAGTACCTCCCCCCCCCAAAAAAAAGGTATATCAGTATTTTGTAAAGACCTCATAAAAGGAAAAAAACAAAATCTTCCAGGCTGACGAAATGTCTACACTAAAGGCACCTACCTGGCTACACACAATCAACTAAGTAACCACTTACATCAACTGTATGACACAGAGGTACTACTAGAGACAATCAAACAACCACATAATGTTAGGATGCCATTTAAAGACATTTTGTAAGGAGATTTTCAAGAGTTTTTAGTATAAAGAATTTAAACTTGACACCTAATAATGTTATGGTACCATTTAAAGAACCTAAATATAGTTTATGAGTTGAAGATGTTTTTTGTTACCGAATGTGTTGCATGACGCGTGGGGTATAAAAGTGCGTTGTGTGTGTGTGTGTGTGTGTGTGTGTGTGTGTGTGTGGTGGTGTGGTGTGTGTGATGATGTGGGGTGTGTGTGTGGGTGTGTGTTGGGAGTGGTGTGGGTGTGTGTGTGGTGTGTGTGTGTGTGTGTGTGTGTGTGTGTGTGTGTGTGTGCAACTACAGATAGCTACAGACTAAAATATTGACAGTAATAATACCCCCTCCCCCCCAAAAAAAAAACCCCAAACAATATATATATATATATATATATATGTATATATATTATCCATACAGTACCTAATGGCCTAAAAAAGTAAAGCCTGAACTTGAGAAATCTACAAGTTCATATTCATGCACATTCCCTCCAAAATTATCAATTGGGACTTTCTGACTAAACCTAAAAAAATTTGTAAAAAAATGTGGTACCCTGTACTCACAGTCATACCAAAGGCACATAGCACACTGGTCATGGAGAAATAATGTACAAAATACTCAAAACGGAGACTAAGTCAAATTCTACACTTCTCTCCAAACAAATCCCCCCCCCCAAAAAAAAACCCAACCCCTACCAATTATTAATCAGCGGTTGCATAGCACACACAATGCTTCTTGCATTCAAAGAGTTTTCATTAATAATTCTGAGGCATTGTAACTCAATGCTTGAGAGGCATTCAACAAGCAAAACATATAATAATTTTTTTCTTTTTTTTTTAATACGATTAATCCCCGAACCCAACCCCCCCCCCCCCCCCCCCCCCCTCCCGCATTCATCAAAAATGCTGCAAAAATAAAATAGACAGCAAGCTTGACTTGACAGACAGCCAGCAAGATACAACAACAACAACAACAAAAAAGATGGCTGGCACCATCAAAAAGATCACTACTTTCGACCCAAAAGAACGATGCGTATGCACACACACAAAAAAAAGACAAGTAGGACCAAACAATAACAAGTACGCACAAAGGCACGACAAATATAAACCCTCAAAATATGTGACATAAACGACAGGCAGGCAGCAGATGTACAAACTACGACAAGCGCGTACAAAAGGTTGACAAGTCTGACCGAAACACGACATGGATGGCTGGCCCGGTGACAAGCAAGAATGAGAGATGATGTACATGACAATGAACCCCCAAAACAACCCAACCACAAATGTGACACTCCACCACAAAATGAGTCGTTTTGCACCTGACCCACTTTTCTGCTAGGAGCCATTTTAGGCAGGTGGAAGGGGGTGGGGGTGGGGTTTCAGGTTGTCGATTTTGAGATTTGGATAGATGATAAAACTACAGCCACCACTATTCTACCTTTGTCTTGAAACACCACAAATCGCAAGTTTGTTTCTTTTTGCTTTTAAAAAAACCAAACAAAACCACGTTTTAAAAAATACCCAAGTCCTCATTCTGACCACCTACTACACCTACTACAACTACTACTACGATGCTAAACTTGTCAGGTTCTCATTCCGTCCCTTCCCACAGACCTCTCTCATGTCAACTTGTGCTAACTTTTTCACAGAAAACGTCCGATTTCCCATCTGGTTTTCTGTACGTACTGTTGACCGACAAAATGAACAACGACAACAACGCGCCAATAACTCAAAACTGACCTGTAGTGCAAAGCAACTCGTTATGCGGCGAAGCGTCACACACACACACAAAAAACCACCAACGAAACGGCAGACAGCAGATACACATACAGGCGGAAGGCCTGACAATTCGGCGGAAGGTCCGACAATGTGGTGGATGTGGTGGGCCCAGCAGACACACAGCAAGGAGGGTGGGGGGTGTGGGGGGTGTGGGGGTGTGGGGGGGGGGGGGGGGGGGGGGGGGGGTCAGTAAGGCTTAAGCCTCAGGAAGGATGGGTGTCGTCTCGCTGAGGACCCGCATTTCTTTGTCTCTCTGCAAGCAGAAGACTGCACAGTGAGCAATTAGCATCAGGACCACACACACACACTACGTTACGTTACGTTACGTTTACGGGATAGCCTAGCGGTTAGAACCTTGCGCTCGCAATCTGACGACCCGGGTTCGATTTCCCGTTCAAGGGGATTTTTTTTTTCCCCCTGGAGTTGACATCAGTGCCGACTCCACTCTCCCCCAAAAGTCCTTCGGAGGAGGCTATAAACCGAGGCCCCCCCGTGTGCGAACGCAAGCGGAACATCTTGCGCACACGTTCAGTCCTGTTCCGCTTTTCGTAAGAGTAGGCCATTTGTGTGCCGGTGGGAACGGATGACAACATTGACAAAGCCGCATACACACGGGGACTGGATGTAAAAAAAAAAAAAGCACACAAGTGCTTATTCCATTATCCTCGATATAAAAGATTCAAATAAATAAAATAAATAAACATAAAATGTTTCCTGAGCTGAAAGTTTGTATACCACCTTTTTTTTAAAGTCGCGGCAGATTTCTCTGCGTGACATTCAGTGCTGCTCTTTCTGTTTCTCTCTGGGGGAGAGAGAGCGTATCGCCACAAAGAGCAGCGCCACCCTTTTTTTTTTTTTTTTTTTCTGTTTGCGTATGTACTTGGTTTCCTATCAGGGTGGCTTTTTTTTCCCCCTACAGAATTTTGCCAGCGACAAACTCTTCTTGTTGCCGTGGCTTCTTTTATGTGTGCTAAATAAATGAGTGCTGCACACAGGGCCTCGGCTTATCGTCTCGTCCGAAAGACTAGTACCCAGACCACCACTCATGGTCTAGTGGATGAGGGGAAAAAATTGGGGCACAAACGGGAATCGAACCACCACACACTTGGAAACCCAGACTTCTCACTTGAAAAAAAAAAATTTTTTTAATTCTTTTATATCGAGGATAATGGAATAAGCACTTATGTGCTTTTTTACATCCAGTCCCCGTGTGTATGCAGTTTTGCAAATTCTGTCATCTGTTCCCACCGGCACACAATGGCCTACTCTTACGAAAAGCGGAACAGGATTTAACGTGTGCGCAAGATGTTCTGCGTGCGTTCGCACACGGGGGCCTCGGTTTATAGTCTCCTCCGAAGGACTAGGCAGGTGTGTTACCTCTAGACCACCGATTGCATGTTGGGCTGAATTAAGTTTATGTTGTTTGTTTGTTTGTTTAGTTTTTGCATCGCTGTATGGGTCAGAAGCGGGGACGGGATAGCCCAGTGGTCGGAGCACTCGCTTTCCCCCAGCCAAGTTAAGCAGCGTCGAGCGTGGTTACCAGTTGGATGGGTGACCGTTTGCGTGCCTTGGCTTCAGTACAGTTCCCCCAGTTCACCCAGCTGTAAATGGGTACCTGCCCTCTTTAGGGTCAGGGAAGGTAAAAGCAGCGAGGGAGAGGAGATGGGCGCCACCCTCAATATGCTGGCCCCTAGAGAAGTGAGGCCTCTGACGCCTCGCTCCCCTACGACCTTATAGGTTATGGGACACCTTTACCTTTACTTTTTTTTATGGGTCAGAAGCCAGAACATGATGAAAACTGGAAAAACACGGAGTAAACGCACGCTGAAATGTGGTTCTGCAGGCGACTTCGAAGAGTGAAAACAGATCAGACAGGAAGGCAACTAAAAGCATTCTGGCTGAACTCTCAAGGGTAAAGGTAAAGGAGTCCCATAACCTATACGGTCGTAGGGGAGCGAGGCGTCAGAGACCTCACTTCTCTAGGGCCAGCATATTGAGGGCGGCGCCCATCTCCTCTCCCTCGCTGCTTTACCTTCCCTGACCCTAAAGAGGGCAGGTACCCATTTACAGCTGGGTGAACTGGGGGAACTGTACTGAAGCCAAGGCGCGCAAACGGGTCACCCATCCAACTGGTAACCACGCTCGACGCTGCTTAACTTGGCTGGGGGAAAGCGAGTGCTCCGACCACTGAGCTATCCCGTCCCCAGCACAGAGACAAAGGCTGGCAGGTCAGAAGGAACACGTTGGAACGAATCCTCTCAACCACACACAGCGCACAAATCCAACAACTGGGGGGAGGACGGGATAGCCTGGTGGCTAGAGTGATGCACGCTGCACTCGTAACCTGCTGACCCAGGTTCGAATCTCGTTCAAGAGGATTTTTTTCCTCTGAAGTTTAACATCAGTACCGACTGCACACCCCCTAAAAGTCCTTCGGATGAGACTATAAGCTGAGGTCCCGTGTGCGAATGCATGCAGAACATCTTGCACACATGTTAAAACCTGTTCTGCTTTTCAGAAGAGTAGGCCATCGTGTGCCAGTGGGAATGGATGACAAAATTGACAAAACTGCATTCACACAGGGACTGGATGTAAAAAATAAAAAAAAGGCACATGAGAGCTTATTCCATTATCCTTGAAATAAAAGAATAAATAAATAAATAAATAAATATGACATTCAAACTCTCTCTAGTCTGGGGGGCAGGATAGCCTAGTGGTTAGAACATTGCGCTCGCAATCTGACGACTTGGGTTCAATTCCTGTTCAAGGGGATATTTTCCCCTGGAGTTGACATCAGTGCAGACTCCACTCTCCCCAAAAGTCCTTCGGATGAGACTATAAACCGAGGTCCCATGTGCGAACGTACACAGAACATCTTGCACACATGTTAAATCCTGTTCCCCTTTTTGTAAGAGTAGGCCATTGTGTGCTGGTGGGAACAGATGACAGAATTTACAAAAACTGCATTCACACGGGGACTGGATGTAAAAAAAACCGACATCAAAACAAGCACACGAGTGCTTATTCCATTATCCTAAAAATTAAAAAAAAGAAGAGTAAATATGACATTCCCACTCTCTCTAGTCTGAAATAAATATGACATTCACACTCTCTTTCCTCCTATCTTTCTCCAGTCTGGCACTCCAACCAATACTCTCTCACCCCTCCTCTGTCACGCCTTTCCTCGGCCAAACTCTTTAACACTCACCGAAGAGAAGAAGGCCGTTTTGATGACGACGATGATGACGCAGAGGAGGAGGAAAGCGCCCAGGGCGATCAGCCCGTACTGCACTGCCTCTGTCACTTTGATCGCCACCTGCACCTCGCTCTTGAAATCTGACGCCGACTTGTCGTCAATCATGGCCGACTGCATGGGAGGAGAGAGGGGGACAAAAGGTTATTTCACTGTAACATACATACAGGGTTGCACGTGTAACAGAGTGGACATACTTGATGTCCCATCTACTGCACAAACTTCGGGTATAAGGCAACAGTCTCACAGTTGGGATATGGCCTCTATAAAGAGGCTGTATAAATTCTACGTTTCACCGTGTAGGCGAAGTGCATGCAGAGGACGGCGTTCAACTACCACCCAAGGAAACACCACCACATCCACCCCTGCTCAACTGTACCTTGTCCCGAGGTATGCTACCTGACCAGCATATTTGATGCTTAAGCCAGTAACCCCCCTAACGATCATCACCCACCGATCTGGGGACAATCACACTGGGGTATTTGACCCCACCCGTACTACCAATTGTAACAGAGTGGACATATTTGATGTCCTATCTCTGCACAAACTTCAGGTATAAGGCAACAGTCTCACAGTTGGGATGTGGCCTCTATAAAGAGGCTGCGTACATTCTACATTTCACCGTGCAGGCGAAGTGCATGCAGAGGACGGTTTTTCAACGACCACCCAAGGAAACAAGAGCGCTGCACACGTCGCTCTGATCGCATGGGAGGTCATCTATTTACCACGCCATCACACTGGTAAGCTAAGAGACAAAGATTTTTCCATGTAGCGCATAGGACTGCATGTAAGCTGAGGACTGCATGTAAGCTGAGAGACAAACATTATTCCATGTAGCACATAGGACTGCATGTGAGCTGAGAGACAAAGATTATTCCATGTAGCACACAGGGTTCTATGCAAACTTCAGGAAAGATGGGGAGGTGAAACAGAAAGGAGACAACAATAAACTTGACTACTTTATAGCGAAATATAAAACTGGGGTCGTAAACAAACTTTAGGACGGATATGAGGCAGAGCAGAGACTGTGGGATTGATAACAAACTTTAGGATAGATACGAGGCAAAACAGAGACCATGCTGTATTAGGAAAGACATTAGGCATAGCTCAGACCATGGAATTGATAATAAACTTTAGGAAACATACGAGGCAAAGCAGAGACCATGAGGTCATAAACAAACTTTAGGAAAGATATGAGACAAAACAGAGACCATGCTGTATTAGGAAAGACATTAGGCAAAGCACAGACCATGGAATTGATAATAAACTTTAGGAAACATACGAGGCAAAGCAGAGACCGTGAGGTCATAAACAAACTTTAGGAAAGATACGAGACAAAACAGAGACCATGGGGTATTGATGATAAACCTTAGAGAAAGATATGAGGCAAAATAGAGACCATGGGGTTTTGGTAATAAACTTTAGGAAACATATGAGGCAAAGCAGAGACCGTGAGGTCATAAATAAACTTTAGGAAAGATTCAAGGCAAAACAGAGACCCTGAGCTGATAATAAACTTTAGGAAAGGTATGAGGCAAAACACAGACCATTGAGTTGATAATAAAACTTTAGGAAAGCTATGAGGCAAAACATAGACCATTGAGTTGATAATAAACTTTAGGAAAGATATAAGACAAAACAGAAATCATTGGGTTGATAACAAACTTTTGCAAAATAGAGACGGGGGACGGGATAGCCTGGTGGTTAGAGTGATGTATTCATGATTTGCTGACCTGGGTTCAATTCTCGTTCAAGAGGATTGTTCCTCTGGAGTTAACATCAGTGCCGACTCCACTCTCTCAAAGTCTTTCGGATGAGACTATAAACTGAGGTCCTGTGTACGAACGCACGCAGAACATCTTGCACACATGTTAAAACCCATTCCACTTTTTGGAAGAGTAGACCATTGTGTGCGGTGGAAATGGATGACAAAAAACTAGAAGAAAAAAAGCTCATGAATGCTTATTCCATTATCCTCAAAATAAAAGAATAAAATATAAAATAAACACATACACACACAAAAAAACAACACAGGATATGTGACAGTGCAAAAGAAACCCCCCAGATATAATGGAATTTTTACACATTTTCAGATTTTGCAGCCTTATCATACTTAACCAAAAAAATCACTGAAAAAGATGCAAAAATCAGATTTCGAATACCTTTATTTGCTTCGATTTTATCATCATCTGAATGCTGATATTCATTGATGGCAATTTTGCAAAAAAATCAAGTTTCCATATTTCTAAAGATTTTTTATCGAGCGGGTCTAAAATAAAAGTTGAAATGTCGGCTGAAAGCGATCAAAGTTTATGCTGATACTTTGTGTTTATATGGGGTGGGAAAAAATCTGATAAAATCTAAAATCGATATAAAACAGAAATTTGTGTTGTGTTAAGGTTTGGTGAGGATGTTGTTTTCATCGTAGCTGTAAACAGTGTCGTGCAACTAGTGCAGAATTTTTTCCCTGTGCACTGTCACACACATACAGCAGCAAACAGTGGACGGGAAAGCCTGGTGGTTAGAGTGATGTGCTCGTGATCTGCTGACCCAGGTTCGAATCTCATTCACGAGGATTTTTCCTCTGGAGTTAACATCAGTGCTGACTCCACTCTCCCCCAAAATTCCTTCGGATGAGACTATAAACCAAAGTTCTGCATGCCAACGCACGCAGAACATCTTGCGCACACGTTAAAACCCGTTCCGCTTTACAGAAGAGAAAGCCATTGTGTGCCGGTGGGAACGGGTGACAAAATTGACAAAACTACATACACACGGGGACTGGATGTAAAAAAAAAAAAAGCACATGAGTGCCTATTCCATTATCCTCAACAAAAAAAAAGAATAAATGAATAGAACAGAAATAAAAATAGAACTACTGACCTCATTCAACCATAGAATAGGCAGCACCACCCAGGTTTTGAGATTTTGAGTATCCCTGTAGACACACACACACACAATGACAAAATTTACAAAACCGCATACACACGGGGACTGGATGTAAAAAAAGCACATGAGTGCTTATTCCATTATCCTCGATACAAAAGAATTAATAAATTAACTAAAAACCTAAAGGCAAATAAAGTTGACGTAACAGTATATATGCTTTATTTTGTAAATCCCAAATAAAATTTACAGATTAACCCTTTTTAAGTCATTCTTGTAACAGTATATAATTATGTTTTATTTTGTAAATCCTGAATAAAATGTACAGATTAACCCTTTTTGGAGTAATTCACCTTGATGTTCAGAATCTTAAAATCTAGAATGGAAGGAGAGGGGAGGGAGGGGGGCAGAAGAAAGGGGAAAACTGAGGACATGTATTATACAACATTCTTGATATGTAACCGAGACATCTAGGATCTTCTTCTTCTTCTTTTTCCTTTTTTGTCATGTTTCTCCCAGGGGAGGTTTGACATTGATGAGCCTTCTCCATCTCTCTCTGTTTTGAGCTTCCCTCCTTATTTATGCTGCCCCTTTCTCTAAGATCATCTGCAATACAGGCAGCCCAGGTTTTGCTAGGTCTTCCCTCTGGTCTCTTTCCATCCACTACGAAGTTCATTGCTCTTTTTATGATGTGGTGGTCTGCTTTCCATTGAACGTGCCCAAACCAGCGCAGTCTATTGCCACTAGCTACAGACCTCAGATCATCAACTTTGCACATTCTCCATAGTTCTTCATTCGTGATCCTGTCTTCCCATTTGATCTTTGTCATGTAGCGCAGCATTCGGTTTTCACAGCTCTTCAACCAACTTTCAACGGTTTTTGTGAAAACCCACGTCTCCGAGCCATGCAGGAGAACAGGTCTGATGCAGGCCTTGTATATCAGACAGCGTCTCTCCAGTGAAATTTTCTGATTTCCGAGCAGACTTGCCAATTCTTTCCATTTCTTCCAAGCACTCGCAATCCTGGTTCTGACAGCTAACTCAGATTTTGCTTCGCAGCTCATCATCTCTCCCAGGAAGCAGAATTGTGACATCTAGGATGCAAATAAAAAAATATTACCTTCCTTCCCCCCCCCACCTCCTCTTACCCTTAACCTTTTCCGTACAGGTAATCCGCTATAGGGTAACCAACCATCTATTACCCCTTCCCTCCGTATCACCCACTACTGGGTTACGGTAGCATACAAATGCGCACAGTGCACGTGTAATGGGATAGAGGGGTTCTCTTCTTTTAACGTAGGGATAGTGTTAAAAATTCACTGCTAAAAAACAGGGTCACCACATCAGCAATGCTTTCCATGGGAGGTAATTCCATTTCCACCCCCTCAACCCTCTTTTTACAGAAGTTATCTCCCTGTATACAAAAACTACATTTTGAGGCGGCCTACTTGTCACGTAGTGGTTCTGATAAAACAAAATATATACACAGAAAGACAATAAAAACTACACATCTTGGTTTCTGTAGTAGCAGTAGTAGTAGTAGTAGTAGTAGTAGTAGTAGTAGTATTGGTAGTAGTATTAGTAGTGGTAGTGGTAGTAGTAGTAGTAGTAGTGGTAGTGGTAGTAGTAGTAGTATGGTAGGGTAGTGGTAGTGTGTGGTAGTAGTTGGTAGTAGTAGTGAGTAGTAGTAGTAGTAGTGGTAGTAGTAGTGGTAGTAGTATTAGTAGTAGTGGTAGTATAGTGTAGTATAGTGTATAGTAGTAGAGTAGTAGTAGTGGTAGTGGTAGTAGTAGTGGTAGTAGTAGTGGTAGTAGTATGGTGTAGTAGTAGTAGTATGGAGTAGTAGTATAGTAGTAGTAGGTAGTAGTAGTGGTAGTGGTAGTTAGTAGTAGTGGTAGTGGTTAGTAGTATAGTAGTGTGTAGTTGTAGTGTATAGTAGTAGTTTCAAAAATTGTAATGTTGGCCCACACATACCACAAACGACCTCAAAGCTCACACATAAACAGGCATCCATTCATCATCATTATCTGTATTTGTTAGTTTGTCCGTTCACAATGACTCCAAACAGCAGAGGAGGAGTGCTGTTTCGGAAATTGGGCAGAATTGTTACAGTGGAGATCTTGCCCATAGTACATCCCCATCTCTCAGCAAGTGGGAAGGACGTCAGCGTTGGGTGTTTCCAAGTCAACTATAGCCCCCAGGTGCAGCACATAGGACTGTGCGAGTCAAGTCTCATCGTACTGTATGTTATGTAACTACTATACTGTAGTTTAAAATTATACTATATAAGCTGGTATCCAACATCAAGGATGGACCGGCCTCACTGTACCAAACCTCCTGAAAAGCACAGATAGAACCATTTGGCGTCACTTCACGTCCTCGGTACCCCAACGTCTCCGACCAAGGATGATGTGATGTATGATATATATATAATATACATATTTATATATATATAAATCTATATATATCTATATATATATATATATTGTGTGTGTGTGTGTATGAGAAAATATAAAGAGAAAACAATATATGAATGAGAACACAGATTCACCTTCCTTTCAACAAGTATGTCAAAAAAAGTCTTGGTGTTCTGCAAAACTCCAAAAGAGTTCTACATAACCCCTCCCCCCCCCCTTCCCTTCCCCTCCCCCTCAAACTTGCCACATGGAAACAATAGTGTAAAAAACACCCCATCCCCACCCCCCACCCCGAAAAAACCTCCAGAACCCCCCCCCACCCCCCCCCCTCTCCCTACTTCCCAAAATCAACAAAACTCAAAATCACATCAACATCACAGCACGCAAATTCAGCATAACTCGGTCAAGGGTCCAGGGCCCAGTGCTAAAATTATCACACCCCCCTTTCCTTTAACCAAGTCCAAGTGTGGTCAGTTCCTGCTATCATTAGCACCAGCTGGGCTGGAATGGGATGGATAGCAGCTGAAAGCGGCTGAAAGTGGGGAGGAAACCGACAACAGCTGTGATATCACTATTTCAGCCGGAGACAGACAGACAGATAACGATAACGAAATTTTACTTTCTGAGGGTAATAGAATAAGTACAAGACTTTTTTACATCCAGCCCTCCAGACATACATCCAGACAGGCAGGCAGACAGACAGACAGGCAAGGCAGGCAGGCAGACAGGCAAGGCAGAGAGGCAGGCAAGAGAGGCAGACAGACAGACACACAGACAGACGACCACTTTACTCACTTGATGTTGGAGATGTTGGTGAGATAGGCGTTCAGCTGCAGTCTCTTTGCAGCGTTCATGACCACACCAGTCATCTGCACACACACACACACACACACACACACAACACACACACACAACACACACACACACACACACACACAAACACACACACACACACACACACACACACACACACACACACACCACAGTCAATACTGCTTCTAACACACAAAACACGATATTTTTCCCTGGAGTTAACATCAGTGCAGACTCCACTCTCCCCAAAAGTCCTTCGGATGAGACTATAAACCGAGGGCCCCATGTGCGAACGCACGCAGAACATCTTGCGCACACGTTAATTCCTGTTCCCCTTTTCGTAAGAGTAGGCCATTGTGTGCCGGTGGGAACAGATGACAGAATTGACAAAAACCGCATACACTCAGGGACTGGATGTGAAAAAAGCACATGAGTGCTTATTCCATTATCCTCGATATAAGAGAATAAATAGATAAATAAATAAAACAACACAGTCAATACTGCTTTTAACACACACACACAAACACAGTCAATACTGCTTTTAACACACACACACACACAAACACAGTCAATACTGCTTTTAACACACACACACACACAAACACAGTCAATACTGCTTTTAACACACACACACACACACACACACACACACAGAGTCAATACTGCTTCTAACACACACACACAACACAGTCAGTACTGCTTTTAACACACACACATACACACAACACAGTCAATACTGCTTTTAACACACACACACAAAAGCAGAACATCTTGCGCACACATTAAATCCTGTTCCCCTTTTCGTAAGAGTAGGCCATTGTGTGCCGGTGGGAACAGATGACAGAATTGACAAAACCGCATACACACAGGGACTGGAGGTAAAAAAAGCACATAAGTGCTTAATCCATTATCCTTGATATAAAAGATTTTTTTTTTAATTTCATTGAAAAAAAAAAAAAACAGCACAGAAAAGGGAAAAAAAAGCCAACGCAGGAAGAAATAAACAGATAAAGGGGCCACAAGGCTGAGTTTTTATCAATTATTCGCAGCGCGCAAATCCAACATAACTCAAGTCAAGGGTCAAGGGTCCAGTGCTAAAATTAGCACGCCTCTTCCTGTTACCTAGTCCAAGCGCGGCCATTTCCTGCTATAATCAGCACAAGCTGGGCTGGGATGGGATGGAATAGACAGCAGCTGACGCACCAAAACGTGGGAGAAAGTAATAATAATAATAATAATAATAATAATAATAATAGTAATAATAATAATAATGATAATAATATATGAAATTTATATAGCGCTGAATCTTGTAAAGCAACAAATCAAAGCGCTCAGATTTTTGTTGTTGTTGTTGTTGTTGTTGTTGAGGATAATGGAATAAGCACTCATGACAGCTGCGTATTATTGTTTTGGTTTATATTTTATTCTTTTCATTTCGAGGATAATGGAATAAGCACTCATGAGCCTTTTTTTGTTTTTTTTACATTCAGTCCCTGTGAGTATGCAGTTGTCACTTTTGTCATTCGTTTCCACAGGCATACAACGGCCCGCTCTTCTGGAAAAGGGAACAGATTTGAACACGTGTGCGCAAGATGTTCTGCGTGTGTTCGCACACGGGGCCTCGGTTTATAGTCTCACCCGGAGGATTGAGAGACAAAGAGGGAAGACGCTCACTTACTCAAGCAGGTCAGACAAAAAGACAACACAACAGAGATCAATGATGAGGAGGAGATGAACAAGGTGAAAGATACAATCAAGATGACAAAGTAAGGTTCAGTATGTATTAACTAAATTCTACTCACTGGTTCAGCATGTATAACTAAATTCTACTTACTCATTCAATATGAATTTATGTTAAATTCTACTTACTGGTTCAATATGTATGTATGCTAAATTCTACTCACTGCTTCCGTATGCATTTATGCTAAATTTGACTCACTGGTTCCATATGCGTTTATGCTAAATTCTACTCACTGCTTCCGTATGCATTTATGCTAAATTCGACTCACTGGTTCCATATGCGTTTATGCTAAATTCTACTCACTGGTTCTGTATGTATGTATGCTAAATTCTACTCACTGGTTCAGTATGCATTTTTGCTAAATTCTACTCACTGGTTCCATATGGTATGTATGCTAAATTCTACTCACTGGTTCCATATGGTGTGTATGCTAAATTCTACTCACTGGTTCAGTATGAATTCATGCTAAATTCTACTCACTGGTTCAATATGGTATGTATGCTAAATTGTACTCACTGGTTCCATATGGTATGTATGCTAAATTCTACTCACTGGTTCCATATGGTATGTATGCTAAATTCTACTCACCGGTTCCATATAGTATGTATGCTAAATTCTACTCACTGGTTCAGTATGCATTTATGCTAAATTCTACTCACTGGTTCAATATGGTACGTATGCTAAATTCTACTCACTGGTTCCATATGCGTTTATGCTAAATTCTACTCACTGGTTCAGTATGTATAACTAAATTCTACTCCCTGGTTCAATATGGCACGTATGCTAAATTCTACTCACTGGTTCCATATGGTATGTATGCTAAATTCTACTCACTGGTTCCATATAGTATGTATGCTAAATTCTACTCACTGGTTCAGTATGCATTTATGCTAAATTCGACTCACTGGTTCCATATGCGTTTATGCTAAATTCTACTCACTGGTTCTTATGTATGTATGCTAAATTCTACTCACTGGTTCAGTATGCATTTTTGCTAAATTCTACTCACTGGTTCCATATGGTATGTATGCTAAATTCTACTCACTGGTTCCATATGGTGTGTATGCTAAATTCTACTCACTGGTTCAGTATGAACTCATGCTAAATTCTACTCACTGGTTCCATATGGTATGTATGCTAAATTCTACTCACTGGTTCCATATGGTATGTATGCTAAATTCTACTCACTGGTTCCATATAGTATGTATGCTAAATTCTACTCACTGGTTCAGTATGCATTTATGCTAAATTCTACTCACTGGTTCAATATGGTACGTATGCTAAATTCTACTCACTGGTTCCATATGCGTTTATGCTAAATTCTACTCACTGGTTCAGTATGTATAACTAAATTCTTCTCCCTGGTTCAATATGGCATGTATGCTAAATTCTACTCACTGGTTCCATATGGTATTTATGCTAAATTCTACTCACTGGTTCAATATGATGTGTATGCTAAGTTCTACTCACTGGTTCAATATGGTGTGTATGCTAAATTCTACTCACTGGTTCAATATAGTATGTATGCTAAATTCTACTCACTGGTTCAGTATGCATTTATGCTAAAATTCTACTCACTGGTTCCATATGGTATGTATGCTAAATTCTACTCACTGGTTCCATATGGTATTTATGCTAAATTCTACTCACTGGTTCAATATGGTATGTATGCTAAATTCTACTCACTGGTTCAATATGGTATGTATGCTAAATTCTACTCAGTGGTTCCATATGTATGTATGTTAAATTCTACTCACTGGTTCCATATGTGTTTATGCTAAATTCTACTCACTGGTTCCATATGCGTTTATGCTAAATTCTACTCACTGGTTCAGTATGTATAACTAAATTCTTCTCCCTGGTTCAATGTGGCATGTATGCTAAATTCTACTCACTGGTTCCATATGGTATTTATGCTTAATTCTACTCACTGGTTCCATATGGCATGTATGCTAAATTCTACTCACTGGTTCCATATGGCATGTATAACTAAATTCTACTCACTGGTTCCATATGGTATGTATAACTAAATTCTACTCACCGGTTCAATGTCGATGACACTCTGGTGCTCGAGGCGGTTGGGGCTCATACCGACGACTCGGTTGCGAACAACGGGATCGCCATCCAGAAAATGAGGCAGCGACAAAATCACCGGCGCTCCTGCAACCCCCAATCAACATCCATCCATCCATCCATTCAAACTATCTCGACTGTGAATGGATTTGAGCTAGCCGGCACAGTCAACAAAGGCGTTTCTTTTAGTTTTCAGACAAAATCTCTTTTTTTGTTACGCTTTAAAAGCCGTTAAAATTCTTCTTCTATTTTTGTTCAACTACAGCTCCAAGATTTACCAATAGTGAGATTTTTGTGTACGTGACTGTTTTTGTTGTTTGTTGTTGTTGTTGTTGTTGTTCCCTACCATTTAGGTAGTTGCATTCCGACTTTGGGGATGGTGTCTAAACATGATACATGCGTGCATGCATTTTTTTTGTCATTGTCATCCGTTCCTACTGGCATGAAACGGCCTAACCCATCCTAAAGGTGGAATGGGTTTTAAACGTGTGTACAACATGTTCTGCATGCGTGCATGCATGCACACACGGGGCCTCCGTTTACAGTCACATCCGAAGGACTTTGACATTCACTTCGATTTTCTTGTCAAACTGGGAAGAAAGGGTGAGGCTGGGAATCGAACCCAGAACCTCACGGTTTACCTTGTTAGGCAGGTGAACGTCTTAACCGTCCTGCCACCCTTCCTTCTCTGATAAACTCTAGATCAAAGCAGAAGCATGCACACAATGATGTTAAATCTGGATTTACGAGATGAGAATACGAGCATACAACATCTGAATTTGTTGTGGATGTTATCTACAATGTAAGGTAACGGTGTCCCATAAACTATGTGCTCATAGGGGAGTGAGGCATCAGAGACCTCAGCTTTTCAAGGGGCCAGCATATTGAGGGCGGTGGCGCCCATCTCCTCTCCCTCGCTGCTTTACCTTCCCTGACCCTAAAAAGGCAGGTACCCATTTACAGCTGGGTGAACTGGGGGACTGTACTGAAGCCACGGCGTGCAAACGGTCACCCATCCAAGTGGTAACCACGCTCGATGCTGCTGAGCCTATAACCTTAGCCGGGGGAAAGTGAGTGCCCTGACTACTGAGCTATCCCATCCCCTACATCTACAATGTAATGATGCTTAAAAATTGAAATTTCCTTTTTTTCACCTTGAACTAGACATCTCAGGTTCACACAGGGGATGGGATAGCCTAGTGGTTAGAACATTGTGCTCGCAATCTGACGACCCGAGTTCGATTCCCGTTCAAGGGGGATATTTTCCCCTGGAGTTAACATCAGTGCAGACTCCACTCTCTCCAAAAGTCCTTCAGATGAGACTATAAACCGAGGCTCCATGTGCGAACGCACGCAGAACGTCTTGCGCTCACGTTAAATCCTGTTTCGCTTTTCGTAAGAGTAGGCCATTGTGTGCCGGTGGGAACAGATGACAGAATTGACAAAACCGCATACACACGGGGACTAGATGTGAAAAAGCATTTAAGTGCTTATTCCATTATCCTCAATATAAAAAAATAAAATAAAATAAAAAACTTTTCTGTGTATGCAACCTGTTCGTTTCCCTCCCTCCCCACCCCTCTCCCCCCACCACCAAATAGGTCACCGCATTCCGACTTCATTTTTTCTGAAAAGCAGGCAAACAAAAATGACGGGGGGGAGGGGGGGGGGGGGGGGGTGTCACTCACCGTCCCTGCAGACGCTGGCGTTCAGCAGACCTGCCGGCAGACAGTTGGTGGAGGGGGTGCAGAAGCCCTTGTTGTAGGGGTTGACCGAGACGTTGGCGAAGGTCATCGGGGGCACCACGAAGCGATCCACGTCGATCCCTTTCAGGCCGTACCCGTGGTTGTACTTTATCTCCAGGGACCTTGGCACGGTTCGTTATCAGTGCATTGTTGTTTTTTTAACACACAGAGAGGCGAGAGAGATATAGAGACTGACAGAAAGAGACAAGACGGACAGAAATAGATAGACGAACAGAAAGAGAAAGAAAGAAAGAAAGAAAGAAGAAAGAAGAGAGAGAGAGAGAGAGAGAGAGAGAGAGAGAGAGAGAGAGAGAGAGAGAGAGAGAGAGACAGACAGACAGACAGACACAGACACAGACACACACACATGCTCACTGAGAGGTGAGATATATAGACTGACAGAAATAGACAGACAGACAGAAACAGACAGACACACACACACACACATGCTCATTCACTCACTCACACATGCACGTGCGCACGCACACATGCACGCACACGCATACATGTACATACATGCATGCATGCATGCATGCACACACACACACACACACACATGCACGCATGCGCACACACATGCTCATTCACTCACACATGCGCACGCACATGCACACATGTGTATTGTTTAAACACAACCAAACCAACAGACATAGACAGAGAAACACACACACATATGCACACACATGCGCTCACACACACACACTCTCTCTCTCTCTCTCTCTCACTCACTCACTCAAACACACACACACACACACACTCATTCACTTACACACTCACTCACGAGGGACAGGATAGCCTGGTGGTTAGAGTAATGCATTTGTGATCTGCTGACCCGGGTTTGAATCTCATTCAAGAGGATTTTTTCCTCTGGAGTTAACATCAGTGCCGACTCCACTCTCTCCCCAAAAGTCTTTTTGATGAAACTAATAAACCGAGGTCCCGTGCGCAAACGCACACAGAAAATCTGCCACACAAGTAAAAACCTGTTCCGCTTTTCAGAAGAGTAGGCCATTGTGTGCCAGCGGGAACAGATGACAAAATGTACAATACCGCATACACACGGGGACTGGATGTAAAAAAGCACATGAGCGCTTATTCCATTATCCTCGATATAAAAGAATAAATATATAAAATAAATAAATAAAATGTAAAAATAAAATAAAAAGCACATAAGCGCTTATTCCATTATCCTCAACAAAAAAAGAGAATAAAATTAAACAAATAAAAAATAAATAAATATGGCCACTCAATAAAAGTAACAGTACAGGTAAATCCATAAAATAAAAACACCCTCAGCTCAGGTATTCTCACCTGCACAGGTCTGAGGAGAAGAGGTAGAGAGGCTTGGATTTGTCCACAAAAGGTGGGTACAGCGTTCCGTCTGAAAACAACAACAAAACCCCAACAATCCATTTCTTTCTCTAACTCGACCATTTTTTGTTTGTTTGTTTGCGTGTATTTAAAAACATGCCAAAGTCTGATGTGTTGGGTCTGACTTGTCAAGCGTCTTAACAGCAACGCGTTAACACACAGATCTTCACTTGTACGACAGACCATTTTTTGTTTGATTGCATTAACAGCAGCCCAACACACAAATCTTCACTTGTACGACAGACCATTTTTTGTTTGTTTGCATTAACAGCAGCCCAACACACAAATCTTCACTTGTACGACAGACCATTTTTTGTTTGATTGCATGTATTTAAAAACATGCCAAAGTCCGATGTGTTGGATCCGACTTGTCAAGTGCTTAACAGCAGCGCGTTAACACACAGATCTTCACTTGTACGACAGACCATTTTTTGTTTGTTTGTTTGCGTGTATTAAAAACATGCTAAAGTCCGATGTGTTGGATCTGATTTATCAAGCGTTTTAACAGCAGCGTTAACACACAGATCTTCACTTGTACGACAGACCATTTTTTGTTTGTTTGTTTGCATGTATTAAAAACATGCTAAAGTCCGATGTGTTGGATCTGATTTATCAAGCGTTTTAACAGCAGCGTTAACACACAGATCTTCACTTGTACGACAGACCATATTTTGTTTGTTTGTTTGCATGTATTAAAAACATGCCAAAGTCCGATGTGTTGGATCTGATTTATCAAGGTTTTAACAGCAGCGTTAACACACAGATCTTCACTTGTACGACAGACCATTTTTTGTTTGTTTGTTTGCGTGTATTAAAAACATGCTAAAGTCCGATGTGTTGGATCTGATTTATCAAGCGTTTTAACAGCAGCGTTAACACACAGATCTTCACTTGTACGACAGACCATTTTTGTTTGTTTGTTTGCGTGTATTAAAAACATGCTAAAGTCCGATGTGTTGGATCTGATTTATCAAGCGTTTTAACAGCAGCGTTAACACACAGATCTTCACTTGTACGACAGACCATTTTTTGTTTGTTTGTTTGCGTGTATTAAAAACATGCTAAAGTCCGATGTGTTGGATCTGATTTATCAAGCGTTTTAACAGCAGCGTTAACACACAGATCTTCACTTGTACGACAGACCATTTTTTGTTTGTTTGTTTGCGTGTATTAAAAACATGCTAAAGTCCGATGTGTTGGATCTGATTTATCAAGCGTTTTAACAGCAGCGCGTTAACACACAGATCTTCACTTGTACGACAGACCATTTTTTGTTTGTTTGTTTGCGTGTATTTTAAAACATGCCGAGGCCACCATACGCAGAACATCTTGCGCATATGTTAAATCCTGTTCCGCTTTTTGGAAGAGTAGGCCATTGTGTGCCGGTGGGAAGATGACAGAATTTACAAAACCGCATACACACCGGGACTGGATGTAAAAAAAGCACATGAGTGCTTATTCCATTATCCTCGATATAAAAGAATAAATGAATGAAATGAATGAATCTTCACTTGTACGACAGACCATTTTTTGTTTGTTTGTTTGCATGTATTAAAAACATGCCAAAGTCGGATGTGTTGGATCTGATTTATCAAGCGTTTTAACAGCAGCGCGTTAACACACAGATCTTCACTTGTACGACAGACCATTTTTTGTTTGTTTGCATTAACAGCAGCCCAACACACAAATCTTCACTTGTACGACAGACCATTTTTTGTTTGATTGCATGTATTTAAAATCATGCCAAAGTCCGATGTGTTGGATCCGACTTGTCAAGTGCTTAACAGCAGCGCGTTAACACACAGATCTTCACTTGTACGACAGACCATATTTTGTTTGTTTGTTTGCGTGTATTTAAAAACATGCCAAAGTCGGATGTGTCGGATCTGACTTGTTAAGCGCTTAACAACAGCGCGTTAACACACAGATCTTCAACTCCTATGACAGACAACAGTAGTTGCTGTCGAGCTTTCGATGGAAAAGAACAAGAATGTGTTCTGAGCTGTCTGTCTTTCTGGTCTGTCTGTCTGTTGTCTGTCTCCCTCTCCTTCTCTTTCTATTCTTTACTTATTCGTTGTGTGTGTGAGTGAGTGAGTGAGTGAGCGAGTGAGTGAATGAGTGAGTGAGCAATTGAGTGAGTGTGTGTGTGTGAGTGTGAGAGTGTGTGAGTGTGTGTGTGTGCGAGTGAGTGTGTGTGTGTGTGTGTGTGTGTGAGTGAGCGAGTGTGTGAGTGCGTGCGTGTGTGTGAGTGTGTGAGTGAGTGTGTGAGCGAGTGAGTGTGTGAGTGAGTGTGTGTGTTTGGGATTTATTTTCTTTTGGGTTTTTTTCATGTTTCTTTATTTTATCTTTTTCTCTTCTCCTTTTTGTGAATAATTTTTTGGTGAATTTTTTTCTCATTGCTGTTTTTCCTGCATGGAAAAAGTTTTTCTGAAACAAAAAAAAAAGTTTTCCAAAAACCGTATTTCAAGACTTAATCATAACAATGTAACGGTAAAGGTGTCCCATAACCTATAAGGTCGTAGGGGAGCGAGCGTCAGAGACATCAACTTCTCTAGGGCCAGCATATTGAGGACGCGCGGCGCCCATCTCCTCTCCCTCGCTGCTTTACCTAGTTCCCTGACCCTAAAGAGGGCAGGTACCCATTTACAGCTGGGTGAACTGGGAGAACTGTACTGAAGCCAAGGCATGCAAACGGTCACCCATCCAACTGGTAACCACGCTCGACGTTGCTTAACCTTGGCTGGGGGAGAAAGCGAGTGCTCCGACCACTGAGTGAACCTTAGAGCTCTAGCTGAGGAGAGAAATTAAAAAAAACCAACAAAACATAACAACCTCGAGTGCACACTTTTCCATAATGAAAGAAACCACAACACACCACCATCTGGGGGTCAGAGTGATGCGCACTGCGCTCGTGATCTACTGACCTGGGTTCCAATCTCACTCAAGAGCATTTTTTCCCCCTGGAGTTAACATCAAGTGCCGACTCCACTCCCCCACTTAAAGTCTTTTGGACGAGACTATAAACCAAAGTCCAGGATGCGAACACACGCAGAAACATCTTGCGCGCACGTTAAAACCCGTTCTGCTTTTCGGAAGAGTAGGCCACGTGTGTGCCGGTAGGGACGGACGACAAAATTGACAAAACCGCATACATACAGGGGAGTGGATGTAAAAAATAAAAAAAAGCACAGGAGCGGTTAATCCATTATCCTCGGAAATAAAAGATCAACTAAAATAGAGAATCGACAAGTGACACTTGACATACCTGAGCCGTTCAGGCTGTTGGCAATGGTCGAGTTCCAGAAACTCAGAGACCTGAAACAAAAAAAACAAACACACACACTCAGTCCAATTTTTCAGCTTCCAGATTCAGTTCGTTAGTTTACGTGTTTTGGGGGTTCGTTTTTGTTTGATGGAATTTTTTTGTTTTTTTGGGCTGCCTCATCTTCTGTGACATTCCTCATCCCATGCCGCTTGTTTCAATCTCTCTGCCCCCCCCCCCCCCCCCCCCCCCCCCCCCCCCCACCCCCCCCCCCTAGCCTTGCCCAGATTCGTCACGCCACATTTATGTATATATTTATTTATACCACTTTTAGTCACAAGATTTCTCTGCGTGAAATTCGGGCTGCTCTCCCTGGGGAGAGCACGTCGCCACAAGAGCAGCGCCACCCATTCTTTTCTTTTTTTTTTTTTTGGTCTGCATCTGTATTTGTTTCCCTATCAGAGTGGCTTTTTCCTAAGAATTTTGCCAAGAGCAACTCCCTTGTTGCCGTGGGTTCTTTTACATGCGCTGAATAATTTTTTGCAACACACGGGACCTTGGGTTTATCGTCTCATCCGAAAGACTAGCGCCCAGACCACCACTCATGGTCTTATGGATGGGGGGAAAAGTTTCGGGTCCAAACGGGATTTGAACCACCACACACTTCCGACCCTGACTTTTTCGCTTTCTAGACAGGCGCGTTACCTCTAGATCCACCCAATCCCCAGGGTCAGAAGTCCACAAACCCCATCAATGTCAGGCTGCCATGAGGCCACCAGCTCTTGTCACACAGAAGTTCAGTTAACTTTGATGCTATTTTGTTTTTCCTGTTCTGGTCTTGTTTTGGTTTGGTTTGGTTTGGTTAGGGTTTGGGTTTGGGTTGGGTTGGGTTGGGTTGGTTTGGGGTTGGGTTGGGTTGGGTTTGGTTTGGTTTGGGTTTGGGTTGGGTTTGGGTTGGGTTTGTTTGGGTTGGGTGGGTTTGGTTGGTTTTGGTTTGGTTTGGGTTTGGTTTGGTTAGGGTTTGGTTTGGGTTGGTTTTGGTTTGGTTTGGTTTGGTTTTGGTTTGGTTTGGGTTGGGTTTGGTTTGTTTGGGTTGGGTTGGGTTGGGTTTGGTTTGTTTGGGTTGGGTCTGGTTTGGTTTGGTTTGGTTTGGTTTGGTTTGGTTTTGGATGGTTTGGTCTGGGTTGGGTTGGTTTGGGTTGGGTTTGGTTTGTTTGGGTTGGGTCGGTGTTGGGTTTGGTTTGGGTTTGGTTGGGTCTGGTTTGGGTTTGGGTCTGGGTTGGTTTGGGTTGGGTTTGGTTTGTTTGGGTTGGGTCTGGTTTGGTTTGGTTTGGTTTGGGTTTGGTTTGGTTTGGTTTGGTTTGGTCTGGGTTGGGTTGGGCTCAGTTTGTTTTTCTTTTCCGACATTTTCAACACCATTTGGCCAACATTCCAAATGAGGAAAAAATAGTTCTCATCTTTTCCTCCCCCTTTCTTTTCACGTTAACAGCTTTTCCCTCAATGTCCACAGACCCAACAACACAACATAGAGATTTTTTGTTGTTGTTTTTAACCTGACAATCTTACCATTTTACACCTGAATGCTCTTGAAAACAAGCGACCCACTGTTGTCTCAATGTCTTGTCAACTGAGCGAAAATGTGTCGCACTGCCGTTCAACTTGGATTTTTTATTTGCTTAAAAAGTCCCAAGTTTTCAGTACATGATACTTACCGTTTAAAAAGTCTAAGTTTTCAGTACATGATATTTACCGTTTAAAAAGTCCAAGTTTTCAGTACATGATTCTTACCGTTGTAAAAGGCTAAAGTTTTAAATTACAATATGTTTAAAATCTCCACATATTTTTTCTATTTTCTTTTTTTATTTTTATTTTTAACAAAGATTGCAGTACAGATCCTCTATTTTCCTCCTTTCTACATTAAACAAAGCGACGTGTCTTCTTCTAACGTCTCCTCACACTCGCAAACCACCTTTTATTAGTGTAATCAGTCATCACTTCCTCATGAATTCATTTTTTGGGGGGGGTATTTTTTCCCCTCTCATTGCAAACCAGGATAGTCAAAGTCACCCCCCCCCCCCCCCCCCCCCCCCCCCTCCCCAACACACACGTCTCTACCTATTTTACCTGCCTCAAAAACTCAATCGCCGCTGTGTCGATGGTAGGAGCTCTATCTACCCAGTGCCACCCCCAGAGGGTTCCTCATCTTTCTCTTCCCCTCACCACCCAGCCCCCCCCCCCCTCCCCCCCTAACACAGACACTCTTATAAAGGAAGGGTGCGGTGGGGGGGGGGGGGTGGAGGAGGGTGAGGAGAGAGGAGAGAGAGGAAAAGCATTGATTTTCAAATCACAGAGCTAATACTGAAATGTCTCACCAACGACAGATCACAGCTCGTTATCAGTTTCCCAAATTTTCTGCTTCTCTCAGCTGCTATCGTATTAGGACGGGATAGCCTAGTGGTTAGAACACTGCACTCGCAATCTGGCAACCCAGGTTCGTTTCCCGTTCAAGGGGACATTTTCCTCTGGAGTTAACATCAGTGCAGACTCCTCCACTCTCCCCCCAAAATTCCTTCGGACGAGACCGTAAACCGAGGTCGCGTGTGCGAACGCACGCAGAACGTCTTGCGCACACGTTAAAATCCTGTTCCGCTTTTCGTAAGAGTAGGTTATTGTGTGCCGGTGGAAACAGATGACAGAATTTACAAAACCTCATACACACGGGGGCTGGATGTTAAAAAAGCACATAAGCGCTTATTCCATTGTCCTCGACATAAAAGAATAAAATAAATAAATAAAAAATAAATATCTTTTCCATTCCATCCCATCCCCATTCATCTGGGGTCAGCCCCCTGCTTCTATTTACAGCAGGATCTCACCACACTCAACAACACCTAACACCCACCCCGAGAGCCCCTTGGGGGCACCACTGAAGATTTTGCTACCAGCTTCCTCCACCTCCTCACGGTCTTCTGCTTTCCGCAGCCAGCGATCAGTATGGAAGCAGCGTTTATTTATTCATTTATTTTATTTTACTCTTTTATATCGAGGATAATAGAATAAGCACTTACGTGATTTTTTTTTTTTACATCCAGTCCCTGTGTGTATGCGGTTTTGTCAATTCTGTCATCCGTTCCCACCGGCACACAATGGCCTACTCTTACAAAAAGCGGAACAGGATTTAAGTGTGTGCAAGATGTTCTGCGTGCGGTCGCAAACGGGGGCCTCGGTTTATAGTCTCATCCGAAAGACTTTTGGGGAAGAGTGGAGTCGGCACTGATGTGAACTCCAGCGTTGGTTTTTATCTTCACTTTGTGTTGTGTCTCTTGGGCAGTGTTGCATGGTGGAGCCCGTCCCTCTCCATGCTACACTGGGGACTTGGTTATAAAAAAACAAACAAGGAAACGGTGCTGCGCGCTGTGATATTTGAAGCTGGGGAAGGGTGAAGCCCAAATCTCGACACTCCCTCCAGATGGCTTTGATTATAGGTTTTGTCTTGAAAACGCTTCGCAAAAACTAAGCACGCACACACACACACACACACACGTATGCGTACACAAATAATGTATGCATACACACACACATGTATGGTACTATGGTACATATCTATGTTTGTTTGTCCGTCGTGTTCGACGATGACCTCCAAAACAGCAGAGGAGGCAGCTGCTGTTTCGGAAATTGGGCAGAAACTTGACTATAGAGGAGATGCCTTGCCCACAGTACATCCCCACTCTCTCGGCCAAGTGGGCATAAGGACAGTCAGCGTTGGAGATGTTCTCCAAAGGCCAACTAGCCCCCAACTGTGCAAGTCCAGCCTCCTAGTCAGAGAGTCATAGTCGACCACTAAAGACTAAGCTGTAAAGTGGAATTCCATGAATGGGAAAGCCACTGGTCATACAGCCTCTCACTTTGCTGTTGCCCCCAGTGTCAATGGTTTATACAAACACATGTATACACACACACACATTCGCACACATCCATGCAAATAAAGCGTGCGTGCACATACACATACACGCCTGCCCCTCTCCCCTGCGCCCAGAAGAAAAAGAGAGCGAGAGAGAGAGAGAGAAAGACAGACAGACAGAGAAAGAGAGAGAGAGACAGAGACAGACAGACAGACAGAGAGAACCTACGTGTTGCCATTCCATGAAATGATCTCCGCAAAATTCTGAATGGTTCCTCCCATTCCTGAGTTGATCTGATACACTCCATCGTTGCTTCCATTTTTCTGCACACACACACACACATACACATAAGCATGCATGTGCACACACACACACATACACATAAGCATGCATGTGCACACACACACATGCACACACGCACACACACACACATGCATGCATGTGCCCCACACACACGCATGCACATGCGTACACATGTACACACATTGCATACAATACACACACACACACTCACACACAAAGATATAAATATATATGCAGAGGCTTGCACACATGCATACACACAAACATTCTCCCTCTCTCTCTCTCTTTCTCACTCCCTTCCTCCCTCCTATCAAACACACATACACACACCACACCACACCACACATCCCCCCCTCCCCCTACCACCCCACCCACCCACCCACCCACCTACACACACCTCTCCCCATCCCCCCCCTCCCCGAAAAACACACACACACACACCACACACCCCACCCACCCCCACACCACCACCACCACCCCCCAACCCCCTCCCCTCAACCCCCCAACCCTCCCCTCCCCAACCCCCCCCCCCCACACACACACACACACAACACACACACAACTACACAACTTACATTATAGAACAAGCCAAACTTGTCGTTCAGCTGGATGCCAAACTTGGACAACTCCTTCTTGGCCTCTTTCAGCAGGTTGTCTTCGTAGCCCCACATCATTTCCCCCACGGTCACGTTCACAAAGAGGCGCTCGTCCGTCTTCTCCAGCAAGTAGTTGACGATGTCTTGCACCCACCAGTACTCGTACCGCACCATGTTGGCGATCGTCTTGTGGACGGACAGACAGACAGAGAGAGAGAGAGAGTGTGTGTGGGATTTACAATATGCGCACAAGCGCACAAACCAAAAAAAGGGGCGCACAGGTAATAATGATAATAATAATGATAATGATAATAATAATAATAATAATGATGATGATGATAATGATGATAATAATAATAATAATGATGATGATGATGATAATAATAATGATGATAATAGTAATGATGATGATAATAATAATAATGATGATAATAATAGTAATGATGATGATAATAATAATAATGATGATGATGATGATGATGATAATAATAATAATAATAATGATAATAATAATAATAATAATAATAATAATAATAATTAATGTAGTATGGAAAATGAAAATGAAATCCGGCGCAGGAGATGGGGATGGATCGGGCACACCCTGAGAAAGCCAGCCAGCAACATCACAAGGCAGGCACTATCACGGAACCCCCAGGGAAAACGAAAAAAAGAGGAAGGCCAAGAAACACCTGGCGACATGACCTTGAGGCAGAAACCAGGAAGATGGGATATACCTGGAGACAGCTGGAGAGAATAGCCCAGGACAGAGGACTCTGGCGGACTGTTGTCGGCGGCCTATGCTCCAGGGGGAGTGATGGGCCTAAGTAAGTAAGTATGGAAATTTATATAGCGCTGAATCTTGTAAAGCAACAAATCAAAGCGCTCAGATGACTTCTTTTTTTAAATTAAAAAAAATATATCGAGGATAATGGAATAAGCACTCATGTGCTTTTTTTTTTTTTACATCCAGTCCCTGAGTGTATGCGGTTTTTGTAAATTTTGTCATCTGTTCCCACCGGCACACAATGGCCTACTCTTTCGAAAAGCGGGAACAGGATTTAATGTGTGCGCAAGTGGTGGGAATGGATGACAAAATTTAGAAAAGTGCAAACACATGGGGGACTGGATGTAAAAAACAAAACAACCCAAGTGCTTATTCCATTATCATAAAAATAGAAGAATAAATAAAAGAAAAATAAATAAATATAAAACGAAATACATGCGGTCCATAGGAGGCGATTTAACCTTTACCCTGCCCTTAACCTGGTATTGGGTAACCAACCGTCTACTAACCCTTCCCTCTGTATTACCCGATGTACTACGGGGTTACATATGGTAGCATACAAACGTGCACAGTGCACATGCACTGGGAAAGAGGGGTTCTCTCCCTTAAAGTAGGGATAGAGTTTTAAACTGAGGTCCGCTGTGTGAAAGCATGCACGCAGAACATCTGTGTATGCGCATGTTAAAACCAAGACTGTAAGCAATACACAATAATAAAAAAAAATAATAAAATTTTAAAAAACCACACAGATCCATGGTCTCCAAGAAGCCGTCTATATAAAGTAGAATGCTGGAACAAGTTTGATCCTTCTTCAAATCCCAACTTCTGCCCCCCCCTCCCCCCTCCCTCCCTCCAAATCCACAAGACCTCGAGTGGTGGTCTGGGTGCTTGTCTTTCGGATGAGATGATAAAAAAAAAACCAAGGTCTCACATGCGGAACATGCATTTAGAGCACGGAAAGAACTCAAAAGCCACAAGACAGTAGCGTCAGGCAAAATTCTGTAGAAAAAGGCCACTCGCTTTTTTTGGAAACAAAAGCACGTGTAGGTGATAGACAGTAATTTTTCTTTTTGGGTGCTGCTCTTGTGGCGATGCACTCTCCTTGAAGAAAACACCTTGAATTTCAAGCAGAGGAACCTGCCATGGCTGAAAGTGTATACATACAATACAATACCATACAACACAGAGCACAGAGAGTAGAATATAAGATCAGTACCCTCTGTTACAAATGTCTCCACAAAACTGCACCCTCCTACCTCTGTGAATGTCTTAACCTGTACACTCCTTCACGTTCCCTCCGCTCTGTTGCAGATACCTTGTGCCTATGAATACCTAGATTCAACCAATCTACCGTTGGCCGCCGCTCTTTCTCTATTTCAGGTCCATCGACCTGGAATGAGCTCCCTCTCTCTCTTCGCCAGAAGCCTAGCTATGACACTTTTAAATCAAGCCTCAAGACATATTTATTTCAAACCTAAGATTTCCCCCCTCCTGTCTCATATCAGAACTATCCCACCCTTCACTAACCCATGTCCTATCACCCTGCTAAAGTATATGACCTGTGTGTGTGTGTGTGCTTTTGAAAAGCATTTGACTATTGCAATTTTATTTCATAGATTTGGTCTGCAGCGTACCATGTTTGTAATATCTGTTTGTACTATTGATTATTTGTCATTGGTTGTATGACTGTGTAAGATTAGGTCGAATGCATGCGCTTTTGATTTGTCTTTGCAAGATATAGCGCTATATAAGTTCCTTTTATTATTATTATTATTAATACAAAACAAGCTAGTAGCAACACGCCTACCTTGAAAGCAAAAAGTCCGGGGTAGGAAGTGTGCGGTGGTTCAATCCCCGTTTCGGCCCAAAAAGTTGACCCCCCATCCATTAGACCATGAGTGGTGGTCTGGGCGCTCATTTTTTTTTTGGAGGGGGGGGGGGGGGTGAGACAATAAACCGAGGTCCCGTGAATATTAAACAAAATTATTTAGCGCACATAAAACAAAGAACCCACGGCAACAAAAGAGTTGTCCCTGGAAAAATTCTGTAGAAAAAAACACCAAAACCCTGATAAGGAAACAAATACAGTTGAAGACAGGAAAAAGAAAAAAACCACAATAATGGTTCGCACTGCTCTTGAGGCGACGTGCTCTTTCCCTTGGAAGAGAGAGCAGCCTGCATTTCACGTAGAAAAATCTGCCGCGACTTAGTTAAAGTGGTATAAAAAAAATAAAACGTGACTTATAGTGGTATGGAGGCACCATGGTCGAGTGATTTAGGCGGTCAACTCATGATCCAGAGGTCGCGGGTTCGATCCCCGCTCGGCTCGGTGTTGTGCCCTTGGGAAAGACACTTTACTCCTATTTTCCTCACTCCACCCAGGTGTGCAAGTGGGTACCAGCTCTGCTGGGGAAGTATCTTGCGACAGACTAGTGTCCTGTCACAGGGGTGGTGAAAAACCATCAGTTCGCTTAACGCTACAGAAACCGGGATAAGCTCCGGCTCTATGGGCCTTCTGGCTCGAAAGAACATACTTACTTACTTTTTTATAGTGGTATAAAATGAACAATTTTAAAAATAAAATAAAGACATTCACTCAATCATTCGTTACTTACACTCGGGCTATGAACTCAAAACTGTGAAAGGGACACGAGCAAGGCCTACATAAAGCAAAAGACAGTGGTCCTTAGCCAGACTGGCAGCAGCCAGACAACAGCAGCAGACCCTGTGCTGTATACAGTCCTGCCCGCTAGCTACATGAGGCAGCACTCTGAAGAAAGAGGACCTGGCCTGACTGACCCAGACCACCCCAGTAGTGGCCAAGAAGCTCTGTGGAGACTTGGGAGAGAGAGGACCTGCAGCAGTGTACAGCTCGCTGCCTTCATCACAGAGACTGCTATCCATCTGACACACACTAACACATTAAAATAAAATGAGAGAGAGAGAGAGAGAGAGAGGAGAGAGAGAGAGAGAGAGAGAGAGAGAGAGAGAGAGAGAGAGAGAGAGAGAGAGAGAGAGAGAGAGAGAGAGAGAGAGAGATACTCATCACAGTTTTTGATTAAACCATTGACGCTGGGGGCAACAGCAAAGTGAGAGGCTGTATGACCAGTGGCTTGCTTTCCCACTCATGGAATTCCACTTTACAGCTTAAGTCTTTAGTGATCGACTATGACTCTCTGACTTAGGAGGCTTGACTCGCACAGCCCTTAATGTGCTTGCAGCCCTGGGGGCTGGTTGGCCTTTGGAGAAGAACATCTCCAACGCTGACTGTCCTTATGCTCACTTATGCCCGAGAGAGTGGGGATGTACTGTGGGCAAGGCATCTCCTCCACTATAATCAAATTTCTGCCCCAGTTTCCAAAAACAGCAGCTGCCTCCTCTGCTGTTTTGGAGGTCATCGTCGGACACGACGTACGGACAAAAACATACATACATACACACTCACCAGCATAATCATGCTGACTGTAGTGAAGTTGTCACTTTCTGGTCCCACGGACTTGCTGCGTTCAAAGTGAAACCACTGGTACTCTCTGTACGAGATGGTCTTGTCATCGTCTTCGTAGGAGATGTTTGCCTTTTTGCGCGTTTCCCTGTGTAAGTAAGTCAGTCAGTCAGTCTTCAATTTTAACGTCTTTCCACTTCAAAGTGACAGCAGACGATCCTAAAGTAGAAGACTGAATATGAGAGAGAATGCGAATGCGAAAGTTTTATTCATTATAGGCCTTGGCCCCTCATGAAGGGTGTGTGTATATAATCAACATTCCAAAACATGTTGCACAAGAAACATTTATGAAGAGAGAGAGAGAGAGAGAGAGAGAGAGAGAGAGAGAGAGAGGAGAGAGAGAGAGAGGAGAGAGAGAGAGAGAGAGAGAGAGAGAGAGAGATCTACTCTGTGTGTGTGAGCGTCCCTGCATGCATGCACACTTGTATGTGTAATAAATAGTAATAACAAAGGAAATAGTATTCTTAACATGAACAAATCAAGAAAGTAATTTAATTTTTTTTTTAATGAAATTCAAAAATTTCCCTCTGTGTGTGTGTGTGTGCTGCGTGGTGCGGGGTGTGTGTGTGTGAGTGTGTGTGTGTGTGTGTGTGTGTGTGAGTGTGTGTGTGTGTGTGTGTGTGGTGTGTGTGTGTGTGAGTGTGAGTGTGTGTGTGTGGATGCGTATAGAACAAAGAAAAAAAGGTGGTTACTTTAGTAAACAAGTTTCAGTGTTACTGTGGGTGGGTGGGTGAGTAGGTCAGTGAGTAGTGAGTGAGTGAGTGAGTTTGTGTGTGTGTGGGTGTGAGTGAGTGAGAGTGTGTGTGTGTGTGTGTGTGTATGTGTGTGTGTATGTGCGTGTGTGTGTGTGTGTAGATTCATACAGAACAAAGAAAAAAGGTGGTTACTTTAGTTACAAGTTTCAGTGTTACTGTGAGTGGGTTGAGTAAGTGAGTGAGTGAGTGAGTGAATCTGAATGAGTTGGGTTTTTGGTTTTTTAAAAATTCTTTTATATCGAGGATAATGGAATAAGCACTTATGTGCATGAGTGAGTGAGTGAGTGAGTGAGTGAGTGTGTGTGTGAGTGAGTGTGTGTGCAAGTGTGTGTGCGTGCGTATATGCACATGTGCCTGTGTGTGTCTTAGTGTGCGCATGCATGTCTTTGAGTGTGTCAGTGTGTGTGTGTGTGTGTGAGTTTGAGTACATGCGTGCGTGTATGCGCACGCGTGTGTGTGTGTGTGTGTGTGTGTGTGCGTGTGCGTGCACACGCTTTTTATTTTGACTTTAAAACCGATTCCTGAGTCTGAGAAAATGTTGCTGCGTGTAGAATCAATCTTTTTTTTTGTACATGTTTACCTGATGAATACTAATACAGACTTTGCCGAGTTAAACATACCAGTGTGCCAACACTTTCTTTTTTAACATTCAATCACTGTTTTAGTTTTAAACGAAACATAAAAATGTATACATCCATGCAAACAAACAAAAAACCAAAACAAAAACCCAGAGCAAACCCACATAATCCCCTCCTCCTTTCAGTAGATATTTAGAGAGCACAAAACATACTTTGAGTCAATACACTGGTTTTACCACAAAACTTTAAAGTTGATCTGTATGACATGTCTGCTTGTTGTCCACTTTATTCCATTTTCTGCATTCCTAACCACTGGCCACAATAGCTCCGCCACAGTATCTAAGGGGACGGGATAGCCTGGTGGTTAGAGTGATGCATTTGTGATCTGCTGATCCGGGTTTGATTCTCGCTCAAGAGGATTTTCTCTCTGGAGTTAGCATCAGTGCCGACTTCACTCTCCCCAAAAGTCCTTCGGATGAGACTGTAAACCGAGGTCCCGTGTGCGAACGCACGCAGAACATCTTAAGCGCATGTTAAAACCTGTTCTGCTTTTTCGGAAGAGTAGGGCATTGTGTGCTGGTGGGAACGGATGACAAAAATTTGCAACATTGCATACACCGGGGACTGGATTTTAAAAAAAGTATGTGTGTGTGAGTGTGTGTGCGTATGTATATGTATATATATATATAGAGAGAGAGAGAGAGAGAGAGAGAGACAGAGAGAGAGAGAGAGACAGAGACAGAGACAGAGAGAGAGATATGAACAATATAACCTTCAGTGGGACTCAAGACAGTGAGCTAACTCTCTCAGGACAAAGAGCCCCCATTGGGGGCCCCCTTCTCACACAATCCTTCTAAGACACCCTGATTAGGGCTTTGGTAAATTTTGATTTTTTGGAGTGGCATATATCTTTTTTGAATGACATCCTAATCTAATGATAAGGTCATTGTCAATGGGACCTTTCCCCCCCCCCCCCCCACTTCGAAAACAATCAATGATTTCAGACTATCTCGCTGTGTGAGTAGTTGAGGATGGGTTTTTTGGAGGTCACCGTTACTGACTGCACAACACGCCTTTTTCGTTATCTTGTGGGTGTTTGTGTTCATGCACACTAGTGAGTCATAAATGATTTACTTTCTTCTTGGCTGTGCTATCAATAAAAAGTATTTTTTGAAAAAGATAAAAAAGAAAACTCACATCTGGACATTTCTCAAGATTATTTTTGTGGGTGCGCAGACTGTTTTGAAAGATACTGAGCTTTCACCTGATGTATATTGATCAACTCTGAGTGAGTGTGTGTGTGTGTGTGTACGTGTGTGTGTGTGTGTGTGTGTGTGTTGTCAACTTGGATTTTTTTTAAAAAGTAAAAACCAAAAAAAGTAAACATTTTATTTTTTTACATAAAGCTCTGTGGGAAATCAAAAGATGGAAACTAGGAACTTTGGATTCTTTCACTCAGGGAGGTTTGGCTGTTTTGTTTTCAATTTAACCCAAACCAGCCCAGCATGGAATTTACTTACAATCAATCACTGAATCAGCTTTCAACATTTCATAACCTTACTCTCTAATACTTCTTTTCACGTGCAATTTAAAAAAAAACTCACCCTTAACCTTTTCCCTACGCAGGGTTCATACAGACTTGGTGGGAAAAAATTTAGGGCCTTTTTAGGGCTTTTTAGGGGCCATTATTTCCAAATTTAGGGCCTATCCGCAGGGTATCAAAGTGTTTGTTATCAACCTTTGTACACATTTACTTTGATAAACCAATCTCAAATTCATGTAAGCAAAGTCTTCTCGTCTACAACTGCATGATGGATATTGATTATTGACACAAATTCAAGTGAAGTTCTAGAATAAAATGTCTTTCACTCATAGATACTACAAATACAATGAATTAAAATCCTCACACAGTAAAACATCCATGGTGTGATGGAAGTGTCCATGTCTTGAAATACGAAGTAAAGTGAAAACTGAAATAAGTGTCTCTGATTCCAAGATGTTTTTCACAAACAGCTAGCAAAGTGAACTTAAAAGACACTATCCCTCAAACTTCATCTGATGTGAACTAGTTTCCTTGCCTTACCAAAGATGCAGATGGTTGCCCGGTACTAGAACTGGTAATAAAATACCCTCACACAGTCAGTGCCTCTTCCAAATTCTGCTCCTTTATTTCAATCTCACACATGCGTACATGCAGGAATTCACACACACACACACGCACGTGCGTGCATGCACACGCATGCATGCATAAAAGACAGAGACAGAAACTGAGAAAGACACACAGAGAGAGACTGCTGGATGCAAGTTCTCTTCACTATGAATACATGTACAAGTCCTGTATCGTCAATGCAGACAGAGAGGTAGGCCTAACACTGGCTTGAAAAGGATGCCAACACCCTCTGCACAAAGTAGTTGTTTTTTTAAAGCAAGAATCTTCAGATCAAGTCAGCCAATAACTGAATAAGCTGCGAATTTTAAAGTCAACTAAATCAACCACATTGAGCGGTGGAAAATATTCAAACATTTGTATTTTTCCTGTACATTTGTAAATATTCAGGCATTTGTGACTTGCCTTATGAATTGGATTCGTTTCTGTATGCATTCTGCAGGAAATCTGTGGGATAATCTCCTCAAATAAAGAATAGATCTGGCTACAGGTTTTATTGTATTCCCATTCTGACACACGACTGTATCACTGACTGCCATTTTGTAAACTTCGCACAGGAGAAACAATAGGCCTTGCTATTCACAGTGCAGCTGTGCTAAAATTGAAAAATCTTGTAAAGAAGGACTGTAGTGCAGTAAACAGAAAACTGGTATTTTGACTCATGATTGCAGTTTCATAGTTAAACATCATTTTCCAAACAAATTACGGACATACCATAGGGGTAGGTAGTTTTCGGCATGTAAGAAATAACTGATGAAAACAAAGCGAATATGCGCTTCCAATGGAGGCAAATTACCTCCCTTGGCAAAATAGGTGGCGCAACATGAATAGCAGACGACAGGCTCTATCGGTGATAATACGATCTTTGGACACCCTTCTTGCTTTCATTTCTCATAAGTTTTATTTTGTGTATTTGTTTAATCTACATTTCATCAGAAACTCTCACTCATGGTTCCCATTTTTAGGGCTTTTTAGGGCCTCCAGGACCATAGGTCTCATTTTTAGGGCTTTTTAGGGGCCTTATTTTGGATCTTCAAAAATCAGGGCCTTTTAGGGCTTTTTAAGATTTGTACGAACCCTGCTACGGATAACCCGCTATAGGGTAACCAACCTTCTACTAACCCTTCCCTCCATATCACCCACTACTGGGTTACGGCAGCATACAAATGCGCACAATGCACGTGTACTGGGAAAGAGGGGTTCTCTCCCTTAACGTTGAGATAGTGTTAAATATTTCATATCCTTAGTTTACTCTCTATAAGATATTATCTTGTATATATATTTATTCATAATCATACTTGTATATATGTATACTTCTCTTTAGGTGAAAGTCCTTTGGATGAGACTAGAAACCAAGGCCCCGTGTGCGAACGCATGCAGAACGTCTTGCGCACACGTTAAATCCTGTTCCGCTTTTCGAAAGAGTAGGCCATTGTGTGCCAGTGGGAACAGATAACAAAATTTACAAAACCGCATACACACGGGGACTGGATGTTAAAAAAAAAAAGCACATGAGTGCTTATTCCATTATCCTCAATATTTTAAATTTTAAAAAATGTCATCTGAGCGCTTTGATTTGTTGCTTTACAAGATTCAGCGCTATGTAAATTTCATACATTATTATTATTATTAGTATTATTATTATTATTATTATTATTAAAGTCTTTCTTTTACTAACCCTTTTTAAAAAAATCTCCAGGTCTCCAGTGGGAGGGGGAGGAAGGGGCACTCTGATTTGTAATTGCAAGATGTAAAGGTTAAGGTGTCCCATAACCTATAAGGTCGTAGGGGAGCGAGGTGTCAGAGACCTCACTTCTCTAGAGCCAGCATATTGAGGGCGGCGCTCATCTCCTCTCCCTCGCTGCTTTACCTTCCCTGACCCTAAAGAGGGCAGGTACCCATTTACAGCTGGGTGAACTGGGGGAACTGTACTGAAGCCAAGGCGCGCAAACGGTCACCCATCCAACTGGTGACCACGCTCGACGCTGCTTAACTTGGCTGGGGGAAAGCGAGTGCTCCGACCACTGAGCTATCCCGTCCCCAAGATATAGCGCTCTATAAATTCCATATATTATTATTATTATTATTATATTATTAAGGGGCGCGGGGGGAGCTTACAAGAGAAAAAATAACCTGTCAGTCCCAAAAGAGTTCAGGTTAGACACGGGTCTAAAAGGGGCCAAAATCATGTGTGTTTTTTTATTTTTTTTTAAATTTAAAAATTGCTAGATGCAAATATGGAGATTTCCCTGCTCGAATTTAAAGAATTTAGGTTGTAAAACATGTCTGAAGAAACAGGTTCTTTGTACCCGTTAATAGATAAAAAGGCTTAGGAGTTTTGAAACATTTAGTTTTGGCAGCCATTTCAGATTGTTTTCATGGCAACAGTGGATAAAAATGAGTAATTTATAGATTTTTAGCATCTACAAAAGATGCCCTTTCAATATATGGTACAACTTCTAACATGAGCTTACAAGTGAACAAAAAGTCTATCAGTTTCGACCCCCCCATGTCCCCAACTTAACCTCTTAACTGCCCAGTGCAAGTGCACCCTATATGCTGGGAATAAAATTCTTATGTACCACTTGCTATGTTCATATCCCTCTTACTCAGAAATAACTACATGAATAATCCTGATAGTCTACCCAATGACAGTATATATATATCGTAAATTACTTCGAGGCAAGCTCAAATTAGTTAGTAGTATATTTCACTGCGAAAATATATTTAAAATGTAAAAAAACCGACCAAAAATACACTTTCCTCATCACCACTTTCATTCTGAGTACCCCCCATCTCAATAACATCAAACATAAGTCCAGGCCAAATCTCTTTTTTTTTTTTTTTTTAATGTACGATCTCCTGAATCATACACGATCGTTTTCATCACTGTCGGGTAAATCTACAGCTTTATTTGCCACTTTTTCCGCTGTGTAAAGTTATTGATACCTTCAACAAGAAGTGTCAGCCATTTTGAACAAGAACTTCCCAAGCAGTCATGCATAAAAACACAAAATAACGAGCTAAAAAAAAAACAATCGTTTTTGCCACGATTTTTGCAGCTAGATGTTGCCAAGCAACAAGGAGAGTGATCTCCACTAATTTTGGAGTTCTTTCCCTTTAACTGTAGTCAAGAAAAGCTGGCTTGTTTACTTCGGTTCGACACCCCGGAAAATTTCCGGGTTATAGGCGTATAGGGTGCTCGTTTAACCACTAGACTGCCCTAACCCGGAAATTTTCCGGGGCTAAACGTGCACCCTATACGCCTATAACCTGGAAAAAGTCCGGGGTAGGGCAGTCTAGCGGTTAAACCAGCTGACCTCAAGCTAAGATC
>CM054141.1:13056530-13061530 GCA_028751875.1 Rapana venosa | reverse complement strand
CCTGTGCTGTTGGTTTCAAACTTTCACATGAAGTCCTATTGATCAACATAATATTACAGTTGGCATGAATAATTTACCATGTCAGCTAAAGCCAGTAAAGGCTGTGTGAGGACAGAGGTTTACACTATCACAGCATACAAGCTGGGAGTGGGACAAGGGCGAAAAACAAACCTGGACAAATTGAAGGGTAGGGACTAGGGGTGGGATAGAGGGTAGCCCTGGGTGTCAGGGGTAACACCCGTAGGTGATGATTGAGAGCTCTAGGGGAGGGGGAGATGTGTCACTGTCACTATGTGTTCGTATGCAACGCTCCACTAAAGCTGTTAGGATGTATACATACATGATCTATCTATCTATCATCAACATGTGCGAGAGGAACTGTAAAGTTGTACACAGTAACTTGAGTAAGTTGAGTTAAGTGTTAACACACACTCCCACTTGTAACATTTGACATTCAGAGCCTTTCACTTTCAGAGTACTTTATCTTCTTTCTGTGCAATACTGCCAATAGCTTGAATAAGAGGTCAGACACTATATCAGTATATATGTAAAGTACACCATAAACTTGTTCTGTTGAATTAAATGTCTGTACATAATTTTCATGTCACAAAATTACACTACAGTGTTCAGTTTAAATGAAAGGTTGTAAACCAACCCTTCATTTTTTTGTGTGTCCCGTACTTCACTGAAGAGTATTGGGGCATGCATAACTACTGAACTGTTCAGGCGTTTGATTGAATAATTCATGAATTGGCAGAGCCCATCCCTCTCTCAAGTCTCTGGGTTGACAAACACAGTGGTTATCTTTTTTGGTTATCAAATTGACAAACTCAGTGGTTATCTTTTCGAGAATGGTCTCTCACTTTCCCCTGAAAAAACCAACCTTGTCCTCTTTAATAACGGTGTTGACCCACAAGTTTTACCTAATTTTCGAATAAATAGAGAAACTCTAGAATACAAACAAGCAGTGAAATTCTTAGGTGTATACCTCACTTCTAAGTTAATGTGGAATCAACATATTCAATATATGGCAACTAAAGCTAAGGAAGTTCTCAACTTCTTAAAAGTTACCAGTAAACAGCCATGGGGCAAGATATTATTGTATTAAAGCACCTGTCCTTGTCCCTTGTTCGATCAAGACTGTCTTATGGACAAGAAGTATTTTTCAGTGCTCCAAATTATTTGCTTCAGAAAATCCAGAGTCTTGATTGTAAAGCATTTCGAATTGCTTTAGGTGTACCAGCTCACGCCTTGTCTCTAGGCACATATAAGGAAGTAGGAGTTCTACCTTTAAATGAATATCGACAACTTGCTGTGGCAAAATATGTTCTAAGAAGTACTACAAATGACAGCAACATTGAAAATGAAGTCCAGATAAAGTCCGACATTCACTTTCCAAAAAGAGCAAGAACTATCAGCTCGCTTACTACAATTAGTACTTACACTTCTCCCCTTTTTAAACATTCAGAACTTCATCCAAATGAATTAGCAAAGTCAGAAGTACAGTCAGCTCCCTACCCACCTTGGGAACTGCTTAAAGCTCATTTTGATATTAATTATTCTTCTGTAAGAAAAGTTGAAAATGTTAACATTCTTACATCATTAGTAACAGAACATATTCAAACTACTTATCCTGATCATCTCAAAATCTATACTCATGGGTCCGTTCTAAATACTAATGAGGCTGGTGCGGCTTTCGTTATTCCATCATTGAAAGTAGAACGATCTGTCAACCTGGGAAAAAATAAATCTATATTTACAGCTGAGCTAACTGCTATACTGTTGGCACTGTACTATGTTCTTGACTTTCCAAAAGACATTTTCAACATACTTATGTGTGTTGATTCGAAATCAGTTTTGCATGCTTTAAAAAATTCTACTTGTAGAGTAAGAAAAGACCTTATCATTGAAATCAGGCATCTGGTACACTTTTTCATTTTAAGAGGTAGTATGGTTACTTTCTTTTGGGGTTCCCTAAAACACTGGAATATATTTCAATGAAAAAGTTGAAAAGGCTTGCAAAATATGGAGCGAGGTATCAAAATGCTTCCTGTAAAATAAATGTTACCTTATCTCTGCATGGGGGATACACATTGCTACAAAATGCTTGCTGGAAGCATTTCAGAAAGAAGATAAACGAGTTGGCAATAGCTGTACAAGCAATGTGATTGATTTTCAAAATGCTTTTATTTCTACAAAGTATGGGGTTTGGTCTAATCGCAGAAATATGTTCTCCCTCATGTACAGGTTTAAGCTAAATGCTTTCAGGACGAAATACGTGCAAGATGTAAACTGCATTTGTGGGGAGAAGATCTCCAATAGTCATGTTACTTTTGGTTGTGGACATTTAAAAGCATTTTTACCTTCTGTACCTAGTCTGTCACTGGATCAGATTCTGTCTGAACCATCGTTACTGTTGGACATTGTGTTAGGGTTGATAAAAAGTCTGATAACTCAGTTTTTGTAGTATGTTAAAGTTGGTTTTTATTCAGTACTGTTATCTAACATTTATCAGTTATCGTTTGCTTTTTCTTGTTAGATTTTCCCCCGTCTAAAATCACTAAATGTGAACAGACGTTAAACTGAAGATATATTATATATATATCTCTGGGTGCCGCATCTGGCTTTCAAAGATTGAAAGATTGCTACTACTAGTACTAGTACTTTCCATCTGAAGTCCTTTGACCTTAAGACAAACTTTCAACATTGCAATAAATTTATATTCATCTTTCCTCCCTCCAAAAATAAACTTTGTCGTGAGTTTTTTATGGGGTGTAATTGAACATTTCATATATATAATATATATATTGTTTTCAACTAAACATGTTTCTTTATTGTCTTTAACTATGTTAGTTCCAGACACGTTTAATACGGCCAGGAAATATTTTTCAGTGCCCCAAAGTATTCATTACAGAAACTGAGAAAATTATATTAGACTGTGAGGCTTTTTCATTAGGCTCTAGGGGTACCTTTTCATGTATCATCCTTGAGTACTTATATTTAATGAGATCTAATAGTAATATAGGCGTTTTGCCAAATTAGACAATGATTACAGGCTTTACATACAACAAGAGCTAGTGAAAGTTTCTTCTGGATCCTGTGGCTTTCCTCTTTACTACCTTCATGGCAAACACACCTGAATCATCAATTGATGTCTATCAGTATCATGCTATCAATGACTAGAAGCAGCAATTAATAAATTTCATACCTTGCTGAGCTGTTCATTTTGCTATTTGATAGTATTTTTCCTGAGTCAAGTTTATGACTTTCAGTATCACCTTCAAAACTAGTACTAGCTACTGTTAGCTAGACTCAATAAATTACACAGGCATGTTGCTAGTAGTATTGTAGTACTAGTTGTCTAATTTAACACTATTTTTGGATTGGTTGGGTGACTTATTATTAAGAGTTCTTCTAGTACAGTAGTAGCTGTAGTAGTACTACCGGAGTCACCTGAGCACGCCAAAAAAACAACAAACCTAAATAAAATAGTTAAATAAAATATACATGATACATATAACAAAACCTTGACAGTCGCTAGTTCTACTAACAAGAAATCACTGACAATCATTCGCCTTGAAGCCTACCCTACCTGTGTCTAAACTGTGATGTTTTCAACCATTAAAGTCCAACTAGCCTAGTTCATAACCATTCATATATACTCACATCGTCGATTTTGTTGTGGATAAGGTTGTTGAAAACTTGAATGAGAACGCAACCTGTCACCAAAGATATCAGGCCTACAATAGAACATGTCCATTTGCAGCATCGTCCCTTGGTGCAGCCCGCCATTATTGTTCAGGAAGTCACGCTATCAAAAAAAAATTATTGAACTTTCCCTTTCACGTAATTCGCACGCATACACTGTTGTCAGGGTCCGAAGTTGACTGTTGAGTTTAGTGCGAGCACACGTAAGTAAACGCGGATGCTAGGGGCATTAACTTCCAATATCAGGTCAGGCTTTATAGGATAGTTCTCTCCCTTCAACAAAGAGCCGCTATCCTCTTCGCGTTTTAAATTTTATTTACTTAGTTATTTCTCCTCCTCCATAGGGATGGATACCAGGGCCCTATCAGTATGAATAGCATCGCCACCTTCTAGAAATTCTGTTCTAGGAACTCCCTCTTTTCTATCACTTTTTTTTTGTTTAATGCCTTGTTCCTTTTCTTCTTGGCACCTCCTTCTTGCCTATTAATTTTCTAGGGGCTGGAGGCATGAAGAATAAATAATTCTCTCTCTCTCTCTCTCTCTCTCTCTCTCTCTCTGCTTTTTTTTTTGGGGGGGGGGGGGAGGGGGGTATTTTATTATTGTCTTTCTGTTCTTGTTTCTTTTTTGTTTGTTTGTTACTGTTGTTTTTGTCTCCTGTTTTGTTTGGTTGGTGGGTTGTTTTTTGTTGTTGTTGTTGTGTGTATGTTTGTGCGTGGGTTTTTTTGTTGGTTTTTTTTTTGGGTGGGTGTTTATCATTGTTATTGTTTTGATTAGTCTATTTTCTATATTGATATTATCATGATAAGGGCGGGGAGTGGATGTAAAAAAAAAACCCATATGAGTACTTATTCATTCTCTCTCTCCCAGTCTCTCTCTCCCAGTCTCTGTATGAAAAGGGCATGTTAGCGAATAATGCCAAATGCCTTAAGCTTAGATGGTAGCTTTGGAATTCCTTTTGCACTTGTGAACTCCGGGCCCAACACCAAAGTATATTATTAAAATATTCTCTCTAACTGCTGCAGACCACCCAACCACTGACCACCTACTGACCAAAAACTGACCACATACTACTCTAGCTTATCCGATTAGGCTTGTCTTCTCTGGTCTGGTCTTGTCTTGTTTTGTTTTGTCTTGTCTTGTCTGGACTTGTCTTGTATACCACTTAAAGTCACGGCAGATTTCTCTGTGTGAAATTCGGGTTGCTCTCCCCAGGGGGGGAAGGCGTCGCCACAAGAGCAGCGCCACCCATTATTTTATTATGATTAGTTTTTTGTTTTCCTATCTGCATGTGT
>CM054141.1:13024030-13026530 GCA_028751875.1 Rapana venosa | reverse complement strand
AGCTGTCATGATCAAAAATCAATCTAACAAGTATCCTAAATACATGCCAAGGGAACGAAACATAATTTCAAGTTAAAGTGTCAACATACATATCAAGTTCATAAATCAAAATGTAAGAAATGCAAGAAAAAAAAGAGATAACAGAATCCCATAACTTACATAAATATATTATTACATATGTAAACACAATTCGCCAAAACTATAGCCAATTATTGTAATCAAAGGACCACACATTAATTTTTTTCCCATTTCAATTCGAAGTTTACAGCCCCAATTTTCAACAACAACAATAATCTTGAAGAATTTCTATCATGATTCCATATCAGGGAAAAAAGAAAAAAACCCTCCAGACATCTCAGTTAAATATATTCAATATGCTCATTTCTAATGCATTCATACAGCATTATGACTCGAAAACATTTTAATGTAAATTTCCAAATTAAAGTTTTGGGTGTTAGTATTGAACCACAAAAAGTCCAGAAGCATACAAGCAAAACAATTAATCAGTCAAGTTCAGAGCAGCCACAGGCCTTTAGATTCCTCCTAGTGACAGTTAGTCTTAACACAGTGAATCCCTTTCTGTCACCCTTGTACAAAGGGTAAATCCCTTTATTACAGATCAAACCCCCTTCCTGTGACAGTTGTTAACAGATCAAATACCCTTCCCGTGTCAGTTGTTGACAGATCAAACCCCCCATCCCGTGACAGTTTTTAACAGATCAAATCCCTTCCCATGACAGTTGTTAACCGATCAAATCCCCCATCCCGTGACAGTTATTAACAGATCAAATCCCCCTTCCTGTTACAGTTGTTAACAGATCAACTCCCCATCCCGTGACAGTTGTTGGCAGTTCAACTCCCCATCCCGTGACAGTTGTTAACAGATCAAATCCCTTATCGTGACAGTTGTTAACATATCAACTCCCCATACCATGACAGTTGTTAACAGATCAAATCCCTTACCGTGACATTACCAACAGAATCAGTCCCTTCCCATGACAGGCAGCCTTACTCCGACTTCAGAGGATTTCTTCTCTTTTAGAGGACAGCTTATGCTTGTTATACTAAGAGCTTGTCATGGCTGACGACTATCTCAAAGTAACATTTTTACAACATAATGTAAGCCTAAACCCTTTGTTAGGGGCATGGGATAGCTCAGTGGTCAGAGCTCTCGCTTTCCCCCAGCCAAGGTTAAGCAGCGTCGAGCGTGGTTACCAGTTGGATGGGTGACCGTTTGCGTAGTGCCTTGGCTTCAGTACAGTTCCCCCAGTTCACCCAGCTGTAAATGGGTACCTGCCCTCTTTAGGGTCAGGGAAGGTAAAGTAGCGAGGGAGAGGAGATGGGCGCCGCCCTCAATATGCTGGCCCCTAGAGAAGTGAGAACTCTGACGCCTCGGCTCCCCTACGACCTTATAGGTTATGGGACACCTTTACCTTTTTTAAGCCCTATATTTACCTCGATAACGCACACAGCTTTTGGCCTGGGTCGTTTTTTCTTTTTTTTTCTTTCGTTTTGCTTTATAAAGGAGAGTGAAGGTTGTTATGCTTAGAGCTTTGTCGTGCCTGAAGACAATCTCAACACAGTATTTTCAAGCATAATCAACAGTTTGGTATAAGCCTTTGCATTTTTAGCTGACATCAATCATTGATACAGCTTTTGGCCTGGGCCAGATCCCTTCCAGTGACAGCCGTTAACAGACTGAATCCCTTCCAGTAACAATTGCTAACAGACTGAATCCCTTCCAGTAACAATTGCTAACAGACTGAATCCCTTTCAGTGACAATTGCTAACAGACTGAATCTATTTTAGTAACAATTACTAACAGGCAGAGTCCCTTTCAGTAACAATTGCTAACAGGCAGAATCCCTTTCAGTAACAATTACTAACAGGCAGAATCCCTTTCAGTAACAATTACTAACAGACTGAATCCCTTCCAGTAACAATTGTTGACGGACAGAATCCTTTCCAGTGACAATTGCTAACAGACTGAATCCCTTCCAGTAACAATTGGTAACAGACTGAATCCCTTTCAGTAACAATTGCTAACAGACTGAATCCCTTCCAGTAACAATTGCTAACAGACTGAATCCCTTCCATTAACAATTGCTAACAGACTGAATCCCTTCCAGTAACAATTGCTAACAGGCTGAATCCCTTCCAGTAACAATTGCTAACAGACTGAATCCCTCCCAGTCGTTGCACCGTGAGAAACAAAAGGCTTGTCAACAAAGCAATAACTATACACGTATCTTAAATCCACAAAAAACCCACAACACATACACTATTCTTAAAGAACAAACTTCCAGTGGCTCTTATCTTTACACCATCCCCAACGCAAAAATAGGCGCCTTAGTAAGTCTGTTAACACAATCATGAAACAATAACAACAGCCACATGACAAACAAGGATGTACTGACACACGTAACTTGACAGTATTCATCTCTGTATGCACAAAATCAATCAGTGACGATTTCTTTAAGAATAAACCACATGATCAAAA
>CM054141.1:13016530-13021530 GCA_028751875.1 Rapana venosa | reverse complement strand
TCCACAGGAAAGACAACTCAGCAGGAAAGACAACTCCACAAAAAAGGCAGCCTAAAAAAGAATGAAAGACAATCTTTAATACTCTAAAGAAAACAAAAAACAACCCCCAAAAAACAACAAACAAACAAACAATCCCAGAGCAAGTAGCTAGGAAGTGTTCACACAGTATCATACAGGTCAGTAGGAATATAGGCCTGTGGCTGAAGTTACATGGTTGACTGTTGTGTGTCGTTAAGTGGTTACTGTCATTATTTGGTCATTGTTGTAAAGGGGACAGACTCAACAGAGATAAGAACTTATCCCTTGGTCTGGAAACTTCCAGTTTCAAAACAACAACAACAACAACAACAGCAGCAGCAACAACAACAAAAACAACAACAACAACAACAACAACAGCGGCAGCAGCAACAGCAGCAGCAACAACAGCAACAACGACAACAGTTTTCTCCTTTCCTTTGCAAGGTGGGCTTTCCAATGCACAGACTGCAGACCTCAAGACAAACGATTCCAGATCTGACAATTCCTTTCATCTTTATAATCGTGCCGATAGGGTTAAAAACAAACAGATTTCCTCAGGAAGTGAGAGTAGTACTCATCTTACGTTCGCAGTCTCCACTGAGTTCTGAGTTATGCAATATCTTTTCCTTGCCACTTTTTAGGGTCGTGTTTTCATGAATGATGACCCCCCCCAAAAAACAAAAAAAACTTTTTGTTGGCATCCGTCTGTCTCGGGAGACAATGGAGAATGCACCGTGGGTCAGTCAGTCAGTGGTGGAACTGCAGCGGCGACTGTGGCTGTAGAGCCCAATCCTGGAGCGGCAGATCCTGTTGCAGGTGTTGCATGTGAAGACGGAGTTGTCTGATGGTGCACACACCCTAAAACACGATGTGCTAAACAGTTTGAAAACATTTCCCAGTAAGGTCTGGACCCGGTTCGCGCATTTGAAAGTCAGCTTCAATCTAGTTGGCGACAAGAAAACCATATAAACGACACCACAGACGACAGTTCATACACTTTTTCAGGTTTCAAGTTTAATAAGGAAGTGTCTAGAGCACAGGACCTCATCCAAACACACACGACGGGAAAACCACAGCAATATTTTTGAGTTCGAGGAAGGAGTTTAAATCTCTGCACGAGCCTGTCCAACGCCAACTCAAAATACAGCTCGCTATTAAACAACCCCCCTCCCCCCCCCAGCATCCTACAGATGAGAGCATGATGCCTGCTCCAACATCGGTGTAGGCTCAGAAGTGGAGTCAAGTGGGTTTGTCATTTTGCAGCGCCATAACACAAGTCTCTTTACACACCTTCACTTTGAACGTTTACTACGTTCACAGTCATGTTTTCGACACGCATAAGTTTCTTCCAAAGCTGTGGGATTCCTTGTCATTTAAGCTGCTTCTACTTGTCCAAAGATTGCCAAACAAAATATATAATGATCATGTAATAGTTATGCTAATTACTGAATCTACCAAGACGAGATCGGCATTTCGTTTGACACCAGTTTCCACAGAAAGGCGTCACAGTACATACAGTAAATAGTGGACAACATGGATCAGCATGTTTCATTGACTATTTTCTCTATTTTATCACGTTGCAATGACTATTTTCTCACGTTGCAATAACTATTTTCTCTATTTTCTCACGTTGCCATGGACTGTTTTCTCATGGTGAAAGGACTATTTTCTCACGTTGCCATGGACTATTTTCTCATGGTGAAAGGACTATTTTGTCACGCTGCAATGGACTGTTTTCTCACGTTGCAATGACTATTAATATTTCTCACGTTGCAATGGACTATTTTCTCACGTCGCAAAGGACTATTTTCTCACGTTGCAATGGACTATTTTCTCACGTTGCAATGGACTATTTTCTCATGTTGCAATGGACTATTTTCTCACGTTGCAACTACTATTACTATTTCTCACGTTGCAATGGACTATTTTGTCACGCTGCAGTGGACTATTTTCTCACGTTTCAATGGACTATTTTCTCACGTTTCAATGGACTATTTTCTCACGCTGCAATGGACTATTTTCTCACGCTGCAATGGACTATTTTCTCACGTTGTAATGGACTATTTTCTCACGCTGCAATGGACTGTTTTTTCATGTTGCGATGACTATTAATATTTCTCACGTTGCAATGGACTATTTTCTCACGTTGCAATGACTGTTTTCTCACGTTACAAATGACTATTTTCTCACGTTGCAAGGACTATTTTCGCGACTTTTACAGCTACTTCAAGGGCAAACCATTAAATCCTGGAAACCATGCTCATAATAAAGTATGTGTAACTGTTGGTCTTCATGTCAGGTATAATGAGAATTTCAGTGCCATCTTTCTGTAGCACAAGCGTATCGCGCTGGTGGCAAAGAATTCCGTTCATTCAGACTCTATATAAAATCGCTCTCAAACTTTTGTTGTGATGATTAACAATGTATAGTGAATTTAACTGAACAAAATGCAGTGTCGGATTTTAAAAAACTTATCTTTATAAAACTCTTTTTTTTTTAAAACCCAACTAATGTGACGTCCATGTTATTCTACTTAAAATAATCTTGTCTTGCGTGAAGTCATGTAATCGTTATTATCATAACTATATCCCAACAACAACACAAAACGGCAGGACGATTGTTAGAGCTAAACTACGTAATACATTGTAAAAAAAAGAGACAAAAACCAAAACCCCAAAACCAAGGAAAGGAGATAGTCCAGTTCCTGAATGCATAACATTAATCTTCTGCCAAAACTCAGACAAATCCGTCGATTATTCATCATTAAATTGTTTATGCCTACTCCAGAAGTTAGGCCAGTACAGTCTAGTACAGTCCAGTACCTTCCAGTCCAGTCCACTACAGTAAAGTATAATCCAGTCCAGTCCAATACCTTCCAGTCCAGTCCAGTACAGCACAGTCAACTCCAGTACACTACAGTCCAGTCCAGTACAGTCCAGTACAGTGCAGTGCAGTTCAGTATAGTACAGTTCAGTACAGCACAGTCCAGTACATTACAGCCCAGTACAGTACAGGCCACTCCAGTACATTACACTCCAGTCCAGTACAGTTTAGTCCAGTTCAGTCCAGTACAGTCTAGTGTACTACATTATAGTACAGTACAGTCCAATTTAGTCCAGTACAGTACAGTCCAGTACAGCACAGTCCAGTATAGTACAGTCCAGTACAGCATAGTCCAGTACAGTGCAGTCCAGTTTAGTACAGCCCAGTACAGCCCAGTCCAGTCCATTATAGTACAGTCCAGTTATAGTCCAGTACAGTGCAGTGCAGTTATAGTCCCAGTCCAGTACATTAAGGTCCAGTCCAGTCCAGTAAAGTCCAGTCCAGTCCAGTCCAGTCCAGTCCAGTAAAGTCCATTAAAGTCCAGTCCAGTACAGTCCAGTCCAGTACAGTACATTAAGTTCCAGTTCAGTCCAGTCCAGTACATTAAGGTCCAGTCCAGTCCAGTAAAGTCCATTAAAGTCCAGTCCAGTCCAGCCCAGTCGAGTACAGTACATTAAGGTCCAGTCCAGTCCAGTCCATCCATTCAAGTCCAGTCCAGTCCAGTCCGGTACATTAAAGTCCAGTCCAGTACAGTACAGTATAGTCCAGAACAATACAGTCCAGTCCAGTCCAGTCCAGTATAGTCCAGAACAATACAGTCCAGTCCAGTCCAAAACAATACAGTCCAGTACAGTATAGTCCAGAACAATACAGTCCAGTCCCGAACGCTACAGTCCAGTACAGTCCAGTACAGTATAGTCCAGAACAATACAGTCCAGTACAGTCCAGTACAGTATAGTACAGAACAATACAATCTAGTACAGTCCAGTCCAGTATAGTCCAGAACAATACAGTCCAGTACAGTCCAGTCCCGAACAATACAGTCCAGTACAGTCCAGTCCCAAACGCTACAGTCCAGTCCAGTACAGTATAGTCCAGAACGATACAGTCCAGTACAGTATAGTCCAGAACAATACAGTCCAGTACAATCCAGTCCAGTATAGTCCAGAACAATACAGTCCAGTACAGTACAGTACAGAACAATACAGTCTAGCACAGTCCAGTCCAGTATAGTCCAGAACAATACAGTCCAGTCCAGAACGATACAGTCCAGTCCAGTCCAGTACACTACACCCCAGTCCACTCCACTCCACTACACTACAGCCCAGTCCATTACAGTCCAGCTCAGTCCAGTCCAGTCCAGTCCAGTACAGTCCAATACAGTCCAGCTCAGTACACCCCAGTCCACTACACTACACTACACTCCAGCCCAGTCCATCACAGCCCGTCTCCAAGCGGGTGCTGGACGCGTGGTGAACGTCTTGGCAAAAGGCCCCTTCAACCCCCCCCCCCCCCCCCCCCCCCTATTCAGGGCAGTGCGGAGCGACTGCTGCGGGTGGCCTGGTTCCCGCACAGCCCCAGCCCCAGCCTGGCCCCTTGCGACACCTCGCTGTGCAGGCGCAGACTGTCCCCTCCGCGGGCGAAGCAGCAGCGGAAGGCATCGGTAAAGCTCTGTCGGAAGCGCTTGTTCATGAAGCAGTAGGTGATGGGGTGGATGCACGAGGACAGGTACGCCAGCAGGAAGATCGCCGCGCGGTGGGTCGGGGTGACGTACAGCTGCAGGTTCTCGTAATCCAGCACCACCCAGGTGTTGAGGGTGTAGAGGGGCCCCCAGCAGACGAAGTACTCCAGCACCACCACGAACAGCATCTTGATGACGCGCCGCTTGCTGGCCAGGACGCGATGGAAGTGAGCTGGGCGGAGAGCGAGCATGGCGGTTGAGGCGGCGGTGCCGTCGTGGTAGTAGCTCTCCAAGGCGCTGGTCGGGTTCTGCTGGCTGCTTTGGGGTCTGTGGCCGTGGTTGTTGGCAGGTCTGTGCTGCTTGCGTTTCTTTGGCGGGTTGGCTTTCCCGTCTTTGTGGTGGTGGCTGTCTTTGACTTCTCTTCGGCGTGTGATGACCGGCGTGGTCAGTTCTGGCGTCTGCGCGTCTCTCGGGGAGT
>CM054141.1:13004030-13011530 GCA_028751875.1 Rapana venosa | reverse complement strand
AAATCTTTCAACCTGGAAAACAGCCTCCGATCCAAAAAGCAAAAAAAGGGGTTGGATACAGCGGTTGGTATTGGTTTGTAACCTTGTTTTCTTTTGGAGCGGAGTAGTGGTGGGAGGTGGGGGTGGGGGGGGGGGCGGAGGGTAGAGGGGGGGTAAACTAGTTGAGGGGCTGATTGTTGTTTACTAACAGTCGTGTGGGTGGGTGGGGGTGGGGGGGAGGGGGTTGGGTTGTGGTGTGGGGTCTGTGTGTGTAGTGTGTGTGGTGGTGTGGTGGTGGCGGTGTGTGTGTGTGGTGTGTGTGTGTGTGTGCACGAGGCGTTCTTAAATTTACCGTCTTTTCACTATTAGTGATAAGGGAGAGAGACAGATAGACAGAGAGAGAGAGAAAGAGAGAGAGTAGAGAGAGAGAGAGGAGAGAGAGAGAGAGAGAGAGAGAGAGTGTGGTGTGAAGTGTGTGTGTGTTTGTACTTGCGCGCGCACGTGTGTGTGTGTGTGTTTGTGCGTGCGCGCGCGCACTTGTGTGCGTGTAGCTACGCGCGCTAGACACATGCGCTTTTTTCTACATTGTGCACATCAAATGCGAAGACTGCCATTGGCAAAAGAATTCCCCAAGAATCTGTTCACTTGGAAAACAACGTTCGATCCAAAAAGCGAAATGGGGTTCAATACAGGGGCTGGTATTGGTTTAACATTTTCTTGGAGAGGGTGGTGGTAGAGAGAGGGACTGTGGAGGGGGGTAAACTAGTTGAGGAGTTGATTGTTGTTTACTAACAGTTGTGTGTGTGTGTGTGGGGGGGGGGTTGTAGGGTCTGTGTGTGTGGTGTGGTGTGGTTGGTGGTGGTGGTGGTGGTTGTGTGTGTGTGTGTGTGTGTGTGTGCACGAGCGCGTTCTTAATTTACCGTCTTTTCACTATAAGCGATATGAGAGGAGAGATAGACAGAGACAGAGAGAGAGAGTGTGTTGTGTGAGTGTGTATGTGTGTGTGTTTGTGTGTGCGGACACACACGTGTGTGTGTGAGTATGTGTAGCTATGCTTGTGCGCGAGTGTGTGTAGCTATGCATGCACTTTTTTTTTAACAATGTGCACATCAAATGCGAACACTATCACTTGCAAAAGAATCCCTCCCAAATCTTTCAACCTGGAAAACAGCCTCCGATCCAAAAAGCAAAAAAAAGGGGTTCGATACAGCGGCTGGTATTGGTTTGTAACCTTGTTTTCTTTTGGAGGGGAGTAATGGTGATGGTGGTGATGGGGGAGGGTGGAGGGGGGTAAACTAGTTGAGGGGCTGATTGTTGTTTACTAACAGTGTGTGTGGGGGGGGGGTGGGGGTGGGGGTGGGGGGGTGTGGGGGGGTTGTGGTGTGGGGTCTGTGGTGTAGTGGTGTGTGTGGTGGTGTGGTGGTGGGGTTTGTTTGTTTGTGTGTGTGTTTTTGTGTGTGTGTGTGTGACGAGTGCGTTCTTAAATTTACCATCTTTTCACTATTAGTGATGAGGAGAGAGACAGATAGACAGAGAGAGAGAGAAAGAGGAGAGAGAGAGGAGAGGAGAGATGAGAGAGGAGAGAGAGAGGAGAGGTGTGAGTGTGTGTGTTTGTAAATTGCGCGCGCACGTGTGTGGTGTGTGTGTGTTTTGTGCGTGCGCGCGCGACTTGTGTGCGTGTAGCTACGTGCGCTAGACACATGCGCTTTTTTCTACATTGTGCACATCAAATGCGAAGACTGCCATTGGCAAAAGAAATTCCCAAGAATCTGTTCACTTGGAAAACAACGTTCGATCCAAAAAGCGAAATGGGGGTTCAATACAGGGGCTGGTATTGGTTTAACATTTTCTTGGAGAGGGTTTGGGGTAGAGAGAGGGACTGTGGAGGGTGGTAACTAGTTGAGGAGTTGATTGTTGTTTACTACAGTTGTGTGTGTGTGTGTGTTGTGGGGGGGGGGGGGGTTGTAGGGTCTGTGTGTGTGGTGTGGTGTGGTGGTGGTGGTGGTGGTGGGGTGGTGTGTGTGTGTGTGTGTGTGTTGTTGTGCACGAGCGCGTTCTTAATTTACCGTCTTTTCACTATAAGCGATATGAGAGAGAGAGATAGACAGAGACAGAGAGAGAGAGTGTGTGTGAGTGTGTATGTGTGTGTGCTTGTGTGTGCGGACACACACGTGTGTGTGTGAGTATGTGTAGCTATGCTTGTGCGCGAGTGTGTGTAGCTATGCATGCACTTTTTTTTTAACAATGTGCACATCAAATGCGAACACTATCACTTGCAAAAGAATCCCTCCCAAATCTTTCAACCTGGAAAACAGCCTCCGATCCAAAAAGCAACAAAAAAGGGGTTGGATACAGCGGTTGGTATTGGTTTGTAACCTTGTTTTCTTTTGGAGCGGAGTAGTGGTGGGGAGGTGGGGGGGGGGGGGGGGGGCGGAGGGTAGAGGGGGGTAAAACTAGTTGAGGGGCTGATTGTTGTTTACTAACAGTCGTGTGTGTGTGTGTGGAGGGGTGGAGGGTGGGGGGTGGGAGGGTGTGTGTGTGCGCGGGTGTGTGTGTGTGTGTGGGGGGGGGGGGGGGAGGGGGTGTTGCGTTGTGTGTGTTTGGGGATGGGAATGGAGATGGGGATGGGGGATGGGTGTGTTGTGTTGTGTGTATGTATGTATGTGTGTGTGTGTGACGGAGGGGTGGGTGGATGTGGGTGTGCGCGAGTGTGTGAATGTGTGCGTTATTTATCTTATCTCTCCCCAAAAGTTCTTCGGATGAGACTAGAAACCGAGGCCCCGTGTGCGAACGCACGCAGAACATCTTGCGCACACGTTAAAATCCTGTTCCGCTTTTCGTAAGAGTAGGTCATTGTGTGCCGGTGGGAACAGATGACAAAATTTACAAAACCGCATACACACGGGGACTAGATGTAAAAAAAAGCACACAAGCGCTTATTCCATTATCCTCGATATAAAAGAATAAAATAAAAATAAAATAATTTTTTTAAAAAAAGGTCAGAAGTCCACTAAGGGAGCTTATCAATGTCAGGCCGCCGCGAGGTCACTCGTTTAGATTTGTTTTGGTTGTTTTCAGTAAGCTGGCTGATTGGCGGAATGTTTACTGATAGTTGTCTTTCGTGTGTTAAAGTTTGTTTCCTTGAGGGAAAACAAAATGTTTGATAGACTCGTTTGTGTACTCATATTTTTTTTATATGTTGGTTGTATGTTTCTTGAAGGTAAACTGTCTGGTTGGCTACATTTTTACTAACAGCTTTGTTTTGATTGGTTGGTTGTTTCTTTTACGTAAACTTGTTTACTGGCTAATTGTTTAATAATTTTTTTTAACGTTTTATTTGTTTAGTTTTACATAAACTGATTGATTGGTTTATTGATTATTCCAAGTGCTTTTTCACGCTTTGTTTGTTTTGACCTGGTGAACTGATTGATTGGCTAATTGCTTAGTCAAAGTTTTTCTTTTCCTCCACGATTTGCGTGTTTCTTAAAAGTAAACTGGCTGGTTGGTGTATTGTTTAAACATTTTTCTCATAGGTTTTATGTTTATTTAAGATTAACTTGTTTATAGCTCATTGTGCACTTATAGCTATGTTCATGTGTTGTCCAGTTTATTGGCTATTTGTGCACAAACAGTTGTTATCATGTTTGTTTGCTTTAGGTAAACTGGTTTATTGGCTAACTGTGCACAAACAGTTGTTTTCATGTGTTGTCCAGTTTATTGGCTATTTGTGCACTAACACTTGTTTTCATGTTTGTTTGTTTTAGGTAAACCTGGTTTATTGGCTATTTGCGAACTAGCAGCTGTTTTCATGTGTCGTCCAGTTTATTGGCTAACTGTGCAATAACAGCTGTTTTCATGGGATCTCTGTTTCTTGTAGGTAAACCTGTTTATTGGCTAACTGTGAACTAGCAGCTGTTTTCATGTGTTGTCCAGTTTATTGGCTAACTGTGCAATACCAGCTGTTTTCACGTGTTGTCCAGTTTATTGGCTAACTGTGCAATAACAGCTGTTTTCATGTGTTCTCTGTTTCTTTTAGGTAAACTGGTTTATTGGCTGATTGTGAACAAATATATATTTTCATGGTGTTTTTTTTAATTAGGTAAACCGATTTATTGGCCAATTGTGCACAAACAGATGTTTTCATGTTGGTTCTTGTAGGTAAACCAGTTGATTGGCTAATTGTGAACTAACACATATTTTCATGTCTGTTTCTTGTAGGTAAACCGGTTTATTGGCTAATTGTGAACTAATAGTTATTTTCATGTTGTTGTTGGTTATTTTTTTAAGGTAAACCGATTTAATGGCTAAATGTGCACTAACAGTTGTTTTCATATGCTGTTTGCTTCTTTTCGGTAAACCAGTTTATTGGCTAATTGTGAACTAACAAATATTTTCACGTCTGTTTCTTGTAGGTAAACCAGTTTATTGGCTAATTGTAAACTAACACATATTTTCATGTCTGTTTCTTGTAGGTAAACCAGTTTATTGGCTAACTGTGCACTAACAGTTGTTTTTATGTTTGTTTATTTTAAGTAAACCGGTTTACTGGCTAATTGTGAACTAACAAATATGTTAATGTCTGTTTCTTGTAGGCAAACCAGTTGATTGGCCAATTGTGCACTAACAGTTGTTTTCATGGCGTTTTGTTTCTTTTAGGCACGCGCTCGCGCGCGCGTGTACGTGTGTGTATGTGTGTGTGTGTGCGTGTTTGAAGAGAGGTGGTTTCATAAGTATATGTGCTATGTGCATGGGTATAAACATGCACATGTGCATTTACAGTTTCGCAAAGGTTGTGTGACTGTTGCCTCATATCAGAAGTGGACAGCCTAGAAATAAAAAGGAATCAGAATCACATACAACTTGTGCTTTTTTCTTTCTTTCTTTCTTTTTTTATTTTTAACAAGCAATTGGCAATATCCTGCAAGTATTCAAGCTAACACGGTAACGTCTGGCAAACCTATTGCACAAAACCACAACGCATCCAATTATCATTGTGACCACTCTGTGTAACTGACCAGCAGCAATAGTTATCATCTCAGACGAATCCAGTTAGCCCCCCCCCCCCCCACACACACACACCACCACCACCAACACCACCACCACCACCACCCACCACCACCAACCATGGAAGAAGATAAGCGATTTGAGGCAAGAGGACCCCGACTGTTCAATCTGGCACTGTGCTTGTCAATTACGATAATGGTAAAGGGAAGAGGGAGTCCTTTCCATTCTCTATTCAGGATGGATGTGATGGTGCATAGGTTGCAGTACTTTTGTAGAAGTGAGTCAGAGAGAGGTTAGGGTTTTTTTTTCGGTTGGGGGGGGGGGGGGGGGGGGGGGCGGGGGGGCAGGCGCTTGTATTACAAGGTGACGTTGTGGCTGATATCTGGATTCACACTGTCTTTTGACATTTTGACCTAGTGAACTTGTGATGATACAGTAGGTTTTAACGTTTAAGAATTGTTTTGGTATTTTTAAATTGTGCATTTTAAAATGTGCTCTTCTTTGTTTTACTCCAAACTTTGCTCAGAGAACAGAAAAGAGAATAGGGTGTGTGTTGGAGAGAGAGGAGAGAGAGAGAGAGAGAGAGACGAGAGAGAGGAGGAGAGAGAGAGAGAGAGAGAGGTGGGAAGGGATGAAGGGAGGGAGGGAGTGGGAGAGAGAGAGAGAGAGAGAGAGAGAGAGAGAGAGAGAGAGAGAGAGAGAGAGAGAGAGAGAGAGAGAGATGGATGGATGGATGGATGGATGTATTGATTTGACTGACGGATGGATGGATAGATAGATAGATAGATAGATAGATAGATAGATAGATAGATAGATGGATAGATTGATTGATAGACAGATATATCATACTGGACTTATCTTGAGACAGTTTGATACACGAAGCATGTTCCACAGTGGGAGGCCAGTCAATGAAGATTACATTGTCATGATTAATTGTAATTTTTCTTTAGTCAATCGTTCATATCCTGTCTGTATTCAAACCGACTCTAACGCATACTAAGATATGCTGGCCAGGAAAACATACACACACACACGCACGCACACACACACACACACACGCACACACACACACACACGCACACACACACCGCACACACACAATACACACACACACACACGCACACACACATACACACCAACAGAGAGGAAACAGATGACAAAATTTACAAAACTGCATACACACGGGGACTGGATGTAAAAATGCACATGAGTGCTTATTCCATTATCCTCGATATAAAAGAATAAATAAAATAAATAACACACACACACACCACCACACACACCCACGCACACACACACACACACACACACACACACACGCATACAGCACACACACACACACACACACACACACTCACACACACACACACACACACACACACACACACACGACACACACACACACACACACACGCACACACGCACACACACACACCACACACAAGTCGGATGAGGAAAGTTCTCGACAGGGCAAGGTTGATTGAGAGCAGAAGATGGAAAGAAGCAGACCACCACCCACCACCACCACACCACCACCCACCAACCAAACACCCACCACCAAACCAACCACCACCACAACCACCAACCACCAAACCACCACAACCACCAACCACCACCCAACACACCCACCACCACACCACCACCAACCACCACCAACCAACCAACAAACCCACCACCACCACCACCAACCACCACCACCCCACCACCAACCAAACCACCACCACCCCCACCACCACACCCACAACCCACCAACCACCCAACCACCCACCACCACCAACCACACCACTCACCACCAACCCACCACCACCACCACCCACCACCACCACCACCACCACCACCATCCTACATTTACCAACATCACCGAGATTAGTGGTCTAGGAGGGTTTTACGTACAGGAGATCGTAGAACTCAGCTGTCACTAGTCTCCATCGCCGCTGTCGTCGGTAGGAGCTTCACGCAATGCCACCAGGGTTCGCCATCTCTGTCTGTCTGTCTATCTGTCTGTCTGTCTGTCTGTCTGTCTTTCTCTCTTCTCTCTCTCTCTCTCTCTCTCTCTCTCTCTTCTCTCTCTGTCTTCTCCGTCCCTCTATCTCTCCCTCTCTTATCCTCCATTTCCTCTCTCTCTCTCACTCTCTCTCTCTCTCTCTCTTTCTCTCTCCTCCTTCCTTCTCTCTCATCTCTCTCTCTCTCTCTCTCTCTCTCTCCTCTCTCTCTCTCTCTCTCTCTTCCCTCTCTTTCTCTCTCAGAGTTTTTCACTCTCTCAAACTTTATTGAAAAACTGCTACGATTTGATATACTCATTAGGGATGATTTTTCTTTTTAGATAGCATCTTATCTCTATGATTGGGTTATGGTTGATTTAAGGTTTATAATCATGTAATTTTCTTCTGTATTCAGTCATAATTGTTACTGACATCGTTCTTTTTGTATGAGTTCGATATCTATATTTGTGTGTATTTCTTCTTTATCAGTCATAAATCTATTTGTTTGTGCAATTGTTTTGCCAGTGATATGAAT
>CM054141.1:12969030-12999030 GCA_028751875.1 Rapana venosa | reverse complement strand
CCACGCAGAATAGCTATTAGGTTTTATTATTGTTATCATTGTTAGTGCTGGCGTCTAACCCAACATTCAAAATGAAAACTGGCCGACAAAAAGTGTATCCCAAGACATTTCTAGTTATGCATATACCACCATCACTTTCTCATCTTTATGTCTTAAGTCTATATGTGAATTCCTGAACAGCATCCTCATTGAATTTCAAACGTATCTACGAGTAATTTAGAGTCTGATTTTTTGGGGGGTCTAAAAAGTAAACTGTTTTATTGCTTTGTCGATTTTCTGTTGGGCACAGGAGAGAGAGAGAGAGAGAGAGAGAGAGAGAGAGAGAGAGAGGAGAGAGAGGAGAGAGAGAGAGAGAGAGAGAGAGAGAGAGAGAGAGAGAGAGAGAGAGGAGAGAGACGGGAGGGGGGAGAGGGGGAGAGAGAGAAAGAAAGAGAGAGAAATCTGAACTCTGAAATGTTTTTAATGGACGTCGGCCAAAGGCCACAATACAACAACAAAAATAAAAAAGGGTGAGGAGAGAGAGAGAGAGCAGGAGGAGAGAGAGAGAGAGAGAGAGAGAGAGAGAGAGAGAGAGAGAGAGAGAGACAGACAGACAGACAAGACAGAGACGGACAGAAAGACAGACAGAAAGACAAACAGACAGACAGATATTAGAGGCAGAGGCGTACCGTACCGACAGACAGATAGACAATAGGGCTGGGGTAAAACGCAACAAAAAAAAAATCTAAGTTCATTTAGAAAGACGCAAGACACTACATTTTCTATCTAGTTTTTCTTCTTGTTGTTAAATTCATGGTAATAATTACGGTCTTTATTCAAAATAAAAAAGATAAAAACACAAAACAAAATAAACTTAGTTCATTAAGATAGACACAAGGTACTGGTTTTTTCTATCTAGATTTTTTGAAAAAAAAAATACATTCATGGGAATAATCATAGTTCTGTATTCAAAATAAAAACCAAAACGTTTTGCCTTGTAAGCAAGTGTGGTTCGGGGATCGGGATAGCTCAGTGGTCAGATCACTCGCTTTCCCGCCAGCCAAGGTTAAGCAGCATCGAGCGTGGTTACCACATGGATGGGTGACCGTTTGCGCTCCTTGGCTTCAGTACAGTCCCCCAGTTTACCCAGTGGTAAATGGGTAACTGCCTTCCTTAGGGTCATGGAAGGTAAAGCAGCGAGGGAGAGGAGATGGGCACCGCCCTCAATATGCTGGCCCCTTGAGAAGCTGAGGTCTCTGATGCCTCGCTCCCCTACGACCACGTAGGTTATGGGACACCTTTACCTACTTTTTAAGTGTGTTTCGTGTGTATTCATTCGTTTGTACTGCCAATGAGGAAAAAACCCCACCCAACAACAAAAAACCCAGAAAAGCATACATGTACATAATTCCAGACATTTTCTGAAAATCGACTAAGAAGGACGGAGTGGATTTAAGGAAGATTTGCTTGGATTTTTATTTATTTTTTGTATTTTATTATTTATTTATCTATTTTTCATCTATTTATTTTCGTTTATCTTTTTCTTTTATCTTATTCTTTTATTTGGATGATAATGGAATAAGCACCCGTGTGCTTTAAAAAAAAATCCAGTCTCCGTGTGTATGCAGTTTTGTCAAATTTGTCATCCGTTCCTACCAGCACACAATGGCCTATCTATCTATTCTATCTGTCCCGTAGTCTGACGACCGTGGGGGCACCCTCAAAGACTCAACAACCAGTTCCCCCCATTCCTCTCTCTGTTCTGCCTTTCTCAGGGTTTTGTTGAGTTCTAGGCCTGTCCATTCGCTGATGTTATCCTCCCAGCTCTTCCTTGGTCTGCCTCTTCTTCTTCCTCCTTGGACTGTGCCTTGTAAAACTGTCTTTGCAAGTCCTTTGGATCTTGTGACATGCCCATACCATTTAAGTTTACGCTTTTTCACGATCGTTAGAAGGTTCTCATAGGGTCCAACGGTTTGCTGGATTCTGTTATGCTCGTTTTCGTTGCTTATGTGGTCTTTGTAGGAGATGCCAAGGAGTCTCCGAAAGCATCTCATCTCCACCGCCTGTACTCTTCTCTCCAAATCTACAGTCAGGGTCCATGATTCACAGGCATACAGAAATATGGATATGACAAGGGAGTGCATTAGTCTGATCTTGGAGATAAGTGAGATATTTTTATCTGTCCAGATGGTGTTTAGTTTTGACAAAGCTGTTATTGTCTGTGCAGTCCTGCATACTACTTCTGGCTTGGATCCCTGGTCTGATACAATGGCTCCCAGGTACTTAAAGCTTTGAACTGTTTCCAGCTTCTGGTCATTAACCCTGATATCAGTGCTAATGCCGTCGGTATTATTAGTCATCAGTTTGGTCTTCTCTGCACTGATTTCCATGCCGTATGTTTTGGAGGCCTTATTCAAGTGTTCTGTTAGGCTGGCAAGCTCTTTTTCTGATCCTGCTATTCCATCAATGTCATCTGCGGAGCGGAGGTTTGTGATCGTTCTGCCACCAATGCTGACTGATCCTTCATGATGTTCCAGTGCATCAGCCATGATTCTCTCAAGGAAGATGATGAAAAGAGTGGGTGAGAGTAGACAGGCCTGCCTTACTCCAACTGTTGTTCGAAACCATTCTCCAATGTTGTTGTTGTAGTACACTGCACTGGTGGCCTCGCTGTACAGCTGTTTGATGACTCTGATCAGGTTTGCATTGATGCTGTACAAATTCATGGTTGCCCACAAAGCTGCATGCCACACCCTGCCAAATGCCTTCTTAAAATCGATACATACGTGGTAAAGGTCTTGTTGATGTTGAAGGTACCGCTCACATAGTATTCTGAGGTTGAATATCTCTTCTGTTGTGCTGCGCCCTGCTCTGAAACCTGCTTGTTCCTCAGCAACGATGGTCTCTTCTTGTGGCTTCAGTCTATTCAATATTATCTGCAGCATGACCTTGCTTGGGTGGCATATGAGGCTGATTGTGCGGTAATTATGGCATTGTTGTAGATTTCCTTTCTTGGGGAGGGTGATGATGAGTGACTGTGTCCATGGTGTTGGCCATTTTCCTGTCTGCCAGATCTTGTTGTAGATTCTTAGTAGGGCGCTGATCATGGCTTCCCCTCCAGTTTGAACCAACTCAGCTGGAATGTTGTCAGCCCCTGCTGACTTCCCCTTTTTCAGCGATCTGACTGCTGTTTCCACTTCTTCTCGGAGGATAGGGTGACTGTCTGTGTCTTTGCTTGCGGGTACATTAAGGACTTCTGGATCTCCTGCGGTTCTATAGTTATACAGGTCGGAGCAGTATTCTGTCCATCTGTTCAGAATATCCTGGTCGTCAGTGAGACACTTCCCATTTTTGTCTTGGATTGTTAAACCTTTTCACTGTTTTGTGCCATTCAGGTCTTTCACCAGCTGATGTGCTTTCTTGCTATTTTTTTTCTTGATGTTCTCTTCAATGTCTTGGCACTGTTCACCGATCCATTTCTCTTTTGCCTCCGTCATGGACTTCCTGATTCTTTTGTTGACTGCCCTATATTGTTCTGCTCTTTCCTTTGTTTCATTTTTCTTTTTCTTCAACTCTCTACGCTTGTCGCATAGTTGTAGGATGTTAGGTGTGACCCATGGTTTTTTGACTGGTCGGTGTTTGCCAAGAAGCTCGCTTGCTGTTTCAGTCACTGCTGTATTGAATGGCCTACTCTTCCGAAAAAGCGGAACGGTTTTTAACGTGCGCGTAAGATGTTCTATCGTGCGTTTGCACACGGGACCTCGGTTTATATAGTCTCATCCACAGGACTTTTGGGGGGAGTGGAGTCGTTACTGATGTTAACTCTAGAGGAAAAAATCCTCTTAAACGAGATTCGAACCCGGGTCAGCAGATCACGAGCGCAATGCATATCCCTCTAGCCAACCAGGCTATCCCGTCTTACTGTTTAGTTGCCGGTTTGTTGGTTTTGATTTCTGGAAATAAGATAACTGTAAGCAGAAATGGACAGCAGAAAAGAAAATTTTAAATATTTTTTCAAGTATTTTCGCTCTAAACTTCTTACATTCTAGGGTGGGGGAGTGGAATTGCGGGGTTCTGTCAGTACTTTACCGAGCAAAAGGGTTGGGTAGATGGGGGTTAGGACACAGACATTGATGGTCAAGTCTCTGTCAGCAGTCTCTTATTTAATGTGTCATCTGATCTCACTTATTTTTCATACAAGACCGGTCAGTGCTCTCGTCTCAAATGTCTGCCATCTTATTTTTTTATGTGACACTACACTTAGTATGACTGTGATTGTAGCCTAGGTACCTACCTCGGGTGGCTATATTACTGTGACAAGGGATAGCAATGTTAAGGCAAGCAGTATATAATTATTGTTGTCTCAGAGGGGCTCTGTATTCTTGTGTTACACTCACGCGGGCCTACGCACGTGTGTGCACGCGCACACAGACAGTGTGCGCTCGCATACATACACACGCGTGTACACAAATGTACGCACACAGTCATACAAGCATGCGTACACACGCACATATGCTCATGCACAAATGTACTCACTGACACCCGCATGTAGACAAATTTCTGCTCCCACCCACCCAACCAACCAACAAACTATGATTTACCCTCATTATTCTTTCATTAGGCCCATTTAGGTTATATTGTCTCTTAGCACTTTGGGGCTCCTAGCTTCATTGTACAACGCTACACAATTCTTCACTCTCATTACATTACATTTAAAAAAGACCGGAGATGGTTGGCGGTTGGGGATGAGGGAGGAGAGTGGGGGTGGAGGGGTTCGGGAATGTAAGTGGAGGTTAGGACATAGACATTGATCGTCAAGTGTCTGTCAGCAGTCTATTACTAAATGTGTCATCTGATCTCACTTATTTTTCATACAAGACCGGTCAGTGCTCTCGTCTCAAATGTCTGCCATCTTATTTTTTATGTGACACTACATTTGGTATGACTGAGATCAAAGTCTAAGTACCTACCTCGGTGGCTATATCACTGTGACAAGGGGTACCAATGTTAAGGCAAGAAGTATATAATTATTGTTGTCTCAGAGGGACTATGTATTCTTGTGTTACACTCATGTGCGCTTGCGTGTGTGTGCACGTTCACACAGACAATGCGCGCTCACATACATACACACGCGTGTACACAAATGTACGCACACAGTCATACATGCATGCGTACACACGCACATATGCTCATGCACAAATATACTCACTGACACCCACATGTAGGCAAATTTCTGCTCCCACCCAACCAACCAACCAACAAACTATGATTTACCCTCATTATTCTTTCATTGGGCTCATCTAGGTTATTGTCTCTTAGCACTTTGGGGCTCCTAGCTTCATGGTAAAAGGCTACACAAGTCTTCACTCTCATTACATTTACAAAAGACCGGAGATGGTTGGCGGTTGGGGGTGAGGGAGGAGAGTGGGGGTGGAGGGGTTGGGGGGCGTAAGTGGAGGTTAGGACATAGACATTGATAGTCAAGTCTCTGTCAGCAGTCTCTTACTAAATGTGTCATCTGATCTCACTTATTTTTCATACAAGACCGGTCAGTGCTCTCGTCTCAAATGTCTGCCATCTTATTTTTTATGTGACACTACACTTAGTATGACTGTGATTAAAGGCTAGGTACCTACCCCGGGTGGCTATATTACTGTGACAAGGGATACCAATGTTAAGGCAAGAAGTATATAATTATTGTTGTCTCAGAGGGACTCTGTATTCTTGTGTTACACCCACGCGCGCTTGCACGTGCGTGTGCACACGCACACAGACAGTGTGCGCTTACATACACACGTGCGCACATACAAATGCACGTACACGTACATACGCTGCACAAATGGGTACGCACACGCACATACACACGCTTACTCATTGACACATGCACATATGCAAAGTTCTGCTCCCAACCAACCAACCAACCAACTATGATTTACCCTCATTATTCTTTCATTAGGCTCATCTAGGTTATTGTCTTTTAGCGCTTTGGGGCTCCTAGCTTCATGGTAAAAGGCTACACAATTCTTCACTCTCATTACATTACATTTAAAAAAGACCGGAGATGGTTGGCGGTTGGAGGTGAGGGAGGAGAGTAGGGGTGGAGGGGTTGGGGGGCGTAAGTGGAGGTTAAGACATAGACATTGATAGTCAAGTCTCTGTCAGCAGTCTCTTACTTAATGTGTAATCTGATCTCACTTATTTTTCATACAAGACCGGTCAGTGCTCTCATCTCAACTGTCTGCCATCTTATTTTTTATGTGACACTACATTTGGTATGACTGTGATCAAAGTCTAGGTACCTACCTCTGGTAGCTATATCATTGTGACAAGGGATACCAATGTTAAGGCAAGAAGTATATAATTATTGTTGTCTCAGAGGGACTATGTATTCTTGTGTTACACTCACGCGGGCCTACGCACGTGTGTGCACGCGCACACAGACAGTGTGCGCTCGCATACATACACACGCGTGTACACAAATGTACGCACACAGTCATACAAGCATGCGTACACACGCACATATGCTCATGCACAAATGTACTCACTGACACCCACATGTAGGCAAATTTCTGCTCCCACCCAACCAACCAACTATGATTTACCCTCATTATTCTTTCATTAGGCCCATTTAGGTTATATTGTCTCTTAGCACTTTGGGGCTCCTAACTTCATGGTAAAAGGCTACACAATTCTTCACTCTCATTACATTACATTTACAAAAGACCGGAGATGGTTGGCGGTTGGGGGTGAGGGAGGAGAGTAGGGGTGGAGGGGTTGGGGGGCGTAAGTGGAGTTTAGGACATAGACATTGATAGTCAAGTCTCTGTCAGCAGTCTCTTACTAAATGTGTCATCTGATCTCACTTATTTTTCATACAAGACCGGTCAGTGCTCTCATCTCAAATGTCTACCATCTCTTTTTCTTTTTACGTGATACTATGCTTAGTATGTGATCATAATCTAGGTACCTACCTCGGTGGCAATATTTTAGAGACAACGGATACCAATGCTAAGGCGAGAAGTATATTATTATTGTTGTCTCAGAGGGACTCTGTATTCTTGTGTTACACTCACACACGCGTGTACACAAATGCACGCACACGTACATACACGCAGGCGTACAAACAGGTACGCACATCCACATACGCAACCACACACACTCCTACGCACGCTAGAGACGCGCGCGTGCGCGTGCACGCACGAACGTACGCACGCACGCACACACACATAGGGAACCTAGAGTCCGTCTGAGACTCTCTCTCACAATAAAAAATATTCATTCCCTAATGTTTATTCATTCATTCATTCATTCATTCATTCATTTATTTTTTCATTCATTCATTCTCTCTCTCTCTCTCACTCTCACACACGAAACGCCATGGGACTATATGAAGAGCCCCTGACTTCAGTGAAAAGAAGTGGTACGGGCACGTCACACGAACATCTGGACCGGCCAAGACTGTCCTACAGGGAACAGTACAAGGATGGAGACGAAGAGGCAGACAGAGAAAACGATGGGAAGACAACATCAGAGAGTGGACTGGTAGCCTTGAGTGGAGGAACGATTTGCTACGGAGGGCAGAGGACAATGGGTAGTGGAGGAAGCTGGTTGCAAAATCTTCATTGGTGACCCCCACAGTCCACGGGACTACGGGATAGGTGAAGGTGATGGTGAGGGAATGGGTGATGTCCTTAAAGTGTTGGCGTCTAGTAGTGGCTAGGGACTATAAGGTAAAGTGTATTATTCAATGTTGTGACATTGATATGGAGCCGTAGAAATTGGATATGACACCGACCAGTGGGATAGACTGTGTGTGTGTGTGTGTTGTGTTTGGTGTGTGTGTTGTGTTTGTGTGTGTTGTGTGTGTGTGTCACGAGAGAGAGAGAGAGAGATAAACAAGTAAGTTATGCAAGACTCATGGAAATGACGGATTTTGACACTTTCTGTTTGCTGTAGATCAGTTCTGACAAATGCAAGGAAATTGGGAACAAACCTAGAGGTGGGGGGGGGGGGGGGGGAAAAGGGGGGACTGGATGTTGTTGTCCTCTCTCACCCTACTAACACCATCTTCCCCCTTCTTCCTACACCAACCCCTTCCTACTATCTACATTCCCTGTCCCCCTCCCTCCCCCCCCCATAGCTATCTCCCCCCCCCACTAGCTATCCCCTCCCTCCCTAATCCCTCCCTGTCCTCCTCCCCCAACTAGCTATCCCCTCCCCTCCCTAGCTAATCCCTCCTGTCCTCCCCTCCTAGCTAATCCTCTCCTGTCCTCCTCCCCCACTAGCTATAATCCCTCCCTGTCCTCCCCTCCCTAGCTAATCCCTCCCTGTCCTCCTTCCCCCCCAGCTAACCCCTCTTACCCTCCATGTCCTCCTCCCCACTAGCTATCGCCTTCCTAACCCCTCCCCAATACCCCTTATTCCTGCCAGCTACCCTCCCTCTTCTATTTCCCCCACTCTCCCCCCTAGCTACTCACCACTTTACCATCCGTCCCTCCATCCAACCTAACCATCCTTCTTTTCCAGCTCTATATTAAAAAAAAACAACCCACCATAACTCAACAAATAAACGGCATAAACACAGGAAGATAGACAACACATCTCCTCCAAACAAAGGAGGATTAGAAGTTAGGGCTGATCCCCATAGAGATCACAAATTCCTAACTCACAGCTTAAGTTGCAGCGTTTAGAGTTTTACAACCTATTATTTCAACTAACAATTCCAAACTTTAAAGGTGTCTTTTCCTATAATCAGTTCAGAAATAGCCCCCAAAAAGCTGATTATAAATATTCAGTTTCACCCTGTACTTGTTTCAGACAAGTAAACAGTAGAGTCTGCAATTCTATATAAAAACTGCTGCTTCATTTCCATAAGATACAAACTTTTATCTGGACTTCTGAGCGATTTCAAACATTGAAAAGGAAAGTAACTGTTTATGACAGTCTATGTATGGGAGGTAATATTGCCATAAAATGAAATGAGAGTTTTATCACGCGCACTGAATGTGTCAAAAACGCTAAATACAGTTGAACAACGTTTATATGCAGCATAGCTCAACACACGTAAAAAAACCACCTTACACCTTAACGAAAGTTGTCACTGGAAAATTTGATGTCTGGGGGTAATATTCCCAGGACATCTTTGGCGTGGCGTGGTTTTATTGCCTAACAGGATAAAAGAATTAATGTGATTGTTTTCCAGGTTGATAGTGTTGGATGTTTGAAGGGATTAGGAGGTCTTGATCTTTAATTTGAAGTGAAAGTTGTTAAAGTTATTGAAACTAAACGAGGTGACAGTCTTAATATGGCTTTCGTGGTCAGTAGGGCTATAAAGAACATAAAATGTAATAATAATATTTTTATATGGCGCTGTATCTTGTAAAAACCTATCAAAGCGCTTGTATTCAACCTATTCTTATATAATTATGCAACCAAATCACAAATAGTTTTAACAAATTCAAATTTACAGACACACACACACACACACCCGCGCGCACGCGCGCACACACACACACCCACGCGCGCACACACACACACACAAACACACACACACACACACACACACACACACACACACATGAAGGTTATACACTTTGGCCCCGTGATGTGAATTTTGGCTGTTGAAGGCAGGGACAGATATGAGATGAAACAGAACGGAAAATCTTAGATTCGAAATAAGTATGTCTGGAGGCTGAATTTAAAAGTGTCATAAGTAGGCGTTCAGTGAAGAGAGGGAAGCAGCTCATTCCAGATCGATGGACTAGAAATAGAGAAACACACACACACATACACACACACAGACAGAACACTTTCTACACATACATGCAAATGCGCAGCCATGCACACACGAACTTATTAGAACGCACGCGTACATTATACGATATTTAGACATGTTATGCTTATATGCTTATGCAGTGCGCGCGCGCGCGCACGCGAGAGAGAGAGAGGAGAGAGAGAGAGAGAGAGAGAGAGAGAGAGAGAGAGAGAGAGAGAGGAGAGAGAGAGAGAGAGAGACAGAGAGACAGAGATACAAATCGACAGAGATAAAGAAGTTGGAATGATTCCCATGCTCTATCATATTTTTTTAAAACATGGATTGTTTGATTCCAAACAGCCCTCCACCATTTCATTTTCTTGTCCAGGTTATATGGCACCAGCCCGCCACTCAAAATCCTCTTATGTCAAAATGTCATATTAGATCCATCCTCTTTAGTCTAGATGGAACCTTAACGGTGGGTAAATGGCCGCATACATAACATCTCTCCATTGGTGAACCTGGGAGCTCTAGCAGAGGAAAGAGAAGAAACCTTACGCAATTATCTACGATTAAAACAAGGTCAAAGCCAGCTCTTCTGTCGTTCCTGGTATCAACGCCCCAGCCAACCATAGGGGTTAAACAAAGATGGTAGCTGCGTTTGCAGGATACCCCCGTAAATGACAGGTAGAAATTATATAAAACCTGACCCCCCAAAAAAAAAACCCCACCACACACACAAAACAAAAAAACCCCAAACAAACTCAAAACATACAAACAAAAAACAAAAAAATGTTCATAGTAAAGACTGATATGCTAACCATGTTAACTATTATTATTATCATCCTCTTTGACTGCGTCTTTCACTCGAAGAGGTTCAGTGTCAGTGTCTCAAAAAGGTTCATTGTGTCCAGAGTATAATTTTTATTTAGGCTAAGTCACTTTTGCGACATTGTACAAAACAAATCCCCCCCCCCCCCCCCAACCCTTTCTTAAAGAATAAATTTTTACAAGCAAACACAAAATTGAAATGAACATGCCACCAGAAAGGCAGTGCGACCCGAGTGTTCGTTTTATTCTATTTTTATTTATTTAGTTTCCATTTGCTTGTGTAGCTGTTTTGCCTTAATAGTGACATTTTGAACAGAAACTTTGCAAGTGACCACTGTCTTTTAAGCTTTGAATTCTTTCATGTGCATATGAACCTTGTTTACTTGCGTTTACATTGACAAACACGCGGTGTACCTCTCCTTCACAGGTATCTTAAACAATTACATCCCTTTTTATTGTTTGAAATTGCTTCGTAGTCCAGATAAAAGCTTTCATCTGATAGAAATGAAGCGACAATTTTTTATGACATTGTCCAAATTGCTGTTTAACTGTCTGGAACAAGTGATGGGTGAAATCTAATTTTTGTAGACATGACTTTTTTAATTTGTAAAAATGATATAAGAAGACACCTTCAAAGTTTGGAGTTGTTAGTTTGATGATATGTCATAAAATTTAGGATGTAACCAACTACAACTGTGAGTTAGGAATTTGTGATCTCTACGGAGATCAGCCCTAACTTCTAATCCTCCTTTGTTTGGAGGAGATGTGTTGTCTATCTTCCCATGTTCGTAATGTTTTTTTTAATTTTATTTCAATGTGGTGTTTTTTTTTAGGGAGGGCTAGCTAGGGGTAGGAAGGGGGGGCAGAGGTGGGAAGGGTATGATTAGGGGAGGGGTAGCTTGGGGGAAAAGAGAGTGGGGAGGGTAGCTTGGGGAGGGAAAGGGATAGCTGGGGGGGGGCAATAAGGGGAAGGGATAGCTGGGGGGGGGGCAATAAGGGAAGGGATAGCTTGGGGGGGGGGCAATAAGGGGAAGGGATAGCTGGGGGGGGGGGGAATAAGGGTTGGGGGGGGGGGCAATAAGGGGAAAGGATAGTGGGGGGGGGGCAATAAGGGGAAGGGATAGTGGGGGGGGGGGGGGCAATAAGGGGAAGGGATAGCTAAGGGGGGGGGGGCAATAAGGGAAGGGATAGCTGGGGGGGGGGGGCAATAAGGGGAAGGGATGGCTGGGTGGTGGTGGTGGGGGCAATAAGGGGAAGGGATAGCTGGGAATATGGGGAAGGGATAGCTGGGGGGGGGGGGGGCAATAAGGGAAAGGGATAGCTGGGGTAGGGGTTGGGGGGTGGCAGAGATGTGGGGGTAGCTGGGGTAAGTGGAGGGGGTAACTGGTGGAGAATAGGGGTATGGGTACCTGGGAGAGTGTAGCTTGTGTGTGTGTGTAGGGGGGGGGGGGGGGGACGGTAGTTGGGGGGAAATAGAGGGTGTACCTAGGGGGGGGGGTAGTAGGGGGAGGGTAGCTGGCGGAGAATAGGGAGATGGGGAGGGGTGGAGGATTGCATTGTAGAGACTGGAGGATTAGATTGCATACAGACAAGACGGTTGCATTGTAGGCAGACAAGAGGATTAGACTGCAGACAGGAGGATTGCACTGCAGACAGAGACAAGAGGATTGGACTGCAGACAGAGACAAGAGGATTAGACTGCAGACACAGACAAGAGGATTGGACTGCAGACAGAAAGGAGGACTGCATTGCAGACAGAGACAAGAGGATTGCACTGCAGACAGACAAGAGGATTTGATTGAAGACAGAGACAAGAGGATTAGACTGTGCAGACACAGACAGAAGAGGATTAGACTGTGCAGACAGAGACAAAAGAGGATTAGACTGCCCCAACGACCACATAGGTTTTGGAAACACCTTGTGACCAAATTCACTTATTTAGCTGTCACATAACGTGTTGAAATCGTACACTGTAAGCTGATCTAGAGTCAACGCAATCGCTGAAATATGCGGTAGTGGAGGTTTAAGCATTTCTCTGTCGTCATGAGAAGGTATGACCACTAAATTTTTCTCGTTTTTTATGCGTGCAGGTTTTTTTGTTTGTTGTTTACCCTTGATAGCTTTAGGAGGGAGTGGAGGAAACTGGTTGCAAAATCTTCAGTGATGCCTCATCGGTCTTCTAGATTTACGGGATAGGTGAAGGTGAAGATAGCTTTTTCTTCTGGGAGTGGAGGAATCTGGTTGCAAAATCTTCAGTGATGCCTCATCGGTCTTCTAGATTTACGGGATAAGTGAAGGTGAAGATGGAGTTTATTTCAGGATTTTTTTCCGCCAAAACGATAGTTCTCTCTCTCTCTCTCTCTCTCTCTCTCTCTCTCTCCTTGTCTTGTGCATCTTCTGCGTACTAAATAAACATTTAATAGAGAACCATAGTAGATCATTTTCATCCAAATCACCAGGACTTATATTATGATCACCACTGATGTTCTTATGGACTGAGAGAAAACAACAACCACAACAACCACCACCACAACAACAACCTTAGCTTGGCATAGAATATCAATCAGAAAATTCTCTCTTTGTGGAGAAGGAGTTTAGAAACAGAAACAAAACAAAACAATTTTGTTTTTAAAAAAAACGAAAAAAAACCCCAAACCTGCAACTTACATGAAATAGGATAAACAAGAATGTGACAACTTTAAACACACACTCATCACACACACAGACACACAGACAGGCACACATCACACACAGATACACACACACATACACAAACACACACACACACAGACACACACACACACAGACACACACACATCACAGACAGATACATAGACACACAGACACACACAGACAGACAAACACAGACACACTCGTACACACACACATATCTGTCCCTGTTCCTTTTCTATCTTTGTGTTTGCCTGTCTTGTCTGCTTGTTGTGATTTTTATTTTATTTTTTTCCACAAATCGTCAGCACTGCTACAGCTTCAAAAGATAGCTGTGTTTATCTATGTCGTTTTCCTTTACCTCTTCAACGTTTGTTTGTCAGTTTGTTTGTCTGTTTGTTAGTCTGTCTGTCTGTCTCTATCTCTGTCTGTCTACCCGCTCTCTCTCTCTCTCCATCTATTCTCTCTCTCTCTCTCCCTCTATATATATATCTCTCTCCCTCTATTTCTCTTTCTCCTCACCCCCCCCCCCTCTCTCTCTCTTTCTGTCTCTCTCCCTGTCTCTGTCTGTCTGTATCTCTCTCTCTCTCTGTCTGTCTACCCTCTCTCTCCCTCTATTTCTCTCCCTCCCTCTTTTTCTCCCCCCCCCTCTCTTCCTCTCTCCCCCCCCTCTCTCTCCCTGTCTCTGTATGTCTATCTGTCTGTCTGTCTGTCTGTCTGTCTGTCTCTCTCTCTCTCAAACACCCTTTACATATCTGTCTCTCTCTTTGTCTCTGTATCTCTCTCTCAAACATCCTCAAGTATGCACTCTCTATCTCTCTCTATCTATATCACACACAGACACAAACACAAACACTCCACCCCGCCCCCCCCCCCCCCCCCCCCCGCACACACTCACACATACCCACCCTCCCCCTCCCTCATTCCCCCCACCCAACAAAGCTACGCTATATAAACGCATTACAGGGGGAGGGAAAGCACGGATTATGTTGCATTTTCATGCCGAGAACAAGATCATTCAGACAGATCAAATCTCCTTAACCCCCCACCCCCCTCCTTAATCCCCCACCCCCAACTCCTCCCAGTTTCAAGAATCGCAATTATATATCGGAAATAATCCTGTTTCTACATCAGAGATAAATATCTCTCCAACGATGTTTATAGTGGAGGGTTTTTCGTGCTATCTCTCCAACGGGGTTTTTCCTGCTATCTGTCCAACGATGTTTATAGTGGAGGGTTTTTCGTGCTATCTCTCCAACGATGTTTATAGCTGAGGGTTTATAGTGGAGGGTTTTTCGTGCTATCTCTCCAACGATGTTTATAGTGCAGGGGTTTTTCGTGCTATCTCTCCAACGATGTTTATAGTGCAGGGGTTTTTCGTGCTATCTCTCCAACGATGTTTATAGTGGAGGTTTTTTCGTGCTATCTCTCCAACGATGTTTATAGGGGAGAGTTTTTCGTGCTATCTCTCCAACTTTGTTTATAGGGGAGGGTTTTTCGTGCTATCTCTCCAACGATGTTTATATGGGAGGGTTTTTCGTGTTATCTCTCCAACGAACGATGTTTATAGTGGAGGGTTTTTCGTGCTATCTCTCCAACGATGTTTATAGTGGAGGGGTTTTTCGTGCTATCTCTCCAACATAGTGGAGGGTTTTTCGTGCTATCTCTCCAACGAACGATGTTTATAGTGGAGGGTTTTTCGTGCTATCTCTCCAACGATGTTTATAGTGGGGTTTTTTTTCGTTCTATCTCTGCAACGATGTTTATAGTGGAGGGTTTTTCGAGCTATCTCTGCAACGATGTTTATAGTGGAGGGTTTTTTGAGCTATCTCTGCAACGATGTTTATAGTGGAGGGTTTTTCGAGCTATCTCTCCAACGATGTTTATAGTGGAGGGGTTTTTCGTGCTATCTCTCCAACGATGTTTATAGTGGAGGTTTTTTCGTGCTATCTCTCCAACGATGTTTATAGGGGAGGGTTTTTCGTGCTATCTCTCCAACTTTGTTTATAGGGGAGGGTTTTTCGTGCTATCTCTCCAAGGATGTTTATATGGGAGGGTTTTTCGTGCTATCTCTCCAACGATGTTTATAGTGGAGGGGTTTTTCGTGCTATCTCTCCAACATAGTGGAGGGTTTTTCGTGCTATCTCTCCAACGAACGATGTTTATAGCGGAGGGGTTTTTCGTGCTATTTCTCCAACGATGTTTATAGTGGAGGGTTTTTCGCGCTATCTCTCCAACGAACGATGTATATAGTGGAGGGTTTTTGTGCTATCTCTCCAACGATGTTTATAGTGGAGGGGTTTTCGCGCTATCTCTCCAACGATGTTTATAGTGGAGGGGATTTTCATGCTATCTCTCCAACGATGTTTATAGTGGAGGGTTTTTCGTGCTATCTCTCCAACGAACGATGTTTATAGTGGAGGGTTTTCGTGCTATTTCTCCAACAATGTTTATAGTGGAGGGTTTATAGTGGAGGATTTTTTGTGCTATCTCTCCAACGATGTTTATAGTGGAGGTTTTTGTGCTATCTCTCCAACCAATGTTTATAGTGGAGGGGTTTTTCGTGCTATCTCTCCGATGTTTATAGTGGAGGGTTTTTCGTTCTATCTCTCCAACGATGTTTATAGTGGAGGGTTTTTCGTTCTATTTTCCAGCGATGTTTTATAGCGGAGGGGTTTTTTCGTGCTATCTCTCCAACGATGTTTATAGTGGAGGGTTTTTCGTGCTGTTCTCTCCAACGATGTTTATAGTGGAGGGTTTTTCGTGCTGTCTCTCCAGATGTTATAGTGAGGGGTTTTTCATCTATTTCTCCATGTGTTTATAGTGGAGGATTTTGTGCTATCTCTCAACGTGTTTATAGTGGAGGGTTTTTTGTGCTATCTCTCCAACGATGTTTATAGTGGAGGGTTTTTTTTGCTATCTCTCCAACGATGTTTATAGTGGAGGAATTTTTTGTGCTATCTCTCCAACGATGTTTATAGTGGAGGGTTTTTGTGCTATCTCTCCAACGATGTTTATAGTGGAGGGGTTTTTCGTGCTATCTCTCCGATGTTTATAGTGGAGGGTTTTTCGTGCTGTCTCTCCAACGATGTTTATAGTGGAGGGGTTTTCGTGCAATGTCTCCAACGATGTTTATAGTGCAGGGGTTTTTCATGCTATCTCTCCAACAATGTTTATAGTGGAGGGTTTTTCGTGCTATCCCTCCAACGATGTTTATAGTGGAGGTTTTTTCGTGCTATCTCTCCAACGATGTTTATAGGGGAGGGTTTTTCGTGCTATCTCTCCAACTTTGTTTATAGGGGAGGGTTTTTCGTGCTATCTCTCCAAGGATGTTTATATGGGAGGGTTTTTCGTGCTATCTCTCCAACGATGTTTATAGTGGAGGGGTTTTTCGTGCTATCTCTCCAACATAGTGGAGGGTTTTTCGTGCTATCTCTCCAACGAACGATGTTTATAGCGGAGGGGTTTTTCGTGCTATTTCTCCAACGATGTTTATAGTGGAGGGTTTTTCGCGCTATCTCTCCAACGAACGATGTATATAGTGGAGGGTTTTTGTGCTATCTCTCCAACGATGTTTATAGTGGAGGGGTTTTCGCGCTATCTCTCCAACGATGTTTATAGTGGAGGGGATTTTCATGCTATCTCTCCAACGATGTTTATAGTGGAGGGTTTTTCGTGCTATCTCTCCAACGAACGATGTTTATAGTGGAGGGTTTTCGTGCTATTTCTCCAACAATGTTTATAGTGGAGGGTTTATAGTGGAGGATTTTTTGTGCTATCTCTCCAACGATGTTTATAGTGGAGGGTTTTTGTGCTATCTCTCCAACCAATGTTTATAGTGGAGGGGTTTTTCGTGCTATCTCTCCGATGTTTATAGTGGAGGGTTTTTCGTTCTATCTCTCCAACGATGTTTATAGTGGAGGGTTTTTCGTTCTATTTCTCCAGCGATGTTTATAGCGGAGGGGTTTTTCGTGCTATCTCTCCAACGATGTTTATAGTGGAGGGTTTTTCGTGCTGTCTCTCCAACGATGTTTATAGTGGAGGGTTTTTCGTGCTGTCTCTCCAACGATGTTTATAGTGCAGGGGTTTTTCATGCTATTTCTCCAATGATGTTTATAGTGGAGGGATTTTGTGCTATCTCTCCAACGATGTTTATAGTGGAGGGTTTTTTGTGCTATCTCTCCAACGATGTTTATAGTGGAGGGTTTTTCGTGCTATCTCTCCAACGATGTTTATAGTGGAGGATTTTTTGTGCTATCTCTCCAACGATGTTTATAGTGGAGGGTTTTTGTGCTATCTCTCCAACGATGTTTATAGTGGAGGGGTTTTTCGTGCTATCTCTCCGATGTTTATAGTGGAGGGTTTTTCGTGCTGTCTCTCCAACGATGTTTATAGTGGAGGGGTTTTCGTGCAATGTCTCCAACGATGTTTATAGTGCAGGGGTTTTTCATGCTATCTCTCCAACAATGTTTATAGTGGAGGGTTTTTCGTGCTATCTCTCCAACGATGTTTATAGTGGAGGGTTTTTGTGCTATCTCTCCAACGATGTTTATAGTGGAGGGGTTTTTCGTGCTATCTCTCCAACGATGTTTATAGTGGAGGGTTTTTCGTGCTGTCTCTCCAACGATGTTTATAGTGGAGGATTTTTCGTGCTGTCTCTCCAACGATGTTTACAGTGAAGGCTTTTTCGTGCTAAACCTCCAACGATGTTTATAGTGGAGGGGTTTTTCGTGCTATCTCTTCAACGAACGATGTTTATAGTGGAAGTTTTTTCGTGCTATCTCTCCAGCGATGTTTATAGTGGAGGGTTTTTCGTGCTATTTCTCCAACGATGTTTATAGTGCAGGGGTTTTTCGTGCTATTTCTCCAACGATGTTTATAGTGCAGGGGTTTTTCATGCTATCTCTCCAACAATGTTTATAGTGGAGGGTTTTTGTGCTATCTCTCCAACGATGTTTATAGTGGAGGGTTTTTCGTGCTATCTCTCCAACGATGTTTGTAGTGGAGGGTTTTTTGTGCTATCTCTCCAACGATGTTTATAGTGGAGGGTTTTTTGTGCTATCTCTCCAACATAGTGGAGGGTTTTTTTGCTATCTCGGGGTCATTGCACATTTTAATCTATCTAAAACCATCTTTGGAAAATACAATGCATATAAACATGTATGATGATGAGTGAAGAAAAGTAAAGCAGACATACAGAAGAAAGGAATGAAGGAAGACAGAAGTAAAACAAAGAAAGAAAAGAGTTTTTTAAAAAGGGGAAAAAATGGCACACTGTAAAGTGTCTTATACAAACAAAAGAATGATAGTATGAATAAACAAACACGCAAATGAAAGAAAGAATGAATAAAAGTCATCATCATCATCATCGTCATCATCATCATCATCATCATCTTCAACATTACCACCACCACCACCCTCCTCCTTCTCCTCCTCCTCATCATCATCAATACCACCATCACCATCGAATCTTTCCTCAACTGATCATCCCATCATGTAACCTTCCACTCCACACACTAACTATCCTTGTCCACGACTCTCTGAAAACACAGACCCTGACATGACAGAGAAAGTGGCGATTTTTCAGAAAGGCTTCATCAACATGCAGAACACGGGCCTCGTTCCGTTTTCCCTGGCAGCAAACTTTATGAAGACAGCGACTCCTGTGTCAGGGAAAGGAAAAGAATGATGTCTCCTCCTCCTCTGCCTCCCTCCCCCCCTCATCCCCCTCGTTCTCTGATTTTCTCTAGTCTCCCCCCTCCCCTTCCATTTGTTCTGAAGTGGGAAGAAGAAGGAAGCGGGGAGGGGGGGGGGACAGGTGTTGAAGAAGGATGATCCATTGTCCAGCGGGGGGTTGGGGGGGGGGAGGGACAGGGTCAAGTATTTTCAGACAGCTGCTGTGGACACCACGCCCAAAGGGATGATGGGATTGATCATGAGATGACGACATCTGTTCTGTCCATCGAAGCATCCCTTCTTCCCTCCCTTTCTTCCTCCCTCCCTCCCTCCATTCATCGATCAATTCACCTATCCATCCATCTATCCACTCATCTATCTATTAAGCAGCGGTTCATCCATCCCTTCATCTTCCCATCCATTTACCCATCGATCCATCCATCTATCCATCAACCCATCCATCCATCTATCCATCTGTCCGTTCATCCATCCACCCACCCATCCATCCACCTACCCACTCATCCACCCTCCCATCCATCCACCCACCCACCCACTCATCCATCCATTCACTCACCCACCCACCCATCCATCCATCCACCCATCCACCCATCCATCCATCCATCCATCAACTTAGATCAAGAGACAGGCAAACAGAAAGACACACAGATTGTAGTGGGGCTCTTTTTGTTTTTAAGGCAAATTAAGAAACCTTGCAAGATGAACACAAAAAGACAGGGGAGAGAGAGAGAGAGGGGGGAAGGAGGGAGAGAGAGAGGGGGGGTGGGTGGAAAGGAGAGAGTTAGAGACAGAGGGACAGAGACAGAGATACAGACAGACAGAGAGACAGAGAGAGACACACACAGACAAAGAGAGAGGCAAAGAGAGAGAAAGACAGAGATAAAGAGACAGAGAGACAGAGAGAAATACAGATAGATAGATAGATAGATAGATAGAGAGAGAGAGAGAGAGAGAGAGAGAGAGAGAGAGAGAGAGAGAGAGAGAGAGAGAGTGACACAGAGACAGAGAGACAGATAGAGAGACAGAGAAACAGACAGACACACAGACAGTCACAGACACAGATTTCAGTGCAGTAAATATCTATCATTTTTAGTTGTAAATAAAGTCTTTGTATTCGTATACGCGTAGGCCTACAACGTTTAAAAAAACCCCAGCCAACAATAGCGATTTTGCCAAGTATCACGCGTCTCTGTTACGTGCAATATCTGCATTGTTCTGTATCTTCTTTTGCAGCCAACCGGATATCATGAAGGGAATGTGTGTGTGTGTGTGTGTGTGTGTGTGTGTGTGTGTGTGTGTGTGTGTGTTTATTGTGGATTTTTTTTTTTTTTTGGGGGGGGGGGGTTAACGATCGTGACTTTGCTCTAGAGCTTCCATGCACTTGTCATTGTCAAGGATTCACACACACACCACACACACACACACACAACACACACGCGCGCGCGTGCATTTTTGTATACACACATACATTCAAACATACACACGCGCGTGCACGTACACACAAATACACACACATGCACACACACTCACTCACTCACTACACACACACGCGCACGGACGCACGCACGCACGCGCGCGCGCCGCACACACACACACACACTTACACACACGCACGCACGCACGCACACACATACACACGCCGCAAACGCACACACACACAACGCAAGCACTCACGCACGCTTGCACACACATATAGAAGACGAAAGAAAGAAAGAAAAATAAGAAACAAAGAAAGAGAGAAAAGAAATAGCAAAGAATGGAGAAGGAATGAAAAATAAGAAAGAAAGAAAGAAGGAAAAGAAAGAAAGAAAAGAAAAAATGAATAAATAAACGAAAGAGATGCAGTAAGCAACAACAACAACAAAAAGAGAAAGGAAAGTAAGAAACGCACAATCCAAAATATAAAAAAAATGCAATCAAGGCCGATAACCCTAACTGGGCCCAGCCCGAAGGGCCTCAAGGATCATTACTCACCGAGCATGAATGCAAGCAAAGAGTTTCCTCCCTTCCACATTTCCTTCGACGATGACGAGTGCAGAAATTGGAAAACGTCATTTCTTGCCCGTTTTATGGAACGTAAGGGGGAGGTGTGTGGGCATCCCACCCTATTGTGATAGCTCATCATGGCTTAGCCCCTATGGACTGTCCCTCCACACCTCTCCAGACTTTTTGCTTAATCGTGTGTGATCGTGGCCACAGTGGAACTCCTTGGAATGTGTCTACAAACAAGCTCTTCTGTCTACAAACAAGGTCTTTTAATCCCACATGGCTATTTTTGTGTGGATGAATGACGATTACCATTAGTAAGTAGGTAAGCGAGTGTCAGAGGTTTTATATTATACGTTTTTGTGTGTGTGGGTGAGGATCTCTGTTTTATGAGGTGAGAAAACGTACTGACAATGTGTATTGTGATGTAAAGTACAGTACAATGCAATAAGTACAGTATAGTGCTGTTTCATACAGTGCAGCTAATTGTAACCAAAGAAAGGAAGAATGAAAGAAAGAAAGAATGAAAGAAAGAGAAAAGAAAAGAAAGAAAAAAATATGAAAGAATGAAAGAAAGAAAGAATGAAATAAAGAGAGAAAAGAAAGAATGAAGTAAAGAAAAGAAAAGAAAGAAAGAAAAGAAAAGAAAGAAAAGAAAAGAAAGAAAACATGAATAAAGGAACGAAAGAGGTGCAGTAAAGCAAAATCAAAAAAAAAAACCCAGAAAATAACAAAATAAAGATTTAAAAAACGAAAGCACAGAAAAAAAAGAAAAAAAGAAAAAATGCAATCAAGGCCAATAACCTTAACTGGGCCCAGCCTTAAGGACCTCAAGGACCATTACTCATCGAGCATGAATGCAAACAAAGAGTTTCCTCCCTTCCACATTTCCTTCGACGATGACGAGTGCAGAAATTGGAAAACGTCATTTCTTGCCCGTTTTATGGAACGTAAGGGGAAGGTCTTTGGGCACCCCACCCTATTGTGATAGCTCATCGTGGCTTAGCCCCTATGGACTGTCCCTCCACACCTCTCCAGACTTTATGCTTAATCGTGTGTGATCGTGGCCACAGTGGGACTCCTTTGAATGTGTCTACAAACAAGCTCTTTTAATCTTACGTGGCTATTTTTGTGTGGATGAATGATGATTACCATTAGTAAGTAAGCAAGCGAGTGTCAGAGGTTTATTTTATACATACGTGTGTTGGTGGGTGTGTGTGTGGGTGAGGATGTCTGTTTTATGAAGCAATAAACCATACTGACAATGTGTATTGTGTTGTAGAGTAGAGTACAGTACAATGCAATAAGTACAGTATAGGACTGTTTAGTACAGTGCTACTAGTTGGAGCCAAAGAAAGAAAGAACGAAAGAAAGAAAAAAATGAAAGAAAGAAAGAAAAGAAAGAAAAAAGAAAGAAAACATTAATGAAAAGAGGAAAGAGATGAGGTAAACAAAAAATGAGAAAGTTGGAAAAGAACAATCCAAAAAATAAAGAAAGAAAAAAAAGAAAAAAAAACCCCCATGCAATCAAGGCCAATAACCGTAACTGGGCCCATCCGGAAGGGCCTCAAGGACCATAACTCACCGAGCATGAATGCAAGCAAAGAGTTTCCTCCCTTCCACATTCCCTTCGCCGATGACGAGTGCAGAAATTGGAAAACGTCATTTCTTGCCCGTTTTATGGAACATAGGGGGAGGTGTGTGGGCACCCACCCTATTGTGATAGCTCATCACGGCTTAGCCCCTATGGACTGTCCCTCCACACCTCTCCAGACTTTATGCTTAATCGTGTGTGATCGTGGCCACAGTGGGATTCCTTTGAATGTGTCTAGAAACAAGTTCTTTTAATCTTAGGTGGCTATTTTTGTGTGGATGAATGACGATTGGCGTTAGTAAGTAAGCAAGCCAGTGTCATAGGTTTATATGTTTGTGTGTGGGTGTGGATGAGGATCTCTGTTTTATGAGGCGAGAAAACGTACTGACAATGTGTATTGTGTTGTATGTACATTACAGCACAGTACAATGCAATACAGTACAGCATAGCACTGTTTAGTACAGAGCAGCCAGTTGGAGCCAGCACAAATACAGTACAGGGCAGTACAGCTCAGTAGATCACATTACAGTACAGTGCAATACAGCTTGATAGAGCACAATACAGTACAGCACAGTACAGCACAGTACAGTACAGTGCAGTACAGCTCAGTAGATCACATTACAGTACAGTGCAATACAGCTTAATAGAGCACAATACAGTACAGCACAGTAGAACAATTACAGTCATGCAATACAGCTTAATAGAGCACAATACAGTACAGCACAGTACAGCACAAATACAGTTCATCGCAGTACAGCTCAGTAGAGCACAATACAGACGGGTCATTGTACGCTTTCTAACGATCATGATAATATACATTCCTAATCACCTCACGCTCTAAGTTCTTCTACAACATTATTTAAAACCTCACCCCAAATCTGACGATTATTTCTCGCCCTCTAAGCCATTTTTCCTTAATTATCCCATTTTTAACACACAGCGATCGATTCGCTAAAATCAGTCTTGAACTTTGTTCAGAACGTAAAAAATTCACCCAACCAATTTCCCATGGGAATGCGGAGTGTAGCTAATATCCACATGAGAAATCAGGGGACAGCTTATCGATAATTTGTTCATGAAGTTCTTTTGTATCTGATCAATTCCCATGTAATGCCGTCCTGGGCATATAATAGATCCACACATGAAAGCTCTTGCTAGGAATTCTTCTTTTCTATCCCTTCTTGTTATCTGCTTGTCCTTGTGTCCTGTACTCTTTCGTCATGTTTTCTGCCTTCTTGGTCCATCTTCTGCACATTTTTTTCCAGAAAGATTTTAATAGATTTTTCTCTCTGCTGAAGTCAGATGAGCTGGGCCTGACTTGCAGAGCTTAACGAGCGCAACGCAAATCTTGCTCATAAATAAACAAATAATAATAGTTTCTGTCTGAGCGTTCGAAGAAGAAGAAGAGAGAGAAAGAAAAAGAAGAAGATTAAGAGAAGAAGAAGAAGAAGAAGAAGAAAAAGAAGAAGATTAAGAAGAAGAAGCAGCAGCAGCAGCAGAAGAAGAAGAAGAAGAAGAGGAAGAGGAAGAGGAAGAAGAAGAAGAAGAAAAAGAAGAAGATTAAGAAGAAGAAGAAGAAGAAGAGAAGAAGAAGAAGAAGAAGAAGAAGAAGAAGAAGAAGAGAAGAAGAAGAAGAAGAAGAAGAAGAAGAAGAAGAAGAAGCAGCAGCAGAGCAGAAGAAGAAGAAGAAGAAAGGGAAGAGGAAGAAGAAGAAGAAGAAGAAGAAGAAGAAGAAGAAGAAGAAAAAGAGAAAAAGAAGAAGAAGAAGAAGAAGAAGAAGAAGAAGAAGAAGAAGAAGAAGCAGAAGAAGCAGAAGAAGAAGCAGAAGCAGAAGAAGAAGAATCAGACGCAGAAAAAGAAGAAGAAGAAGAAGAAGAAGAAGAATCATCAGCAGCAGCAGCAAAGAAGAAGAAGAAGGAGATGAAGAAGATCTGATCAATTCGCCAAAGGTCAGACCAAGCCGGACAGCGGAGACAGGTCACTGAACGGTGTACGTCAGGGTTCAATCTGTCTGTCCAGCTTACTGGTCGTAGTGAGAGTGAACAGTGAGAGACCTGGGAGAAGGAGGAATCCAGTAGGAAAGATATACACAAAGGGTGATGACACACGGACCTCCCGAAATGTATGATTAGGGAGGTTTGGTGGGCAAACTGTATTCGGTATGGATTGTTTATTATGGTGGCGGGGGAAAAAAAGTCTGAAATGTGGGATTTTACCCGACTGTTTTAGGAATACATTGTGGTCTGTTTTATGTGATGCAAATTGTATCCCCCCAAGCTGTTAGTACTCAGCATTGAGCTGCACGCATTTTAATTACAATGCTTTCTTCTTCTTCTTCTTCTTCTTTCTTCTTCTTCTTCTTCTTCTTCTTCTCCTCCTCCTCCCCCTCCTCCTCCTTCTTCTCCTTGTGTGTGTGTGTGTGTGTGTGTGTGTGTGTGTGTTTTGTGTGTGTGTGTGTGTGTGTGTGTGAGCAACTCTGTGTTGTTGTTGTTGTTGTTGTTGTTGTTGTTGTTGTTGACTTCAATTTTACGTCTGTTCACTTTTAGTGATATTAGACGGGGGGAAAAACAAAAACAAAACAAACAAAAACGGGTGAGGTGGATGTGTTGTTAAAAAAAATAAAAATCTCGAAAAGAAATTTGGCAATGCAACAGGAATTATTAACAAACAAACAAAAAGTCATTAACGTTAATGTAACTTTAACAAATGTCCTATGGGACTGTGACAAAGACCTTTCACAAGCGACTCTGTGTATGTGTGTGTGTGTGTGGGGGGGGGGGGGGTATAAAGTATTTGAATTGCGAATTGTGTGAATTGTGTGTTTGTTTGTGCGTTTGTTTGTGCGCACATTTGTTTACGTGTGCATCTGTCTGTCTGTCTGTCCATGTGTGCAAGCATGCACACATACATGCATGTCTGTATCTGTATGTATCTATGTATACTTCTGTAATATACAACTCAACTCCTCTAAACAAATCACAACCACCTTCACCCAAGACACAGACCTCACGTATGAACCTCCCTCTTTCACAATGCCAGGTCTGACTGCTCAAGTTCGAGCGATCCTTCTCAGTCAAGCGTTTGAGACGGCTCCTGTGTCAAGTAGACTGATCGCAGGTTTAATTAGTTTTGTCCAGCCACTGTTCTGAGTCAGACAGAGAGTGATAGGTGGCGTTTGTGTGTGTGTGTGTGTGTGTGTGTGTGTGTGTGTGTGTGTGTGTGTGTTGGTCTGTGTGTGTTGGTACTGTGTGTGTGCGTGTTTAGATGGATGAGTGTACGTGTCCTCTCCCTCGAATGTGTGTGTGTGTGCATGTGTGTGTGCGTGCGTGCGCGGCGCGCGCGAAAGAGACAGAGAGAAGAGACAGGTGATGGATAAGGATGTTTACTTGACTGTTGTGGAAAGCAAAGGTACGATAAGAGACAGAGAGAAGAGACAGGTGATGGATAAGGATGTTTACTTTACTGTCGTGGAAAGCGAAGAAACGATACTAACGAATTAAAGAAGATTGGAAGAAATCAGAATTAATCAAATCTAACGAAGTTCTTTTAATTTGATGATAAATGAAAGAGCATTTGTGTAATTCTTTTTTGACATCCAGTCTCCACCCATATTAGGGATTATATTATGGGAGGAAACGATCAAGAATGACAAGAAAAGAAAACAAACCAGAAAAAATAAAAACCATGCAACTAATAGAATGAGGTGGGGGGGGGAGATGATATATATATAGAGAGAGAGATACGTGTGTGTGTGTGTGTGTGTGTGTGCGCGCGCGCTCGCGTGTGTAATGTGTGGATTTTTTGGGCGCACTGGTGTGTGTGTGTGTGTTTTCGGTGCGTGGTGTGTGTGTGTGTGTGTCAGTGTTTAGTGAGCGAGCGGGCGTGTATGTGTGTGCGAGAAGAAGGAAGATGAGGAGGAGTACAAGGACAAGAAAAACAAAAACAAGAAGAAAAAGAACCAATGTCATCAAGGAAGAAGACCCACACAAAAACCCACCCCCACCACCACTTCCCACTCCCACACCAACCACCAACCACAACCACAACCCCTCCCCCACCCCTGTCCCAACCCAACCTCAAAAAACAACCCAAAGCAAACAACCCCCTCCCCCACCCAAACCAAACACCCATCCACCAACCAGAACCTCCTAAAACAAACAAAACTAAAACACCCCTCCTCCCACCAACCAAAAACCAAACACCCATCCACCAACCAGAACTTCCTAAAACAAAAGTAACCCCCCCACCTCCCCCACCACCAAAACCAAAAACCATCCACCAACCATGAACTTCCTCATAACAAACAACAAAAAACCCCCCCCCCCCTCCCACCACCAAAACCATCACAACCAGAACCACCTAAACAAGAAACTCTCAAAACAAAACAAAAAACAACCCCACCACACACCCACACACACACCACCAACCACGCCCAAACCAAAACACCCATCCTTACCAAACAGGTCAAGGCAGTCATGAACTTGCCGTACAAATCGGCCACCAAAGGCGTAGAAGGCCATGAACGGAGCATGGCGAACAAGACCACTCCAGCACCACCGCGAAACGGTCCAACTGCAGCCAGATCCTCTGCAGGCCGGTTCCCCTGTGACCATGATCACCTGGTGGGTCACAACAAACAAAACAAAACACTAAAACGTTACATCCCACCCGCCTAGCCACAACAAACCACGCTTCAGCCAGGCGCCCAGTACCCAAACTCCACCCATCCTTACCAGAAGTACAGGTCAAGGGCAGGTCAGTGAACTTGCCGTTGGACCAGAGACGTCGGGCCACCATGGCGTAGGAGAGGGCCATGATGACGGAGGGCATGGCGAACAAGACCACGTCCAGCACCACCGCGAACATCGCGTCCAGCACTTGGTCAGGCCAGATCTCTCTGCAGGCCGGTGTCCGCTTGTTGACCATGATCACCTGGGTGGGTCACACACACACACTGAACACTGAAACGTTTTTACTGTACTTCGGCCTTAGGCCACTATACAAAAACATGTTTCGGGCAGGGTGTAGGTATAGATCACAGCCGCGAGCGTTATATCTATTTGGCGTTCCCACTTCTGCAAGCATACAGAATCACACTTCTAGTTATCATCATCCCCATCATCTTCTTCAGCCTCTACCTCACCATCGCTATCAGCGCCTTCATTGCATCTGAAGCAAGAATATCAGCATAACCAGCATTACTTTCATCATCTATGTCATCATCACAAACATCTTCCTCCTCGTTATCTACACTATCATCGTCTTCTTTGGCCTGTATAATTATCATCATCACGCTCATGATCTTTAGTATCTACATTATTGTCGTGATCGATCAAACACAGAGAGAGAGAGAGAGAGAGAGAGAGAGAGAGAGAGAGAGAGAGAGAGGGAGAGAGAGAGAGAGATAGAGAGAGAGAGAGTTGAGATTTTTACTGTACATCGGGCCTTAGGCCACAATACAAAAGGATGACAATGAATGATGGGCGTACGGAGTGAGCGTAGGGAGAGAGGAGAGAGAGAGAGAGAGAGAGAGAAGAGAGAGAGAGAGAGAGAGAGAGAGAGAGAGAGAGAGAGAGAGAGAGAGAGAGAGAGAGAGTGTTCAGACTTCAGAGTTTTACTGGATATCGGCCTTAGGCCACAATACAAAAGAATGACGATGAAGATGGGCGTACGGAGGAGAGGAGAGAGAGAGAGAGGAGAGAGAGAGAGAGAGAGAGAGAGAGAGAGAAGAGAGAGAGAGAGAGAGAGAGAGAGAGAGAGAGAGAGAGAGAGAGAACGAGAGACACAGAGAGAGAGAGAGAGAGAGAGAGAGAGAGAGAGAGAGAGAGAGAGAAGAGAGAGAGAGAGAGAGAGAGAGAGAGAGAGAGAGAGAATGAACAAATGAATGAACGAATGAATGAATGAACGAATCAACAAATTTTATTTGTCAAAAAGTTACAAGCCCATCAGTCAAAAGGGGGAAATTGTAAACGTCATATCAACATACGAATAGATATGATAAAAGACATGAGTAATAAATAATCCAGAAGTCCAGATAAATGTCAACCAATATTTTCAGTTATTACGTTAATCTGTTGGATTCATTGTCTGTTTGCGTTTATTTAAAGCTTGTGTTGCATATATTGCTAAAGATTTAATCTCGGACATATTATTTGAAGATAACACAGAAAGAGAGAGAGAGAGAGAGAGAGAGAGAGAGAGAGAGAGAGAGAGAGAGAGAGAGAGAGAGAGAGAGAGAGAGAGAGAGAGAGAGAGAGAGAGAGAGAGAGAGAGAGAGAGAAAAGGAATCAGAATGAATGGAACGTGTGTGCGTGTGTGTGCACGCGCGTGCTCTGTTTGTGAGTGTGTGTGTGTGTGTGTGTGTGTGTGTGTGTGGTGTGTGTGTGTGTGTGTGTGTGTGTGTGTGTGTGTGTAAGTCTTCAATGTATGTGTTTATGTGTGTGTGTGTCTGTGTGTGTGTGTGTGTCTGTGTGTGTGTGTGCCCGCGCGCGCGCGCATGTGCACGTTTTACAAGGACAACAAGAACTTATTTTCAAGGTTTTTTGTCCTAACAAAAATAATGTTGGCTCATGTTTTGAATAAAAATAGCGGAACCAAACACAAATTATCTGATAAAGTGGTAAAAAAACAGTAACGTTATAGAGTTTTAGAACCTATTGCTTTCATCATTCAACTTTTTGTTGTTCAAAAACTCCACACAAAAACTGTCAAAGTAAACACCTTTTTAACTTGAATTTCAAATCCAAAAACAAGGTAACCTGATCAAATTAATGGAAATGGACATTGATTGCCGAAAGAAATGAATGATAGAGCGAGGAAAAACTTGCTAACGTGTTGAAACTGTGAAGACATTTACAACGAAGAACGAAACAAAACAAAACGACACCAAAAATATCGACCTAAAAGGCGACAGACAAACGTAAAGCTGTTAAACAATTGTACGAATGTGAGGAAATTTGTGACAGTACTGTTGATGCTCTTGTAGCCAAAATAAATACCATATTTTATTTTTGGGGGGTTTTACTAAGAAAAAAATGTCCAGGCTTTATGTAAACCGCTTCAGGTTTTGGGGTTTTATTTTGGTGGTGGTGGTGGTGGTGGTGGTGTGTGTGTGTGTGTGTTTATTATTTTTATTTTTTTTATTAAAAAAAAATTCTTTTATATCGAGGATAATGGAATAAGTACTTATGTGCTTTTTTACATCCAGTCCCCATGTGTATGCGGTTTTGTAAATTTTGTCATCTGCTCCCACCGGCACACAATGGCCTACTCTTACGAAAAGCGGAACAGGATTAAACGTGTGCGCAAGATGTTCTGCGTGCGTTCACACACGGGGACTCGGTTTATAGTCTCATCCGAAGGACTTTTGGGGAGAGTGGAGTCTGCACTGATGTTAACTTCAGGGGAAAATATCCCCTTGAACGGGAATCGAAACGGGTCTTCAGATTGCGAGCGCAATGTTCTAACCACTAGGCTATCCCGTCCCTGTGTT
>CM054141.1:12959030-12964030 GCA_028751875.1 Rapana venosa | reverse complement strand
AAGAGGCAGATAAAGGAAGAGATGGGAGGACAACATTGAGAGTGGACAGACATGGAGCTGAGAGACACCCTGAGGGCAGCTGAGAGACGAGAGGACTGGAGAAAGGTGGTTGACAAAGCTTCGAAGGCGCCACAAAGGATTAGGAATCTGAGGGATCGGTGACGGTGACGGTACCTGCCTCTGTAGGGTCAGGGAAGGTAAAGCAGCGAGGGAGAGGAGATGGGCGCCGCCCTCGATATGCTGGCCCCCTAGAGAAGCTGAGGTCTTTGATGTCTCGCTCCTCTACAATAACATAGGTTATGGGACACCTTTACCGTTACTTTTTTACCAAAGGACTAACAGGTATCTCAGTTGAGGCTCGACCTTGGGTCGCTAAATCACGGCTGCTATGGGTTATGCTCTAACCACAAGGATTTATCCTACCCCCTAAATGCCAAATTAGATCAAATGGATCGGTGCTCTAGAGGCAACGCGCCTGTCTAGAAATCGAAAAGTCCGGGTCGGAAGTGTGCGGTGGTTCAAATCCCGTTTGGGCCCGAAACTTTTCCCCCATCCATTAGACCATGAGTGGTGGTCTGGGCGCTAGTCTTTCGGATGAGACGATAAACAGGTCCCGTGTGTTACATATAATTATTCAGCGCACATAAAAGAACCTACGGCAACAAGAGAGTTGTCCCTGGCAAAATTCTTAGAAAAAAAGCCACTCTGATAGGGAAACAAATACAGTTGCAGACCAAATTTTAAAAAAAGGGTGGCGCTGCTCTTGTGGCGATGCGCTCTTCCCGGGGAGAGCATCCCGAATTTCACGCAGAGAAATCTCGTGACTGAAAGTAGTATAAATAAATGAATAAATGAGGATACATGTGAAAAAAGCTAGTACACTTTGATATTCTATACGGCTTCTACTTATCCTCAAAATGTTAAGGAAAATGGGGAAAAGATACCGCCGCACCCCCCCTTCCCCCCCCCCCCCCCCCCCCACACACACTAAAAACCACCAAAGTAGCTACACACATTCACTATATACTTTGAATACATCTTTTGTTTCATGCTTTGTTTTCTTTTGCAACAATACCTTTTCTCAAAAAACTGGATTGTTGTTGGTTGTTATTCGTAGCTTTGTTGTATAGTACAATGATGAAGAATACTCAAGATAACTGTATTTCTACACTCATTTCTTGTTCTGTCAAAAATCCCTCAACATAATTGAAACTTTGATATATGGGTGGGGGGGAAGGGGGGTGGTGGGGGAATCGTGGTGATAGCCTAGCGGTCAGAGCATTGCGTACGCAATCTGACGACGCGGGTTCGCATTCCGACTTCGACATAAAAGAAAATTATTATCTTTTAAGTCTTTCTGGGTTTTAGAAAAGGCAGGAGAATGAACCCAAGAAGGCAGAACATAGACAAGAAGGAGGTGACAGGAAGAAAAGGAACAAGGTAGAATCAAAGAGAAAGATAGAAAAGAGGGAATTCTGAGCACAGAATAGCCAGAAAATGAAGATGCTATTCATTCTGACAGGCCCCCGGCATCCTAACGGGGGAAATTTTTTATTTATTTGCAGGCTGCTAAGTATTTTCTGTGGTGCTTCTATTATCCACGACATTTATTTATTTACTTATTTTATTTATTTATTCTTTTATATCGAGGATAATGGAATATGCACTCATGTGCTTTTTTTACATCCAGTCCCCGTGTGTATGCGGTTTTGTAAATTTTCGTCATCTGTTCCCACCGGCACACAATGGCCTAATTTTTCGAAAAGCGGAGCAGGATTTAACGCGTGCGCAAGATGTTTTGCTTGCGTTCGCACACGAGGCCTCGGTTTATAGTCTCATCCGAAGGACTTTGACATTCAGTTCGATTTTTTCCTCAAACTAGGAAGAAAGGGCGAGGCTGGGAATCGAACCCACAACCTCATGGTTGACTTGTTGGCAGACAAACGTCTTAACCATCCTGCCACCTTCCTCCTTTGTCATTGTCGGTATAACAAGCTTATCTATCAAAGTTGTTTGTATTGATTGTGGCTTCTAAGCGCGGTAACCTTACAGACAACCGACTTCCCTGTCTCCCTATGATAAAACTGGCCTCAGAACATATTTCCATTTATTTTCAGAGTTCTGCAGCATTTCTGTGATATCTACGTCGTCGACAACTTTGGCAAAGTCGCAGTAACATTCGTCAAAGTTATCTTTGATATTAATGTTCATGTTATCGCCTTTGTCGTTAGGATTATTGTTTGTTAAAGACTATCGGTGGCTGTTTTCATATCTTAACCATTAATTTTCATTTTCTTTATCGGTTTTTTTCTTATCATAATATGTAGAGTTTTTTCTTTCTTCACGAAGAACCTTACTTTGTGTAAATAAAAAGTCATCATTTTAAAAAAATTATTATTTTGTTGTTTTGCTTCGAGGATAATGGAATAAGCAATCATATGCTTTTTTTTACATCCAGTCTCCGTGTGTATGAAGTTTTGTCAAATTCGTCATCCGTTCCCACCGGCACAAAATGGCCTACTCTTCCGAAAAGCGGGTTTTAACGTGTGCGCAAGATGTTCTGCGTGCGTCCGCACACGGAACCTCGGTTTGTAGTCTCATCCGAAGGACTTTTGGGAGGGGAGAGGAGTCTGCACTGATGTTAACTCCAGAGGAACAATCCTCTTGAAGGAGATTCGAACCCAGCTCAGCAGATAACGAGGGCAAAGCGCATCACTCTGACCACCAGGTTAGGGTTTGGATTTTTGCTTTCTTCAGGAACAAGCTCAGTGGGTGTAGATAGAACGACATCTCTAGTCAGTTAATGAGTACACAAGTGGTACATTATCAATACATTAAGCAACCTAGTAATCAAGCAAGCAAACAAGCTGCCAAGAAACGAACGAACCTGTGATTGGGATATCTTTGCCAAAGAAAACAAAAACAAGAAACTAAACTTAAAGGAGAAGAAGAAGAAGAGGAAGAAGAAGAAGAGAAGAAGAAGAAGAAGAAGAAGAAGAAGAAGAAGAAGAAGAAAGAAGAAGAAGAAGAACAAGAAGAACAAGAAGAAAACAAGAAGATAGAACAAGAAGAAGAAGAAGAAGAACAAGAACTGCAAAGAATAAAGAGAGATTATTACCCCAAATGCTAAAAAGAGTGCAAAAAAAAATGCAAAGAAGAAGAAGTTTACTAAGAAGAGAATGCAAAAGAAGTAAAGAATAATGCAAAGTAGAATAAAAAGAAGAAGAAGAATGCAAAGAAGTAAAAGAAGAAGAAGATGATTTATGAGGATAATGAAGAAGAATTGCGAAGAAGAAGAAAAATGTGCGAAGAAGAAGAATTGCAAAGAAGAATCGCGAAGACGAAGGTGTGTGGTGGTGATGATGATGATGAGACGACGACGACGATGATGACGACGACGACGACGACGACGATGATGATGATGATGATGAAGAAGAAGAAGAAATGCAAAGAATGCAAAGAATGCGAAGAATGCGAAGAAGAAGAATGCGAAGAAAAAATGCGAAGAATGCGAAGAATGCGAAGAAGAAGAAAGAAGACGAGAAGAAGAAGAAGAAAGAAGAAGAAGAAGAAGAAGAAGAAGATGATGACGACGACGACGACGACGAAGAAGAAGAAGAAGAAGATGATGATAATGATGATGATGATGATGATGATGATGATGATGATGATGATGATGATGATGCTGTGGAGGAGGTAGAGGAGGAAGCAGAAGAACAAGAACAACAACAACAACAAGAACAGGATTATGATTATTATGATCACCACACCACCACCACCACCACGACCACCACCACAGCCAACAGCCACAGCAACAACAATAGTAACAAACGCCAGCACAAAACTTAATCTTAAAATTGAAGTCTCACACGCCCATATCAGACTGCAAGTTGTGGTTTTTGTAAAATTTCATGCATCCCTTTGGGAGAATTTTCTTGAAATAAAATCTGGAATCTGGAATCCCACAACCGCTTATTCCTTCACCTTCAATATTTCAAACTGTTGGGTTTTTGTTGTTGTTTTTGTTTTATTAATATTCCACCCCTCTTAAGCTATCTATACTGGTGTTTTCTCCGTATGTTTTTTTTCGATCGTCCATATGCGCAATTGGTGCATGTCCGAAGCTAATTGTGTTACTGCAAATATTCGCCAAAGAAATAAAATAAATACGTCTGCATGTGGACAGAATTCAGAGACAGAGAGACAGAGAGGTAGAGAGAGAGAGGGGGGGAGGGAGAGGGAGAGAGAGAGAGAGGGAGGGAGAGGGAGAAGAGAGAGAGAGGGAGAGAGAGAGAGGGAGAGAAGAAGAGAGAGGGATGAGTAGAGAGGAGAGAGAGAGAGATGGAGAGAGAGAGAGAGGAGAGAGAGAAGAGAGGAGAGAGAGAGAAGAGAGAGAGAGAGAGAGAGAGAGAGAGGAGAGACTCTGAAACTGAAATGGTTTAATGTACATCGGCCTTTGGCCACAGTACACATTGAGGGGCAATAATAAGAGAGAGAGATACAGACAGATCGAGACAGACAGACAGAGACAGACAGAAGAGACAGACAGAGAGAAGGTGACAACAGACAGAGAGTGAAACAGAGACAGAGACACAGAGGACTGACAGAGAGACAGAGAGACAGTGGACATACAGAGACAGAGAGATAGAGATACACAGAGTGACACAGAGAGACAGAGACACAATAAGGAGAGAGAGAGTGTGTGAGAGAGACAGACAGAGACACAGAGATATGAGAGAGAGAGAGAGGAGAGCAAGCGAGCGAGCGAGAGAGAAAGAAGTTTGCTCCCCCTTCCCCCCCCCCCCCAAAAAAAAAAGAAGAAAAAACAGACACAGACAGACAATCTTCGAAGTTGAAATGCGGCTACCTTAATTGTGGTGGTGGTGTGTGTGTGTGGGGTGTGGGGGGGGGGGGGTGGACAATTGCATACGCAAAAATGTTACCATCGTCAAACCTTTTTAAACATTTTTAAAATTCTTTTATTCTTTTATATCGAGGAT
>CM054141.1:12936530-12956530 GCA_028751875.1 Rapana venosa | reverse complement strand
GAAAAGTGGGACAGGATTTAACGTGTGCGCAAGATATTCTGGATGCGTTCGCACACGGGGCCTCGGTTTATAGTCTCATCCGAAGGACTTTTGGGGGAGAGCGAAGTCTGCACTGATGTTAACTTCAGGGGAAAATATCCCCCTTGAACAGGAATCGAACCCGGGTTGTCAGATTGCGAGCACAATGTTCTAACCACTAAGCTATCCCGTCCCCGAGAGAGAGAAAGTGAGAGAGAGAGGAGAGAGAGAGAGAGAACTCGAATGATTTATTGAAGGTATATGGATAAACCAGTGGCTTCTTTACACCAGGCCTTCATCAACAGAGGAAAAAGAGCAATAAGCAAATAAGAAAATATACAAATCAAATAGTTGACAGTATAGATACTTAAATAATTAAGTAAATGCATTGAGAGAGAGAGAGAGAGAGAGAGAGAGAGAGAGAGAGAGGTGTGTGTGTGTGTGTGTGTATGTGTAAGTGTATGCGAGCATGTGTGGGTATGTGTGCATATGTGTACATGCATCCCCACATGAACATGTGTGTATGTGGAGGCGTTTATGCGTGCATATATTATAAGGGGAATGTGTGTATTTACATGTGTTGTGTGTGTGTGTGTGTGTGTGTGTGTTGTGTGTGTGTGTGTGTGTGTGTGTGTGTGTGTACGTGTTCATGTGTGTATGTGCATGTGCGAGTACATGTGTGTGGACATGTGTGTATACACGTGCGTGTGCATGCATGAGACTGTGTGTCTGTGAGCGTGTTTATGCCTGTGACTATGTGCATGCATGTGCAGGCGTGTGCCTGTGTGCACGTGCGCGTGTAAGCATGTACATACCCATATGTCTGAGTACAACACACAAGCGCATGTAAATGTATCCCTCTGTAAAGACAAAGAAAAAAGCAACTATACGATACCATGGTTGTTATTTTCACTGTTGTTGGCAGGCAGCTTTTGGCTTTGACAGGGATTCTAGACAGAAGAACAACGCCTGTGTGGCTATTAGGGACACTTTCCCTCAGACACTGTAAACAGATGGTGAGTTGATTTATGGAGAGCACCCACCTTCCAGAGCTGGACCCTGGACTGTATCAGATATCAGAGGCTAGGTGGCTTGCTTTTTGCACCCCCTCTGAGAGTACTGTCTCCTTTTTCTTTCTGTGTGTCTGTCTATCTTTCTGCCTGTCTGTCTCTTTGTTAATCTGTGTCTTAGTTTTTCTTTGTCTTAGTCTCTCTGTCTGTCTGTCTTTCTCTCTAACTGTCTGTCTGTCTGTCTGACGCTCTCACTCTCTCTGTCTTTCTTCTTCCTTTCTCTCTTACTTTCATTTCACTTGCGTCATGTGTGCATGTGTTTGTGCGTGCGTTTCCTGTGTGCGTGTGTGCATGCACGTTCTGTGCATGTGTGTGTGTGCGTGTGTATGTGTGTTGTGTTATGTTGTGGGTGTGGTGTGTTGTATTGTGTTGTGGTGTGTTGTGGTGTGTGTGAGTGCGTGCGTGTACACATGCATGTATATGTGTTTCTCTGTGAAGTCAAAGAAAAAGCAACTATACAATACCATGACTTTTGTTGTTGCTGTTGCTGGCAGGGAACTTTTGGCTTTGATGGGTTTTTTAGATAGAAGAACAAAAGCTTGTGTGTGTGCGTGTGTGTGTGTGTGTGTGTGTTTGTGTGTGCACGTGTTCCTGTGTGTGCATATGTGTGTGTGCCTCTGTTTGTGTGCGTGTGCACACGCACGTCCACATGTATATGTGTCTCTCTGTAAAGACAAAGAAAAAAGCAACTATACGATACCATGGTTGTTATTTTCATTGTTGTTGGCAGGCAACTTTTGGCCTTGACAGGGCTTCTAGACAGAAGAACAACGCCTGTGTGGCTATTAGGGGCACTTCCCTCAGACACTGTAAACAGATGGTGAGTTGATTCATGGAGAGCACCCACCTCCAGAGCTGGACCCTGGACTGTATCAGATATCAGAGGCTAGGTGGCTTGCTTTTTGCACCACCCTCTGAGAGTACTGTCTCTTTTTTCTTTCTGTCTGTCTATCTGTATGTTTGTCTCTTAGCTTTTCTTTGTCCCAGTCTATCTTTCTCATCTGTCTGTCTGTATGTCTGTCTCTGTCTATCTGTCTCTCTTTCCCCTTGTCACTCTGTCTCTTGCTTTTCTTTGCCCCAGTCTATCTTTCCAATCCCCTTCTGTCTGTCTCTGTCTGTCAGCCTGTCTTTCTCTTTCTCTCTCTCATACCCTCCCTCTCTTGCTTTCTCTCACTTGAGTTATTTATTTATTTTATTTATTCTTTTATATCGAGGATAATGGAATAAGCACTCATGTGCTTTTTTACATCCAGTCCCCGTGTGTATGCGATTTTGTAAATTTTGTCATCTGTTTCTACTCTTCCGAAAAGCGGAACAGGATTTAACGTGTGCGCAAGATGTTCTGCATGCGTTCGAACACGGGGCCTTGGTTTATAGTCTCATCCGAAGGAGTTGTGAGTGTGTGTGAGTGTGTGTTTGTTTGTGTGTATATGTAAGTATGTGTGTATGTGTGTGTGTGTGCCTGCATGTGTATGTGTCCCTCTGCAAAACACAGGAAAAAACAACTCTATGATACCTTGATTTATTGTTGCTGCTGTTGTTGGCAGGCAACTTTTGGCCTTGACAGGGATTCTAGACAGAAGAACAAAGGCTTCGTGGCTATTAGGGGCACTTTCCCTCAGACACTGTAAACAGATGGTGAGTTGATTTATGGAGAGCACCCACCTCCAGAGCTGGACCCTGGACTGTATCATATATCAGAGGTTAGGTGTCTTGCTTTTTGCACCACCCTCTGAGGGTACTGTCTCTTTTTTCCTCTCTGTCTTGTCTGTCTGTCTGTCTGTGTTGTCTGTCTCTTTGCCCCAGTCTTTCTGTCCCATCCCCTTCTGTATGTCTTTCTATCTGTTTGTCTATCCTTTCTCTCTGTCTCTTCTTTTTGTTCTTCCTTTCTCTCTTGCCTTTCTCTCACTTTAGTCCGTTGTGTGTGTGTTGTGTTGTGTTTTGTGTTTGTGTGTGTGCTGTGTGTGTTTGTATGTGTGTAATGCGCATGACGTGTGTGTTGTGTTATGTGTGTTTCATGTGTGTTTCTGTGTCTTTGTGCGTGTTTGTGTCTATGTCTGTGTTATATGTGCTTGTCTGAGTATGTTTGCAATGACTGTGTGCGTGCATTTGTGTGTGTGTGTGTGTGTGTGGTGTGTGTGTGTGTTGTGTGTGTGTTGTGTACACACCATTCATACACGAACCTTGTCCAGTGTTTGAATTAATGAATGCCACCAGAATATCTGCATGTAACTGATGGGTGGTTTAATTATCTGTAGTACGCATACATAATACGAATCCTATCATATGACTCATTCATATGTCTATAAGAAACCATGAATGTCTAGTCTGCCAACTATCATTTTCATTGCGACTTTTTTTTCTTTTTTTTTTTTTTTTTTTTTTTTTTATTTATTTATTTATTTTTTTTACTGTTCTGCTTTATCTTTATATGGCTGTTACTCCAGTTGTTGGAAGCTAAACGCTTGACCCAACTGGCTACGAAATATTGAAGAGGGTAGAGCACTAAACCATTCGCCTACATTTTATATACCATCTTACGGGTATACATTTCTTTTCTTATTGCTGTCTCATCTTTTGGTGACGTTCCTTCCTGTTCTTTGGGAATGGAATAGCTCAGTGGTCAGAGAACTCGATTCCCCCCAGCCAACGTTAAGCAGCATCGAGCGTGGTTACCAGTTGGATGGGTGACCGTTTTCACGCCTTGGCTTCAGTACAGTTCCCCCAGTTCACCCAGCTGTAAATGGGTACCTGCCCTCTTTAGGGTTAAGGAAGGTAAAGCAGCGAGGGAGAGGAGATGGGTGCCGCCCTCAATATGCTGGCCCCTAGAGAAGTTGAGGTCTTTGATGTCTCGCTCCCCTACAACCTTATAGGTCATGGGACACCTTTACCTTCCTATCTTACTGTTCCCACGCCGCTCATTCCAATCTCTCTACCACCAACCTTTATGTGCATATTTAAGAATGGTGATGGTAATAAAGAATATTTAGTAGATAGAAGTTCTATGCATTTTCAACAGCAGAAAAGTTTTAAAAAGAAACAAAATCCAAAGCCATCAGTTTCAGGTGAAGAGTTTTTATTTTTGTCATGCATGTGTTATGCGTACATTCTGAACTCAAAATGCAAACATGATAATACTATAGTCTGTAAAAAAGTTAACTCTCCCAAAGGAAAAGAAGATGACCAAAAGCTCTATAAAACAACATCGCAAAAAGTAAATGTAACCAGTGTTGATTCTAGAACTGCTGAAAAATCCTCAAGGGCCTGATAAAATGGAAAAGGAAACTCCCCCAACAAACAAAAGTAGAAATAGTATGGAGAGCATAAAACAACTAAAAACAAGAGACAGATAGACAGACAGACAGATAGACAGACAGACACACAGACAAAGAAAGAGAAACAGGGAGCTTTTCCCATCCAATTATCGCCTCATCTCCACGCGTCTTAACGGTTCCTTACGCCAGAATCCCAGCTAATGAAAGCGGGGAAAAACCCCAACTCCCTGTATGAGACAACATTCACACATGGACGCACAAAAAAAAAAAAACAACAACAAAAAAACAACAACCAAAATATCCATAAAACAGACAGACTGACGGACTGTCGGATAGACACATTAAAAAAACAAAAAAGGTGAAAAAACCCACTTCGTGTGAGCAGACACCTGGAACAAGATTTGGGCACAAACTGCAGCACTAGAATAACACACTGGGATACTGATTGCGCTCTTCAATAATTTATCTACAATATCAAGGTCTGGGGATGACCAAAAATAACCTCCCAAAACATGTTCATAGATTTCTCTGTCTCTGACTCTCTCTCTCTCTCTCTCTCTCTCTCTCTCTCTCTCTCTCTCTCTCTCTCTCTCAGGAAGGAAGGAAGGTGGCAGGATGGTTAAGACGTTCGCCTGCCAACAAGTTAACCGTGAGGTTCTGGGTTCGATTCCCAGCCTCGCCCTTTCTTCCCAGTTTGACAAAAAAATCAAACTGATGACACAATAAACCGAGGCCCCGTGTTCGAACGCATGCAGAACATCTTGCGCACACGTTAAATCCTGTTCCGCTTTCCGGAAGAGTAGGCCATTGTGCGCCGATGGAAACAGATGACAAAATTTACAAAACCGCATACACACGAGGACTGGATGTAAAAAAGCACATGAGTGCTTATTCCATTATCCTCGATAGAAAAGAATAAATAAATAAATAAAATCTCTCTCTCTCTCTCTCTCTCTCTCTCTCTCTCTCTCTCTCTCTCTCTCTCTCTCTCTCTTGTCTCTCTGTCTCTGTGATGTATATGTTGAAGATGATGATGGAAACGATGACGAAGATGATGATCATGACCATGATATAGGTATTGGAGATGATAATCGTGACGATGATCATTATACAGGTTGCAGAAGATGATGATAGCGTAGACGATGAAGATGACGATGTTGATGATGATGACATAGAGGATGAACGTAATGATAGTCATACTGATATATTTGCTGCAGCTGCTGCTACAGATAATGAAGATGCTGAGGGCGAGGATTATGTAGATGATGATGGGGATGATGATAACTAGAAGACAATAAGTGTGATTCTGTATGCTTGCGGAATTGGAGATGTGAAATGGATAGAAACATTTTCTGCTGTGATATCTACCTTCCCACTTCCCCAAACACGTTTTGTATAGTGGCCCAAGGCCGAAGTACAATAAAACTCCTCAGTATTCTCTCTCTCTCTCTCTCTTCTCTCTCTCTCTCTCTCTCTCTCTCTCTTCTTCTCTCTCTCTCTCTCTCTCTCTCCCTCTCCCTCTCTTCCTATCTATCATGTTGCAACTCTGTGTCTTTGCTGCCAGTATTTTCTTATTCCCCACACACCCACCCTACTGCTTTATCAAAGAGAGGGTATTCATATGGATGTAATCTTCAAGAATGGCATGCGCGCCTCTGTGTGTGTGTGTGTGTGGTGTGTGTGTTGTGTGTGGTGTGTGTTGTGTGTGTGTGTGTTGTGGTGTGGTTTTTTGTATTTTGTGTGTGTGTGTATCAGTATGTGTGTGGATGTGTGTGTGGTGTGTTGTGTTGTGTGTGTTGTGTTGTGTTTGTGTTTGTGTGTGTTGTGTTTGTGTGTGTTTGTGTGTGTGTGTTAGCGCGTTTGTGTTAGTGTGTGATTCAGATTCACATTGTTAACTCCAGGGGAAAACATCCCCTTGTGTTGTTGTTGTTGCTTCGATTTTACGTCTGTTCACTCAAAGTGATATTAGACGATGGGAAGGGGAGGGGAGGGGACATTGATGTTGATGGTTGTGTGCTGTGAAATTGGTATCTGTTGCTAAAATATCCTAGGCAGTATACAGAAAAAGGCTAAGCAATGATAACAACAAATAAATACATAAGAAATGCTAATGCGACTTATAACTATAACAAATGTCCTATAGGACTGTTCATTAAAGATTTTGTTATACGAAATGCCAAATCAATATTTTTGAATATCTTATCCAAGGACTTTTCAGAAAAAGAAGGTAATAATGGTTTTAGACTCTTACATTCAAAATTATATGAATGCTAGTAATTTTCTCACCACACAAACATTTTATATTTTTACTATAATATTTAGTGATAAAAGCATTCAGTTTTATTCTAAAGAATAAAGCGCTAACCCTTCTTGCCATGAACAAACTTGTGTAGGTTTCAGAGTGATCAATATTCCTAAAAAACGGGATAGTGATTAAAGATCTGTCTGAAAGGTGCTCATTTTGATGATAAGCTTCTTTAGCCCTGCTCCACGATGCTCTTCTAGTAAATGATAGCCCTCTTGTAAAGATAATGGAACATGTAGTTCTACAGATCCTCTCCATGCCTTGCACCTCTCTTCGCAGCTCTGTCAGCCCACTCATTTGGCAAGAACCCCACATGCGAAGGTGCCCAACAGAAGGTGACACAATACCCCTTAAAGCTAAACATGTATGGCATGATTGATCTCTAGTACAAACTGTAGACATTTTCTTAGAACTTGTGGATTTTAATGCATAGGAGTACCGATTTCGAATCAACGCATAGTAAAGTTTGAAATACATTCACCGGAAGGATCAAGAATATAATTAAGAGCCATTAAAATTGCTATTAGCTCAGCTGTGAATATCGAATGGTGTTTACCAGCATAATAACATTTTTCTATTTTAAGCGATGGTATTACAAAAGCTGAACCTGTTTCTTGATCATCTAGATGTGAACCATCTGTAACTACCTTTAAATGATGAGAATATTTATGATGAATATGAGATCGAACTTTGGAGATCACAATATTTTGATTTTCACTCTTTGCCATATTAATGTACTCTATGTCAAAATTTGCTTTGTTCATTTCCCATGAAGGTAAGGTTAGAACTGTAGTTTGTGTGTCCATGGTATGTTGATTGATTCCAGACTTTTCAAAAAGGTCAGAAACATACGTACCAATTGGCTTTAAAGAGATATTTGTTTTGCTCTTTTTGGAAAATTGATTTCTGATTTTATTTTTACTTCGTCTGAAGTAAAATTTTTTTTGTGGTTTTGCTTCTGAGTACATATTTTGCACATGCCAATTGTCGGATTTATCTAGGGGCATTTCTCAATTTCATGATAAGTTCCAAGAGCGGTGCATGAAAGGTACTCCGAGGGCAAGCTGTATGCCTTACAGTCCATACTTTGTAACTTTTTGAATAGGTACTTGGGTAGATTGAAAAAGACCTCTTGCCCATAAGACAGTTTGGAACGAATAAGGGATGTTGCTAAACATTTCAGATTTAAAGTGCTTGTCCCAAAACTGCTTACTTACCATTTTAAGTAAATTCAAACTCTTTCTTGCTTTAGTTAAGGTATATTCGATATGTGCATTCCAAGCTAGTTTAGACGTAAGAATGACACCCAAGAATTTTATTATATTTTTTATATTGGATGATTTCACCGCCAATCCTGAACACTGGTAACTCCTCTGGATTACTACCATTGTTAAAAAGTACTAGGTGTGTCTTTTTTGTAGAAAAAGAAAGTCCATTCTCAAAAATATAATCATTTATGTTGTCAAGTTGTTTTTGATAAATTTTTCTGATGTAATTTATAGCCCGTTTTGATGTGTTTTGCTTCATATTAACATTCATCCATAAACATATGTCGTCTGCATACTGCACTAAAACGACATCATTTGATAACTTTCTTGGAAGATCGTGTAATAAAATATTGAACAAGACAGGAGCTATTACAGAACCTTGGGGTAAACCCATATGAAGAGACTGAAACTGAATATGCATTATTTACTCGGACTTGTATGCTTCTGTTACACAGAAAGCTTTTAATGTAATGATATATATGACCGGAAAACCTGAGATTTTTTAGTTTTAGCAACAATCGAGCGTGCCAAACTTGATCATAAGCCTTTTTAATGTAAAAAAATGTCGCTAGAACGTTTTTTCGTCGTGCAAATTGGCTTTTAATGCATGTTGAAAGTTTAACCAAATTGTCTATGGCACATCGGTCTTTGTGAAAACCTGCTTGATTGACTGGGATTATGTTATTTTTATGACAGTAATATATCAATCGTTTAAGAATAATTCGCTCCATCAATTTGCAAGTATGTGAAGTCAAGGCAATAGGTCTGTAATTACTTATATCTGTTTTTGGCTTTCCCTGCTTATGTACAGGAACAACTATAGACTGCTTCCACTTCATGGGCATGACACCATCAATCCAACATTTATTACAAAGTTTGTGCAGCAGAAATAAAAGTTTTCCGGTAATGTTTTAGCATTTCATTAGATACTGCGTCCATCCGACAGATGTTTTCTTGTTGGAAAGTGAAAGTAATGCTTCTCTAACTTCGTTCAACATGATTGGAGCGTTGACATATTCATTATTATCAGAGATGGTTTAGCATGCAACTCTAGATTGTTTTCCTCTTCTGTTCTTTGTTTTCTATGTTCACACGATAAACTTCAATTCGCATTGACTTTGAAAATATGTCTGCAAGGCTTCAGCCTTTTCTTCATTAGATGGAAATTCTTTATTCCCTAACTTTACTGGGCAACTTGGTAGATTGACACCTTTTTTCATTTCATTAAATTTTTTCCAGACCACTTTAAGATCTTTATGACTGTATACTTTGCTGGCACAAAAACAAGACCAATATTGCCTTTTAGCCTGAGCAATAACTATGTTGCTGTGATTTTGGCTTGTTTTTGCTTTACATAATTTTCTGGTGTTTCATCTTTTAGATAGATCTTAAACATTACACGTTTATTTTTGACTGCTTCGTCACATGCCGGTGTCCACGATACATTTCCATGATGTTTATTTGATTTATGCCTATTTATTTTAGGGATAGACAAACTAGCAGCTTGAAGGATGGTTTCAGTAAAAATATATAGAAGTGGTCTATGTCATTAGTTTCAAACTCTCAGTATTGCAGGATGCAAGAAAGCTTTTAAATTTTTCCCAATCAGCTTGTTTATAGTTAAATTTAGGAATTTTGTCTGCAAGGGTGTCACAAATAGCAGTCGTTCTATGAAGAGTTGTAATAACAGGCAGGTCATCGCTACCAAGGGTGTCTTTGTGTGTTGTCCAGTCACATTCTGGAGCAAGTACAGGAGATATAAATGTTAAATCTAAGGATGAAGCTCTATGAGTGGCAATATCTGGAATTCTGGTGACACTGCCATCATTTAATAAACAAAGGCAGGAATCAACAACATTCTCTACAAAACGGTTACTAGATATTTTCTCACACTCTTTATCCCAAAAGGGGGCATGAGCATTAAAGTCGCCTGCAATTAGCCATTTTTCATCATCTTTTAAACTGTGTATCCATTCAGTGTTAGAAATATTAGGCCCCTTGGGCAGATACACAGACACAACATTGAGTATTAAATCCTCTGCAAAGTTTACTCTTGCTGCACATGAATGTACATCAAGAACTTGGTCAGGCACCGGCGAAGAACGAGCATTATAATCTATCCCTTCTTGGATGTAAATTGCTGCATAATTTTTGTAGCAGCATCAACTCGCTGATGTATAGGTGGTTATAGTAACCAGGTAATTTGGGAAGTTTGCTCCTGGTTACACTGAGGGATTGCAATACGATAGCCTGATAGCGATTATCAGCAAGATGCTGGACTAAATAGGGCAAGTTGGTGGAGACTGATCGAGCATTCCACTGTATGATTTTAAGTGGATTGGGGTTGTTTTAAAGGCATTATCGTATACAAAATCTAAGCGACAAAATAAATGGATCAACAGCGAATACTTAAAAGAATAACAAGTAAACAATTCAAAACTATATATAAGAAAAGAATTTAACCAATCAGATCTAAATTAAGCACTTCTCAATCTTTAAAAACAAGTTTCTAAAAGATGAGAAACACGAAATCAGTCAAGTACTAGAAGCTAATACAGATACAGGAGGAAAAAAAAATCGCAGATCACTACAGATATGTAGCTAATTAGTCATAAACAATATTAAGCAAACTGTTTAAAATTGTAACACACACTTCACAATAGATTAACGTCTTATTCAATGCTGAGCAGCTGCTTTAAAGAAAGCAAAAAGTCACCAGTGAAAATAAGGCCTGCTCACACCAGAAATTGTGGCTAGCGCTGTTCCTATACCAGAATTGTCTGGGGGTATTTTCTGGGAAAATGAGAGTGTTGTCTCCTAGGGTCAGCATAGTTGGCCTCTTGTATGTTGTGTTTTGAAGACAACAAGAGATCTTTCTTTTTAGAAGTGGCAGCATAGCTAGATTGTGAGAATACAGAATTTTCCAGAACCATTTACACGACGTTGGCTTTTTCGGGTGGGCTTTTCCACAAGAGAGAATGCAGGTGTCGCCCAAGTTTCAGCAAGGACACTGGTTCCCTGACTGAAGGTTGAATAGAGTCCCTCATATATGTTCTAGAAGTGACTTTCAGCTTTTCATGACTCAAGAAAGAAGTGTTGTCATGGTCACAGATCTGTGAGTATGTGTAGCATTAAACAGTTCTCTTTTTGCTTCAGTCGGGGACATTAAGAGGTGCCACTCTGCTTACAACCACTGATGTTTTGGGCCACTTATAGTGTACAGCTTTTGTGTAGGAGACCAGAGATTCGCTACAGCATTTTGCATCTTTCTTTTTAAGGTCGTTAATACCCAGATGGAGAACTACTGCTTCAAAATGGTCATCTGCATTATAATCTTCCAACACTTTCATACAATCTTCAGTTGTGAATGTATTTCTAGTGGTAGCATGAAAACCATAGGAATTTCCAAGCCTTTTACCATCAATCTGGTTCATTACAGAATCATGTAGAATTAAAACAGCTGGTAGTTGTGAGCTGTCATTTTGATAAGATTCTGATTTTCCCACTTTGTTGCCAGGTACTGCAATATGGCCTTTAGTAAAGGGTTGGATCCCCTTGTGTGTGTGTGTGTGTGTGTGTGTGTGTGTGTGTGTGTGTGTGTGTGTGGTGTGTGTGTGTGTGTGTGTGTGTGTGTGTGTGTGTGTGTGTGTGTGTGTGTTTGAGATGTTTGTGTCCGTCTGCGATAATTTTATGCGTGTGTGGGACACACTCGCTGAAATATGAACAACGTCCAATCATAAAGACACGCCATCAGAATAATTATATCAGCATGTAATACGAGACGAGTGATCAAAATGTCTCTTATGTATATTATGTCATACAATACCTTCTGTATTAGTACATTCCACTGTCTGTATGAAGCTATGAATGTCTGTCTGCCACGATGGCATTTACGGCCAGTAGTTGGCGGTTTTTACTGTTAAGCTTGATGTTTATGTCTGTAAATTCTGTCAGTAGATTGCCAGTAGTTGGCGGTTTTTACTGTTAAGCTTGATGTTTATGTCTGTAAATTCTGTCAGTAGATTGGCCCATGGACCAGAAAAGTCCTTAGAGAATAGAACACAAAAAAGCACGATTATGTCAACGTGTTATAAATCTATATAACAGCATTATCATGTTCTGGAATACTTCCAACAACAAGAAATAACATCACACACCGAGGTCATAATAGAAAATGACAACACAAGGAGGAGGCAGGGTGGACATTGAGGACATGAATGGTTTCGTAACTGGTCCAAATTTCGTATGATAGAGGACATGAATGGTTTCGTAACTGGTACAAACATCGTATGATAGTCTAGTCAAGTCAAGTCAAGTCAAGTCAAAACACTTTAATCATCCCATGAAGGGATTAGGACATGAATGGTTTCGTAACCGGTCCAAACATCGTATGATTGAGGACATGAATTGTTTCGTAACTGATCCAAACATCGTATGAAAGAGGACATGAATAGTTTCGTAACTGATCCAAACATCGTATGATAGAGGACATGAATGGTTTCGTAACTGATCCAAACATCGTATGATAGAAGACATAAATGGTTTCGTAACTGATCCAAGCATCGTATGATAGAGGACATGAATGGTTTCTAACTGATCCAAGCATCGTATGATAGAGGACATGAATGGTTTCTAACTGATCCAAGCATCGTATGATAGAGGACATGAATGGTTTCGTAAGAGATCCAAACATTGTATGATACAGGACATGAATGGTTTTGTAACTGATCCAAACATTGTATGATAGAGGACATGAATGGTTTCGTAAATGATACACACATCGTATGATAGAGGACATGAATGATTTCGTAACTGATCCAAACATCGTATGATAGAGGACATGAATGGTTTCGTAACTGATCCAAGGCTCTGTAAGTCAGCCTGCTCTCCCTGGGGCGGGGAGCGCGTCGCCACAAGAGCAGCGCCACCCATGTTTTCCGTCTGCACCTATCAGAGTGGGGTTTTTTCAACTGAATTTTGCCAGGGACATCTCTCTTGTTGCAGTGGGTTCTTTTACGTGCGGTAAATAATTTAATGTAACACACGGGACTTTGGTTTATCGTCTCATCCGAAATAATAGCACCCAGAACACCATTCATGGTTTAATGGATAGGGGGAAATGTTTAGGGCCCAAACGGGGATCGAACCACCGCACACTTCCGACCCGGACTTACCGCTTTTTAGGCAGGCGCGTTACCTCTAGACCACCGGTCCACTTATGTTCTGGAATACTTCCAACAACAAGAAATGACATAGTATACCGAGATAAAACTTCAAATGAAATAGCACAAGGAGGAGGGTAAAGATTTCAGAAATGATTGTTTTTGTTACTGATCTAAGGCTGGGTTAGTCTTTAATGGATGTACTCTTTGGAAAAAAAAAAGATATGAATCAATGAAAAGATGGAGGTGTAACCAGGATAGCATGTGATGGATAATTTCTTACTTGAATTGTTTATGATGGTACGAGTATTTGTTATTTGTTGTATACATTTTGTAGTATATAACTTTAAAGTGATGTAGGGAGGGACAGCTCAGTGGTCAGAGCACTCGCTTTTCCCCCAAGCTAAGGTTAAGTAGCATTGAGCATGTTTACCACTTGGATGAGGTGACTGTTTTCACGCCTTAGTGTCAGTACAGTCCCCCAGTTCACCCAGCTGTCCCTCTTTAGGGTCATGGAAGGTAAAGCAGCGAGGGAGAGGAGATGGGCGCCTCCCTCAATATGCTGGCGCCTAGAGAAGTGAGGTCTCTGACGCCTCGCTTCCCATGACTGCATAGGTTTTGGGAACGTGGGAACGTTTAACTTTTTTTTAGCTTTACCTTTTTACATGCAGACCTTCTGTATTCTTTCTGCAAAGAATATAGCACAGCTAGAGACTGAAATCCTCTCTCGTATCCTATTGGTGATATCTTCTGTTTCTGCTGGTAAAGGGTATAGAGTTTTGGCGCGGTCTTACAGCCAGAAAATCAGGCCAGTACACTTCATGATCATCACGCTATGCTCACCAGTCTGCTTGCCTCCCAGCTATTCTTGTCTATGACACCACGGCATTGGTCATGATGACTGGTCAATACGGCTCCGTGTGAGAGATGCATGGCGGGCTCTGGCTGAGATTGCTGTATTTTGTTTATCTATCTATAGATCTATCTGTCTGTCTGTCTGTCTGTCTATCTATCTATCTATCTATCTATCTGAGATATCATGGCGGGCACTGGCTGAGATTGCTGTATTTTGTTTATCTATCTATAGATCTATCTGTCTGTCTGTCTGTCTGTCTGTCTATCTATCTATCTATCTATCTATCTATCTATCTATCTATCTGAGATATCATGGCGGGCACTGGCTGAGATTGCTGGATTTTGTTTATCTATCTATAGATCTATCTGTCTGTCTGTCTATCTATCTATCTATCTATCTATATATCTATCTATCTATCTATATATCTATCTGAGATATCATGGCGGGCACTGGCTGAGATTGCTGTATTTTGTTTATCTATCTATCTATCCAGCTATCTATGTATCTTTCTATGTATCTATCTATCCAGCTATCTATCTATCTATGTGTCTATCAATCTATGTATCTATCTATCTATGCATCTATCTATCTATGTATCTACCTATATATCTATCTATTTATTTGTATACGTACTTATTTATTTACTTATTTATTCTTTCCCCCATCCATTTACCTTTTTATTTTGAAAATGATAGAATAAACACTCATGTGCTACTCTACCTTCAGTCCCAGTGTGTATGCAGTTTTGTAAAAAAAAAAATTATCCGTTCCCACTGGTACACAATAGCCTACTCTTCCGAAAAGTGGAACAGGTTTTAACGTGTACGCAATAATTGTGTTTTGCGTACGCTCACACACGGGACCTCGGTGTCTAATCTCCTACGAAGGACTTTGAGGAAGTGGGTCGTGGGGGGGGGGGGGGGGGGAGTAGAGTCGGCACTGATGTTAACTCCAGAGGAAAAAAAATCCTCTTAAACGAGATTCGAACCCGGGTCAGCTGATCACAAGCTCAATGAGCTTCACTCTAACCACCAGGCTATCCCGTCCCCCACCCTCCCCACTCCCCAACCTTCTGCCTGCCTGCTATTCTTGCAATGGATACCACGACATGCAAGCTGATTGGTCAATACCGCTGTGTGTGTGTGTGTGTGTGTGTGTGTGTGTGTGTGTGTGTGTGTGTTATTATTTTTATTTATTCTTTTATATCGAGGATAATGGAATAAGCATTTATGTGCTTTTTTACACCCAGTCCCCGTGTGTATGCGGATTTGTGAATTCTGCCATCTGTTCCCACCGGCACACAATGGCCTATTCTTCGAAAAGCGGAACAGGATTTAACGTTGTGCGCAAGATGTTCTGGGTGCGTTCGTACACGGGGGCCTCGGTTATATGTCTCATTCGAAAGGACTTTTGTGTGTGTGTGTGTGTGTGTTGTGTGTGTGTGTGTGTGTGTGTGTGTTGTGTGTGTGGTGTGTGTGTGGTGTGTGTGTGAAGCGAGAGAGAGAGAGAGAGAGGAGGAGAGGGGAGAGAGGGAGAGAGAGAGAGAGAGGAGGAGAGAGAGGAGAGAGAGAGAGATGAGAGAAGAGAGAGAGAGAGAGAGGAGAGAGAGAATGAGAGAGAGAGAGGAGAGAGAGAGAGAGCGCGCGGAGAGAGAGATCATCCATGGTGGACACTAGCTGAGGTGGCTGTGTTATCATTCTCATTCTTCTTCTTCTTATTGTTGTTGTTGTTGTTGTTACAGCATGCTGAATGTGGCCCGCAGCCCCTCCATCTTATTTTTTATTTCCTGTCCACCTTGAATGTCTCGGGCAGGACATGTATCCCTCCCTCAGACTGATTTCAGAGACTTGGTCACTGTCACCGACCCCTCAGATTCCGAATCCTTTGGGGAAGCCTTCGAAGCTTTGTCAACCACCTTTCTCCAGTCCTCGCGTCTCTCAGCCGCCCTCAGGGTGTCTCTCAGCTCCATGTCTGTCCACTCTCGAATGTTGTCCTCCATCTCTTCCTTTGTCTGCCTCTTCTTCTTCCTCCCTCACTGTGCCTTGTAGGATTGTTTTTAGCCAGACCGGAGACTTGGTGCAGAAGGTAAATGCGAAGAGATACATACAGAAGGATGAGGAACGAAACACAGAGAGAGAGAGAGACGGAGAGAGAGACGTGAGATAAGAGAGGGAGAGGGAGAGAGAGGGGGGTAAGAGAGGAGAGAGAGAGGAGAGAGTGAGAGAGGAGGAGAGAGAGAGAGAGAGGGATGAGAGAGAGAGTGGAGAGAGAGAGAGGAGAGAGAGAGGAGAGAGAGAGAGAGAGAGAGAGAGAACAGAGGGGAAAAGTGACACAAAGAGAGAGAAAGAGAGATTTATTCATTTTATTTTATTTTTGTTTCTTTTATATCGAGGATAATGGAATAAGCATGATGTGCTTTTTTACATCAGTCCCCGTTTGTATGCGGTTTTGTAAATTCTGTCATCTGTTCCAGAGAGAGAGGAGAGAGAGAGAGAGGAGAGAGAGGAGAGATGAGAGAGAGGAGGAAGAGAGAGAGAGAGAGAGAGAGAGAGAGAGAGAGAGAGAGAGAACATGCAGGAGAAAGAGAGAGACACAGAGACAGAGAAGAAACGGGCAGATAGAGAAAAGCCAGAGAGAAATAGAGAGACAGAGACAGACAGACAGCCAGAGGCAGAGACTGGGAGACAAAGTGAGAGAGAGAGAGAGAGAGTCAGACAGAGACAAAAGCAGAAAGAGAAACAGACAGACAAAAGATGGAGGGAGAGAGAGGGGGGGGGGGAGAGACAGAGAGAGAGACAGAGACAGAAACAGGCAGTCAGACAGCAGACAAAAAATAGACATACAAATCGACAAACAGGACAGATGGAAGAGAGTGAGTGAGAGAGAGAGAGGACAGAGACAGAGATAAAGAGAGAGAGAGAGAGAGAGACAGACAGGACAGACGAGATAGACAGACAAGACGACAGACAAACCGATAAACAGACGGACCGTCAAACAGACAAATTGGACATGAGGGGAGAGAGAAAGAGAGACAGAGATGAGAGAGAGACAGAGGACAGAGAGACAGAGAGAGACAGAAAGACAGAGGACAGACAGAGCTCCCTTCCTTGAAATCACAAGTAATGTCAACACATATCACGGTCCTTTGATGAAAGAGAGGGGGGAAAAACCAACATCCCATAATATTATGAGAAACAACACACACACACACAACGTACACACACACACACACACACACACACACACACACACACACACACAACACACACACACACACACACACACACACACACACACAGAGACGGGATAGCCCTTTGTGGTTAGAACATTGCGCTCGCAATCTGAAAACCGGGTTTGTCCCGTCAAGGGATATTTTTCCCCTGGAGTTAACAGCAGTGCAGACCCACTCTCCCCAAAAAAGTCTTTCGGAGGAGTTAAAACCCCCCCAAACCCCCAAACATCTTCCACCCTTCAACTTTCTTTTCGTTGAGTGGTTGTGTGTGGTGGAAAAAAATTGACAAATTTTTAAAACCCTACCCAAGGGTTTTTAAAAAAAACCATTTTTATTCCTTTTATATAAAAAATAAAATAAAATACATAAAAATAAATAAAAAAAAATAAACCCCCACCCCCGTTCAACAAATTTAAAAATTTAAAATTGGGGTATGGAGGATAAAACAAAAAAAAATAAAAATTCCCCCCCCCTTCAAAAAATTAAATTAATTCCTTTCACCCCCTTTGGGGTATGGAGGTTAAAACGAAAACCATAAAAACCACACACACGCGCGCGGCGCGGCACGACAAAACCAGAGGCTCGCGCAACACAACACACACACAACACCACACACCACACACACACACACAACCCCAACCACACACACAAGATACAAACAACAAAAAACAACCCCAACGCCACACACAACCAACAACAAACGCACCACCACATACCTCAAAAACACACAAAACACAACACAAAAAACACACACGCAAGCACACAAAAACACCAAAACACCCACCCCACCACACCACCTACACACACAGAATAACAACAACAAATAAAAGAAACAGATAGAATCAGACAGACAAATTGAGGACAGAAAGACGGGACGTAAAAAAAGAAAAAACAAAAAAAAACAGACCGTGGAATGATGCTGAAAAAGAAACAGACGCAGAAGACAAATACACAAACAAAAAGGGTAGACAGAGAGTTTTTGACCGACGATTGGATGGACGGCGGTGGACAAACAGAACAGAAACAAAAATCCTATCTATCTATCTTTCTATCCATCTCTCTATCTATGTATCTATCTATGCATCTATCTATGCATCTATCTATGCATCTATCTATTTATTTGTATACGTACTTATTTATTCTTTCCCCCATCCATTTACCTTTTTATTTTGAAAATGATAGAATCAACACTCATGTGCTACTCTACCTTCAGTCCCCGTGTGTATGCAGTTTTGTTTAAAAAAATTATCCGTTCCCACTGGCACACAATAGCCTACTCTTCCAAAAAGCGGAACAGATTTAAACGTGTGCCCAATAATTGTGTTTTGCGTACGCTCACACACGGGACCTCGGTTTCTAATCTTATCCGGACTTTGGGGACAGGGTTGGGGGGGGGGGGGGGGGAGAGGAAGAGTGGAGTCGGCACTGATGTTAACTCCAGAGGAAAAAAAATCCTCTTGAACGAGATTCGAACCCCAGTCAGCTGATCACAAGCTCAATGAGCTTCACTCTAACCACCAGGCTATCCCGTCCCCCCTCCCCCACCCCCACCCCTACCCCCTCATTCTGCCTGCCTGTTATTCTTGCAATGGATACCACGACATGCAAGCTGATTGGTCAATACCGCTCTGTGAGTGTGTGTGTGTGTGTGTGTGTGTGTTATTATTTTTATTTATTCTTTTATATCGAGGATAATGGAAGAAGCATTTATGTGCTTTTTTACACCCAGTCCCCGTGTGTATGCGGATTTGTGAATTCTGCCATCTGTTCCCACCGGCACACAATTGCCTATTCTTACGAAAAGCGGAACAGGATTTAACGTGTGCGCAAGATGTTCTGCGTGCGTTCGTACACGGGGGCCTCGGTTTATAGTCTCATCCGAAGGACTTGTGTGAGATTCAGATTCAGATTCAGATTCAGAATATTTTATTGCCATTTAAGTCATGTAGACTTATTTGACACAACAAAAACATCAACTATAATTATTATCTATTTTGGCTAAAAGTGATGTACACTAAAAACATGTTGTATTTTACTTCTCTTTTTCTTTCTTTTCAAAACACTCATACACATATCTGATGATATCTGCTTGATATATATCAACTGTGATTATGTCACTTAATTTATGTACACAGTTTTTGCGTTCTTCGTCTTTCGTTTTGATTTTTAATAACAAATTATTTCTGAGTTCATCATATAAAATGCATTCATCAAGTAAATGAAATTCATCTTCAATTTTGTTACAGTGTCTACATTTTCTGTCCTCTCTGGATATATTTTGGTGTCTCCCTTTCTCTATCATTAAATTGTGACAGCTTGTGCGAAATTTACAATATGTCTTCTTATGAATTTTGTTTTCATAGTTTACTAAGTATGGTTCCAATCTGTATTCTTTGGTAGCAAAATCATAAAATTTTAGTTTTGCAAACTCTTTCTTTTGGTAGATCCAAAATGTTTTATACATGTCCTCAAGTTTTCTTCTAACAGCATAACTCAACCGATGAACATTAAGAGTGCTTTGGTTCTTCCAGACATGTTTGAATCCAATTGTGTACAGAATATTTTTCACTGTGTTTATCCATTTATCGTATGTATTATTCTGATACAAATAATCGTATACTATTCTAATATAAGAGTCTGGTTTTGATTCTGTTAAATGAATCCAAAAGGATATTATCTAGCATATGATTTTAAGGGTCAGTGGAAATCTCCCTAATTCACCCAAAGTGGGTAGTACTAATGCTTTTTTATGAACTCCTATCATTTGTTTACAAAATTTTACATGGAAATTCTCATACAAAAACTGATTGGATA
>CM054141.1:12921530-12926530 GCA_028751875.1 Rapana venosa | reverse complement strand
TTGCCTCTGTTTAACACAGTGTTTTCATCAGGAACATACCCAGAAAGCTGGACACATGCTGTGATTTTTCCTCTGCATAAAAAAAAGGTAGCACTGCACATGTTGATAATTATAGAGGTATCTCATTGTTAAACATAATTGGTAAACTGTATAGTACAATTCTGAATGAAAGACTGACAAAGTTCTGTGAAAGTGCACACTTAATTCCTGAGGCACAGGCTGGTTTTCGCAAAGGTTACAGCACCATCGATCACATTTTTACACTTCAGTCTCTAGCACAAAAGTATCTAACAAAGAAAGGTGGTAGGTTTTTATACTCTTTTTATAGATTTTTCCAAAGCATTTGACAGTGTTGACAGAATAAAACTTTTATTTCTGCTGCTGCAAAAAGGAATCCATGATAAAATGTCATGACGCTGCAAAGAAATGTACAAAGTGTGAAGGCAGCCGTGAGAGTCGGGGCTCACATTACTGAATATTGTGATTGTATTTCTGGTGTCAGACAAGGTTGTATGTTGAGTCCCCTATTATTTTCGATTTTTATTTCTGAACTAGAATCAGATCTCACTGGATCAGATACTCAAGGCATAGATGTATTTTCTGAGCCACTAGGCATACTCTTACTTATGTATGCAGATGATATTGCTTTAGTTTCAGATTCAGTTGTAGACTTGCAGAAAAAGATCAATTGTTTGGAAAATTATTGTAAGAAATGGGGACTTTCTGTAAATATGGACAAAACTAAAGTAGTCGTTTTTAAAAAGGGCGGATTTACTAAGAAGTCTGAAAAATGGTGTTATTTAGGAAAGCAGATACAAGTAGAATCTAGTTATAATTATCTGGGTGTGGTTTTTGGCTCAACATTGAACTGGTCAAAATGTATCGAAAATCTCTCTGGAAAAGCATTGAAGGCTGTTGCTGGTATCAAAAGATTGTACTTCAGGTTAAAGAATCTTCCTGCATCTACAGTTTTTAATATTTTTGATACAAAAGTGAAACCAATCCTCCTCTATGGTTCTGAAATTTGGGGTTTCCAGCAGTATCATGATATTGAGAAAATACAGGTAAAAATTTGCAAAATGGTCCTGGGGGTTGGCAGAGATGTTAAAAATAATATTTGCCTTGGCGATTGTGGTAGATATCCCATTTTTGTTGACACTGTTACCAGAGTAATCAAATACTGGCTAAAAATGTTGGATATGCCTGATCATAGATATCCCAGACAATGCTACAATATGCTGTGTAGACAGGATGAAGCAGGGAGAATAAATTGGGTAACACATGTTAGAAAGATTTTATGCACCCACGGATTTGGTTATGTTTGGACAATGCAAAATTGTGGTAACTCCTCATCCTTCATGAAAGAATTCCAATACGAATACAAGATGTGTACCAACAAAAATGGCATGACTCTCTATCAGCATACCCTGACTACTTAGATTATCACCCGATTATTTGTAGAGCAAATTATGTATGTGAAGTAGAATCTTTAGAATACCGTAGAGGTATATGCTTACTGAGGTCAAACAGATTACCTTTAAACGGAATTTCACGTTATGGCAAACCGATTACTGATCCATTCTGCTCTCAGTGTGATGGCCAACAAATGGAAGATGTTTGTCACTTTTTACTTGTATGTCCAAAATATGCTGTATTGCGAAGAAAATGTATTCCTTTGTATTATTACAGATTTCCATCGAATCTGAAAGTGCAGCTTCTTTGTATGAACACTAAACCTAGTTTGATGTTTAAAGTTGGATTATTTCTTACTAAATGTTTAGATATCAGAAGTAAGGATGTTCACCTTACATGAAAGTATATGATTAACTGTTGTTCCTATGGGCCATATGGCCTGCAAAAACTGAATTAAAATTATTGTTATTGTTATTGTTACACACACACACCACCACCACCACCACACACACCTTTTCTCTCTCTCTCTCTCTCCACACGCACACACACACCACCATCACCACACACACACACACTCTCTCTCTCTCTCTCTCTCACACACAACACACACACATTATTCATTCAGATCACACAGCACACTTGCATAGTCATGCAGCATTTGCAAACTGGAATGAAAACAAACTGTTTGTCTGATTACCCAAGTCTACATTTCCACACACACACACACACACCACCACCACCACCACCACCACCACCACCTCCACCACCACACCTCCTCTCTCTCTCTCTCTTCTCTCTCTCTCTCTCTCTCTCTCACACACACACACAACACACGCGCGCGATTCATTTCTTCCTCTTCTTGTTGTGGTCTTGATTTTAGATTGCCTCCTCAAAATGAGACAACGTTTTAAACAGGAAAAAAAAGCAACACTGCGAATTGTTTAGTAAAAGATTTTTACTTTATTGAAAAGAAAACGGACCTGGAAAGGGAAACATCCAATTTGAAGATTTCTCACACTTCAGGAAGCGGCAAAGAGATCTGAGATAGGCAAATGGGAGAGAAAGAGAAGGGAAAGGAGAGAGAGGGAAAAGGGGAGAGAGAGAGAGCAGAGAGAGAGAGAGAGAGAGAGAGAGAGAGAGAGAGAGAGAGAGAGACAGACAGACAGAGACACAGAGACAGAGAGAGAGACAATCAGGCTCTGAAAATTGAGCCTGAAAATGAAATCACTGAATTCATCGATGGGTTGTTCTAGAGGTGATGCAGCTGTCGAGAGAGAGAGAGAGAGAGAGAGAGAGAGAGAGAGAGAGTAGAGAGAGAGAGAGAGAGAGAGAGAGAGAGAAGACAGACAGACAGACAGACAAACAGCCAGACAGACAGGCAGACAGGCAGACAGATAGACAGACACAGAGAAAAAGAGAGAGCTCATAAGCGCTTCGATTTGTTTGTTTTTACCAGATTCAGCGCTATATAAATTCCGTATATTATTATTATTATTGTTATTATTATTATTATTATTATTATTTTTATAGGTTTCATCTCCTGTTTTTAGACAGGACAATTATCAGTTTATCTTATCCGAAATAGTAGGAGGACCAGACCACTGTTCAAGGTTTAACTAGTTGATGATGAGGGACATGCTCTGGTTTGAAATTTTTTTTTTTTTTTAAGAGTCAGATTCAGTCACTCAGTAATTTCCCTCGTTGGAATGCCGGGGGGGGGGGGGGGGGCTGTTAGTATAAATAGCATCCCCACCTTCTAGAAATTATGTTCTAGGAATTCCCTCTTTTTTCAACTTTTCTTTGTTTCTGTCTTGGTCGTTTTCTCCCTGTCATCACCTCCTTCTTCTTGTCTATTTTCTGCCTTCTTGGTCCATTCTCCTGCCTTTTTGTCCAGAAAAGACTTTTTAGAAAACACAACCAAAAACACGATTCTCTCCAATGCCGAAGTCGGATGCGCTGGGATGACAGACGACGACGACGACGAAGAAGAATGCAAAGAAGAAGAAGAAGAATGCAAAGAAGAATGCAAAGAAGAATGCAAAGAAGAAGAAGAAGAAGAGAGAAGAAGAAGAAGAAGAAGAAGAAGAAGAAGAAGAAGAATGCAAAGAAGAAGAAGAAGAATGCAAAGAAGAATGCAAAGAGAAGAAGAAGAAGAATAAGAAGAAGAAGAAGAAGAAGAAGAAGAAGAAGAAGAAGAGAAGAAGAAGAAGAAGAGAAGAGAAGAAGAAGAAGAAGAAGAATGCAAAGAAGAAGAAGAAGAATGCAAAGAAAAAGAATGCAAAGAAGAAGAAGAAGAGAAGAAGAAGAAGAAGAAGAAGAAGAAAAAGAGAAGAAGAAGAAGAACAAGAACAAGAAGAAGAAGAAGAAGAAGAATGCAAAGAAGAAGAAGAAGAAGAAGAAGAATGCAAAGAAGAAGAAGAATGCAAAGAAGAAGAAGAATGCAAAGAAGAAGAAGAATGCAAAGAAGAATGCAAAGAAGAAGAAGAAGAATGCAAAGAAGAAGAAGAAGAATGCAAAGAATGCAAAGAAGAAGAAGAAGAAGAAGAAGAAGAAGAAGAAGAAAGAATGCAAAGAAAAAGAAGAAGAAGAAGACAAGAAAAAGAAGAAAAAGAAGAAAAAAAAGAAGAAGAAGAAGAAGAAGAAGAAGAAGAAGAAGAAGAAGAAGGAAGAAGAAGAAGAAGAAGAAGACGAAGAGAAGAAAGAAGGAGGAGGAGGAGGAGAAGAAGAAGAAAAAGAAGAAGGAGAAGAAGAAGGAGGAGAAGAAGAAGAAGAAGAAGAAGAAGAAGAAGAAGAAGAAGAAGAAGAAGAAGATGCATGATGATGATGATGATGATGATGATGATGATTCAGTAAGCTGTCGTACCTTAGTCTGGTTTTCAGGGTGCTTTTTTCAGCCTGTCCGTCACTTGCAAGCTTGAGGTGAGAATGATCAAAAAGTTTTCTGAATCTACTGGTGAGAAGATAGTGATTGCTGTTGTGTTTATCCGTATGTTATTATTTCCATTTGAGAAAGCGTTGATGTTGTAAGCAATGGATACAAGATATATATATAATATATATATATATATATATATATATATATATATATATATATATATATATATATATGTATCTCCTATATATAATGTATACATATATATATATGTATACATATATATATATATATGTGTGTGTTGTGTGTGTGTGTGTGTCTATCTATCTATCTCTCTATCTGTCTCTCTGTCTCTCTGTCTATATCGATCTATATATACATACATACACACATACATACATACATACATACCAATACATATCAACACACACAAACATGCACAGACACACACATGTATCATACATACATACATATATACATATGAATATATACATACATATGAATTATATATACATATACACATACATACATACATACATACATACATACATACATATACATACTAATACACATCAACATACACAAACATGCACACAGTCACATCTACACACACGCCACACCACACACACACACACACACACACACACAAATACTCGCCCCAGTAAATCTCTGAATGGAATGACAATAGAATCATCCCTCCCACTCCTCCTCCTCC
>CM054141.1:12894030-12916530 GCA_028751875.1 Rapana venosa | reverse complement strand
CTCCTGGCTGATCTTTGGTCTCTTCCTGCAATGTCGTCTGCCTGCCTTCCAGTATATTCTTTCGTTCAGTTTGATTTTTCTGTCTTTTGCCAGATAAAAATAATTAAAATTTTTTGTTTAACTGAACGAATTTTTTAGAGGTTTTTGTGGTGAAGGAGGATCGTGAAATGGGGTGAAAGTGGATTTAGGATGAAAGGGTTAATAGAATGAACTGTTTAATTTGGTTAACCGGTGGATTTACTTGAAAGGATAAAATGAGACGTGGGCGGTTTATGAATGAGTGAGTAGGTGGGTGGGTGGGTAGGGTGAGTGAGTGTGTGTGTGTGTGTGTGTGTGTGTGAGAGAGAGAGAGAGAGAGAGAGAGAGAGAGAGAGAGAGAGAGAGAGAGAATGTGTTAATGTGTGTGTGTGTGTGTGTGTGTGTGTTTGAGAGAGCGTGTGCGAGTGAATGAGTGAGTGTGAGTATGAGAGAGAGAGAGAGAGAGAGAGAGAGAGAGAGAGAGAGAGAGAGAGAGAGAGAGAGAGAGAGAGAGAGAGAGAGAGAGAGAATTTCCTTTTTTCCCTATTCTATTCTTTTATATCGAGGATAATGGAATAAGCATGTATGTGCTTTTTTACATCCATTCCCCGCGTGTATGCGGATTTGTGAATTATGTCATCTGTTCCCACCGGTTGATGTCTTTTCCAATCGATGGTTTTTCACAGCATTGTATTCCTACATTGGTGAGTGTGTGCGTGTGGTGTGTGTGTGTGTGTGTGTGTGTGTGTGTGTGTGTGTGTGTGTGTGTGTACGCGGTGCATGTGTGTGCGCGCACCTGGGTTTGTGTGTGTGATAATTTTTAAAAAAAACCTATCTTGGATTGTTTATAACCATCTGAAATGTATTTTTACTTGTGTCTTGTGAGATAATTATAGGTATCAATGTTGCCCGTCAGTATTGTAATTGCCCTTCGTGGGATGACTAAAGTGTTTTTGACTTGACTTGACTTGACTTGAGGCCAAGACTTCGTAGATCACAGGATTGATGTCGAACGGTCTTAACCACTAGGCTACAGCGTTCGTTGACCCTGTTCTGTTCCCTTGAGTGTGACAAGCCCTGCACCCTTTGCCAAATTCAACCCTCACCACTACCCCTAAAAAGGGTTTTAAAAAATTTTTTGGTGTAGAAAACAAAAACTCACTTGGCTAAAGGGTCTGCTTGAAGTTTAAGATAATGTAATATTATCTAATATAGTATAATGCAATGTAATGTAATATAATATAATATGATATAATATAATATAGTATAATATAATATGATATGATGATATGATATGGTATGGTATGATATGATATGATATAATATGATATGATGTGATATAATATCTTTCTTTCTTTTCTGTCTTACTCTTTCTTTCTTTTTTTAGAAAACAAAAACTCACTTCGTTAAAGGGTCTACCTGAAGTAAAGATAATAATTATAATATTATCTAATATAATTTAACATAACATAACATAATATAATATGATATAATATAATATAATATATAATATAATATGATATAATATAATATAATATAATATAATATAATATAATATAATATAATATAATACAATATAATATGAGATGATATAATATCTTTCTTTCTTTTCTGTCTTACTCTTTCTTTCTGACTTTTTTCTTTTTCATTATTTTCTGTCTGTCTAACTCTTTCTCTCTGATTTCTCTCTCTTTCTCATACACACACACACACACACACACACACACACACACACACAAGCACGCACACCCACACAAGCACACCCACACAAGCACACACACACACAAGCACACACACACACACAAGCACACACACCCACACCCACTTACCCACCCACCCACACACACACACACACAAGCACACCCACCCACACACACACACACACACACACAAACACACACACACGCACTCACTTAGAGAGAACTGCCTGCATTGTTTCTGCTCGGCTTATTTGCAGACAAACCGATTTTTCACTTCAGCTGGTTTAGCGAAGCGATATTGCAGGGACATCTTCAAAGAAGCAGCCAAAGCAATGTGAACCTTAAGTTAAAAAGGGGTGTTGTTGTTGTTGTTGTTGTCTTCAATTTAACGTCTGTTCACTCTAAGTGATATTAGACGAGGGAAATAGAAAGTATAGTGGAAGTTAAAGAAGGGAGAAGAAGGAGTGGAAGGAGAAAAGGTTAAGAAATAGCATGTGTTGGGGTTTGTTTGTTTTTTGGAAAACACACACACACAAACTAAACACCCCCCCCCCCCCATCCCCCAACCAACCTAGAAAAGTAATGATAATACTTTTAAACAGCAGCAAAATGTAAACTCAACAATGTGGAAACATGAAATAACAATACTGTAACTACAATAAATAATCAAGTGGACTATGCAATAAACATCTGGCAATGGCAAAGGCTAGCTTTGAATTTTCAAAGACATTTTCCAGAGACTGTTCAGAAAATGTAGGTAAAAAAGGTTTTACAATAGGGCAATCAAATATGAGATGAGTATTGGAAATATGATCCCCACATAGACATCTAACATGTTTACAAAATTTTGTAAGGAATGCATTTAACTTCATTCTAAAATATAGTGAATTAACCCTTCTCACGGTTATAAAACGAGAATCTATTTGAGAAGGAGCCATATAACAAAAAATATGGGCAGTGGTCAGGCAACTTTTTAAATATCGTTCCTTGAATTGATCAGATTCTTTAAACTTACCCCATGAAGTTTGTTCTAATATACGGTATCCTTCCTGTAGGGATAAGGGAACATCCAGTTCTATCGATTCCATATCATGTCTTGCCCCCTTTTTTGCAGCTCTGTCAGCCCACTCATTTGAAAAAATTCCAACGTGAGAAGGCACCCAACAAAAAAAACACAGGAATACCTCTTAAACTTAGGAGGTGTATTACATATTTGATTTCAAAAATAATTCTGGTGACCTTCTTGAAATTCGGGGATTTTATAGCATACAATACTGACTTGGAGTCAACACAAAGCAAGATATGAAAGAGATAAAATGGAAAATCAAGAATATAGTTCAGAGCCATAAGAACTGCAATAAGTTCAGCTGTAAATATTGAACGATGTTTACCAAGATAGTATGATTTCTCAATTCCATGCAACCACCATAGGTACTTATATGGAAATTGGGGAACTTCCCCTAGCTGAATACCGACAACTTTCATGCGCCAAATATGTGTTACGGAGCACGAATAACAAAAATTTTGTCTGTAATGAATTAAAAGTTCAAGCAGAAACGAATTTTCCAAAAAGGGCTAAACAAATTTCGTGTTTAATGCCTATTGGCACTTATGTATCAGACCTCTTTAAAAAATCTAAACTTAATAAATATGATTTAGAAACACAAAAAGAAGCTTTACCATGTCCTTCATGGGAGATGAATAAAGCCTGTTTTGATATAGAATATATTAATGAAAAAAAGAATGAAAATCAAAACATCATAGTTGCAGATGTTCGGTCGCATATTGAAAATAAGTATGCTGACTGCTTAAAAGTTTATACCGATGGATCTGTTTTAGAAAATCATGACACAGGCTCTGCATTTGTCATACCAGCACTTAAAAAAAAAAGGGGTGTGATTAGTACGGTGTGCTGATTTTCCCCCTTTGTATTCCACGCGCTTGTCATCAGTTTTAAATGCCCCGTCACCAATCCTGAGATGAGACAGTATAGCCCGACTTGTTTTTTGTCTCTCTCTCTCTCTCTCTCTCTCTGGATGTTTATCTTTATGACTTATTAAGTTTGGTTGTTGTTATTCTTCTTGGTTTTGTTGTTCTTGTTGTTGTTGTTTGTTTTTCTCCTTTTTTCTTTTTCCTTCTTTTGTTGATTTGGTTTTTCTTTCTCTTTGTTTGTTTGTTTTGGTTGGGGTTTTTGGGGGGGTGGGGTGGGGGTGTTTTTAGGGTTTTCTTTTTGTTTTTTTGTTTTGTTTGTTTTGGTTAGGGGGGGGGGCTGTTTTTGTAAAGGGTTCTTTCCCCTTGTTTCTACTGTGAGAGTGTATAAGTGTTGGGTTATTATTAAGATGTATCCCTACGGGCGGGGACTGGATGTAAAAGAGCACATGAGTGCTTATTCATTATCCTCGAAATAAAAGAATTTGTCATTGACATTGTCTCTCTCTCTCTCTCTCTCTCTCTCTCTCTCTCTCTCTCTCTCTCTCTCTCTCCTCTCGTGTGCATCTGTCCATCTTTGTCCCTCAAAGTATAATGTGACCAAAGGCCGCTGCATATTAAACAAGCTGAGTTCTCCCCCCCCCCTCTCTCTCCCCTCCTCCCCCCTCTCTCTCTGTGTGCGTCTTTCTATTTTTGCCCCTACAAAGTATATTGTTGCCTAAGGCTGAAGTTTATTAAACCATTTTAGAGTTCAGAGTTATCTCTTTCTCTCTCTCTCTCTAAATTGTTTAATTGTCATCAATGTATCTGTTTTGATATTAATGTTCAAGCCAGTTGGGGATTGTGTGTTTATTGAACACATATCTATCTCCTTTCTCAAAACCATTATAATCGATGTCTCTTTTTGACATTAATGTTAACGTCAATATTATTGGGGATTATGTGTTTATTGAATACACATTTATATCTTCTTTTTTTTTAAATCGTAGGTTGAACTTTTGTTGTTGTTGTAGTTGGGGTTTTGTTTTGGTTTTGTGTGTATATTTTGTTGATAGTACCGGATGAAAAAAAGGATAGGAATAGTTATTCTGTAACCCTTGGAAAATAAAGATCATTCATTCATTCATTCATTCAAAGATACAGGTCATTCTGTGTGTGTGTGTGTGTGTGTCTGTTTGTGGTTGTGTGTGTGTGTGTGTGTGTGTGTGTGTGTGGTGTGTGTGTGTGTGTGTGTGTGTGTGTGTGTGTGTGTGTGTGTGTGTGTGTGTGTGTGTTTGTGCCGCTGTGTTACTGCTATTGCTGTTGTTAATGTTGTTTTCATTGTTTCTCTTCTTCTGTCTTTTGATCTTAGTTTTCTTTCCTTTCTTTTCTTCTTTTCTCTCTTTCCTTTCTTTTCTGACTTTCTGTTCTATTCTTCCTTTGTTTTTTTTTCTATCTCTCTTCCTTTCTTGCTTACTTTCTTCACCTTTCTCTCTTCTTTCCGTATTATTTTCTCTCAGTAATATTTTCGTTCTTTCTTTCTTTCTTCTTTTTTTTCTTTCTTTCTCTCTCTCTCTCACTCTCTGTTTCTCTCTTCCTTCCTTCCTTTCTTTCTCCCTCCCTCACTTCCTTTCTTCCTTTCTCCTTCCTTCCTTCCTTCCTTCCTTCCTTCATTTCTTCCTTCGTTCTTTTCTTCCTTTCTTCCTTCCTTTCTTCCTTCCTCCCTTCCTTCCTTTATTCCTTACTTCCTTTCTCCCTTCCTTTCTTCCTTCATTCCCTCCTTTCTTCCTTCCCTCCTTTCTTCCTTCCTTGCTTCATTCCCTCCTTTCTTCCTTCCTTCCTTTCTTTTTTTCTTTCCTTCTTTTTTTTCCTTCTTCAGTGAAATCTTCTTTAATGTCCTTTAAGCTGAAGGCTTCAAGGTTCAAATCTTCCCTTGAGCCATCCATTTGAGAGGAGGGTTTTCCCCTTGATTTATTTTATCTCTGCTTCTGACTCCATCACGCTGCCATACCCCGTGTAGAATGAGAGGAGGCCGTATTTTTTTCGGTTTTTTCCCCTTCCTTTCTTTCTTTCTTTTCTTTTTTTCCTTTCCTTTTTTCTTTCTTTCTTCTTTTTCTTTCTTTCTTTCATTCTTCCTTATTTCCCCCCCCCCTCTCTCTTTCTTCCTTCCTTTCTTTCTTTCTTTCCTTCCTTTCTTTCTTTCTTTCATTCTCTCCCCCCCCCCCCTCTCTCTCTCTTTCACTGTTTCTTTCTATCTTCCTTCCTTCCTTTCTTTTGTTTTCTTCCTTCCTTTCATTGCCTTTTTTCCCTCCTTTAGTGTAATCTTGCTTTAATGTCCTTTAATCTGAAGGCTTCAAGGTTCAAATCTTCCCTTGAGCCATCCATTGGAGAGGAGGGTTTTCCCCTAGATTTATTTTATCTCTGCTTCTGACTCCATCACGCTGCCATACCCCATGTAGAATGAGAGGAGACCGTATTTTTTTCGGTTTTTTTCCCGTTTTTTTCTTTCTTCTTTTGTCTTTCCTTTTTTTTTCTCTCTCTCTCTTTCTTTCCCTTCCTTTCTTTTCTTTTTTTCCTTTCCTTTTTTCTTTCTTTCTTCTTTTTCTTTCTTTCTTTCATTCTTCCTTATTTCCCCCCTCTCTCTCTTTCTTCCTTCCTTTCTGAAGGGGGTACAATACACCAGTTTCAAAGCCAAACAGTGGCCAGGTGTTTCAAATCTTAATCTGTAAACATGTAATTTTCAATGTGTAGATCAACATAAAGCACCAGATATCTTTCACAGTAAATGGTTCAAATAACCTGAAAAGGAAAATCTTCGTTGTTTGATTATGTTCATTTCAGTTGTGTCATCTATCTATAAACTTTATACAAATCAGCAGATAACAAAATATAATCATTACACTTTTACCTGTGTCTGATATACACAAAACAACCATGATCAAATCAAGCAAATTTACCAAATTAGAACACATACATTCAGACTTATACGCATATCTATCATATATTTGCCATACTTCCACACTACGTAATCCAAACATGGTGACGTGCCTGTAATACTAAAACAATGAGAATCTTTATCTATGATATCTGGGACAATAGTTACCGTCAATTTAATGAAATCTCTTTTCTTCAATACATGCACATCTGAAAGCTCTAAAATCTTATCTGCAACTATGTTTCAGACACAAGCATACCCCTATTAACATAAAAGTGATTTTCTAGTAGTAGATAAACACAAGCACATAATACATCCTTTCCAAACCTTCATGACCTTTTGATAAAATGAACATACAAACATTACTTCAGTGATGTTTTATTCCTTTAATGTATAACAAAAGTTCCTTCTTGGTCCAACAATTTATCTTTCTGGACCTTTTTTTGTTTATAAAATTGCATAGCTAGCTGGTTTATAATGCACTGCAATTGTAAGAAAAACAACGACGACAACAACAACAACATGTTCAACTGTAAATTTCCACAAAAGCTTCCATACAGTATCTGGTAACTAACATCATAATGTAACAAAGCGGGTCAGGGGCCATAGACTATACTGAATAAACCATTTCAGACCAAACCACATCAGAGAGTGGACTGGCCTTGAGTGGAACGATTTACTACGGAAAGCAGAGGACCGCGGGGAGTGGAGGAAGCTGGTTGCAAAGTCTTCAGTAGTGCCCCTACGATCCATAGGACTACGGGATAAATGAAGGTGATATAAAAAAAAATCCCTCACCCAGACTCTGCAACCGAGATTCGAACCCACGACTTCGTGAATCCAAAGGATAGTAAAGTCGAACGTTCTAACCCACTTAGCTATCGCGTCGGTTGACACATCAGGAAAACTGAAAAACGGGTTATCTTGTTATTGTTATTATGATTATTATTGACGAGTTTCTTTCCTCGTCTCAGGCTGTTGAAATAATCCTCATGATATTATATTTTATCAATATTTTACCTGCTCCCCCTGCCCTTAGGGAAAAGAAGTTGGGTTGTTATTACTTCATTGACACCCAAAACCTATGAACTTTTCTCCATCATATAATTATCAAGAAGGGAAAACGTTATATGTAGCTACCAGTCTGAGAGAAATAATCAAGATGTTCTGTCGCGTCAGTTAGCCTATTGGCCTGTCTGTCTGTCTGTCCGTCTGTCAGGTGGTCTGTCTGTTTGTCTCTCTGTTTGTCAGGTAGTCTGTCTGTCTGTCTGTCTGTCTGTTTGTCAGGTGGTCTGTCTGTCTGTCTCTGTCAGGTGGTCTGTCTGTCTGTCTCTCTGTTTGTCAGGTGGTCTGTCTGTTTGTCAGGTGGTCTGTCTGTCGTCTCTCTGTCAGGTGGTCTGCCTGTCTGTCTGTCTCTGTGTTGTCAGGTGGTCTGTCTGTCTCTGTGTTTGTCATGTGGTCTGTCTGTCTGTCTCTCTGTTTGTTAGGGGGTCTGTCTGTCTGTCTGTCAGGTGGTCTATCTGTCTGTCTCTCTGTTTGTCAGGTGGTCTGTCTGTCTGTCAGGTGTTCTGTCTGTCTGTCAGGTGTTCTGTCTGTCTGTCTATTTGTCAGGTGGTCTGTCTGTCTCTCTGTCTCTCTCATGTGGTCTGTCTGTCTGTCTGTCTCTGTGTTTGTCAGGTGGTCTGTCTGTCTCTGTGTTTGTCAGGTGGTCTGTCTGTCTCTCTGTTTGTCAGGTGGTCTGTCTGTCTCTCTGTTTGTCAGGTGGTCTGTCTGTCTGTCTCTCTGTCAGGTGGTCTGTCTGTCTGTCAGGTGGTCTCTCTGTTTGTCAGGTGGTCTGTCTGTCTGTTTGTCAGGTGGTCTGTCTGTCTGTCAGGTGGTCTGTCTGTCTGTCAGGTGGTCTGTCTCTCTGTCAGGTGGTCTGTCTGTCTCTCTGTTTGTCAGGTGGTCCGTCTGTCTGTATCTCTGTCAAGTGGTCTGTCTGTCTGTTTGTCAGGTGGTCTGTCTGTCTGTCTGTTTGTCAGGTGGTCTGTCTGTCTGTCTGGTTGTCAGGTGGTCTGTCTGTCTGTCTGTTTGTCAGGTGGTCTGTCTGTCGATCGGTCAGTCGGTCTGTGTGTAGTTTTAAAAAAACAAACCAAAAAGACAGAAAGAAAGGGGTAGATTTTCTTTGCGTTAATCACAATTTTCTGCGATAACTTATTCGCTGTTTATGTTTATGTTCTGTCAGGCCCTCTCTCTGTCAATGAATGGATTTACATGTCAATAAATCGCGCTACGCTGTAAAGCAATAAACTTTGTTCATTGCTCCCTCTCTGTCTACGACTGTGTTTTTCTTTCTCTCTCGTTCTCCCTCTCTCTCTCTCTCTCTCTCTCTCTCTCTCTCTCTTTCACACACACACTCCTTCCTGCCTTCCTCACTCTCTCTATCACTACAAGAAATTTCTCTAAACGTTCATGTACCATATATAAGACACGAGTGTCATTAAAGGCCATGAAATCGTATGATTGTAAACTATATACACACTTTCATGTTTTTACAAATCACTTCTATAAAATACTGTTGTGTTTTTTTCCCCAAAAAGTTAATAAAGATGGCAATCAAGTATCAGCGCATTAGGATGTGTGATACCACCTAGTACTGAGCAGATGTAATGGCAGCAGATGTTTTGTGATGAATCCTTTCCTGTTCATTACAAAACTCCCATCTGTTTGCAACCCATTTCCGACTGGAGACATAACCCAATTCCTTGTCGTTTGATATCAAGCACTTCAGATCTCACGAATCCCATTACTTTTCTCTCTAAAAAAAAATCCAAAACATGGTGATAAATTATTCCAAGTTTTGGTATGTTTTGTTACTGTTGACACCTGAAATGAGGTGATTGTTAAATGTGTGATTTGTAATAAAATTAATGAGGCAATTTTAAAATGTGTGATTTGTAATAAATGAGGTGATTTTTAAAATTTGTGATTTGTAATAAATGAGGCGATTTTTAAATGTGTGATTTGAAATAAATGAGGCAGTTTTAAAATTTGTGATTTGTAATAAACGAGACGATTTTTGATTGTGTGATTTGTAATAAATGAGGCAGTTTTAAAATGTGTGATTTGTAATAAATGAGGCAGTTTTTAAATGTGTGATTTGTAATAATTGAGGCGATTTAAATGTGTGATTTGTAAAAAAAAAAAAAAGACGATTTAAATGCGTGATTTGTAATAAACAAGGCGATTTAAAAATGTGTGATTTTTTAATAAATGAGACGATTTAAACGTTTGATTTGTAATAAACGAGTGATTTGTATTAAATGAGGCGATTTTTAAATGTGCGATTTGTAATATATCTGCGATATATTCCTAAAATTCACGTTATGCGAGTAGCTATTTGTTTTCCTTCACCTCTACAAACTTTTCCATGATACCAAGTAGAATCAACCTCTACAAACTTTTCCCTGATACCAAGTACAATCGAAAACAGTGAGGATGTGGCCCCTCTACGAACATAACGACGCTGCATAAATTCTACATTTCACCGCGTTGGCGAAGCGTGCACCACAGACACGTCAAGAGCACCACCAGCCAAGGAAACAGAACCTCCACAATTCGCTGGTGTCAAACACGGCGCAGCGCGCGGTCCTGTGCTCGCATGGGAGGTAATCTTATTTGCGCCCCCTTGTCACAGATGTAAAAAACCCAGCTTGTTTTGGGGGAAAGGAATAACAGTATAAGTGCATTACAGTTTCATGTTTCGGAAGATATTATTGCATAGAACGTGTGTTCTCTGTGTGCCCAAGTTTCTTTTGTTTGTTCAATATGCATTGTCTAGATTCAGCCACCACCATCTCCCCCTCCCTTCCCATCACAATGGGATATAGGTTATTGAATAAACAATCTTTCACTCTTCTTTTAGAATATTTTTACCATCAAAACACCTTTAGGAACCAGCTTTTATGGCTACTCCCCCCCCCCTCCACACACACACACAGATAAAACACCAACATAAATGGTGAAGTCCTTCGGATGAGACTATAAACCGAGGCCCCGTGTTCGAACGCATGCAGAACATCTTGCACAGACGTTAAATCCTGTTCCGCTTTTCGAAAGAGTAGGCCATTGTGTGCCGGTGGAAACAGATGATAAAATTTACAAAACCGCATACACACGGGGACTAGATGTAAAAAAGCACTTGAGTGCTTATTCCATTATCCTCGATATAAAAGAATAAATAAATAAATAAATAAATAAAAAGATATAATTCTGTCTCAAAAGAACAAAGAACAAACGAACTCATAAAAAAACCCAATCTAAAAAGCCGTTGACATCAAAAGAGCGCCACTTTCCCATATCTTTTAAGAAAGCGAACGTAAAGCGATTGCCTTTCTAATGGACCATTCCAGCGACATGGAGAGGGGGTTGAGGGGGGGGGGGTGTCTGCTGCATGGGTAACAGCTTGCCCCCCATACTTAACTTACCCAGGCTTTGCGCTCTGGAGTATAAACACCTTAAGTTGCAGGTCCATACTCTTTCGAGACTGACGGCTACCAAGAAGAAGAAGAAGAACGTAAAGTGACAATACTTTTGACATCCAGACAGGGACAGACTCCAGAAAACAGCAAGCAACAACCAAAACAAAAAAAAGTATCTACTGGCAAAGTACCTGTATGGTGACAGATCTCGGGACGGCTTAGTGACTTGAAAGGCTTCGTTTGGAAACTGCGGCTTCCAGAATCTAGCTTTGGCTGCCAACGATGGCGTCTATATGAGCTTTGGACCAAAGGCGTAGGTCTTCTTTCTCACTGAGTTCTGTCTACAACTCCTTCTTACAGTCTGGGTGAACGACCAGACTGCAGCCTCTAAAATTTTATCAAAATCGGAACATAGCAGTAATGTTGTTGTTGTTGTTGTTGTTGTTGCTGTTTTTGTGCGTTACCCAGCTTAACGCTCTAGGGGTCACCCAGAATATGCACGCTGACTCACTCATCCCACCTGGGAATCACTGTGAGATTGAAATTCCACGCTGAAAGTTTGCGTGTATAACTGTTTTTAAGTAACTTCGCCATGATAGGCGGCCATACTCCGACTTCAGATGATAGCAGTAATAATCTATAGACTTCAGGAATGATTTATGGAAAACAAACTTTTGGAGAATTGATGTGCATTTAATTTTCATGTCGTTTATGGCACAAAGGGCATACCAGGGCTGTCACCTTATCAGGATGCAGCAGCTCCGATAACTTTCCCCTCAAAGTTCGACAGCAGCAGCAGCATCCAGTCCCTTCAAACATCCAACACAGCATCAATCTGAAGGGGGAACAAATGAAATGGCAACATACCGTAACTAGTTCATTCCATAACGCCATTGACGCCTGCCTGTGTTCAGGACATCAGCCATTTCGCTTGATCTATCACCACCAGGGGGACAGGATAGATAGCTCAGTAGTCAGAGCACTCGCTTTCCCCCTAGCTTAAGGTTAAGCAGCAGCGAGCGTGGTTACCACTTGGATGGGTGACCATTTGCGCGCCTTGGCTTCAGTACAGTCCCCCAGTTCACCCATCTGTAAATGGGTACCTGCCCTCTTTTAGGGTCAGGGAAGGTAAAGCAGCGAGAGAGAGGAGATGGGCGCCGCCCTCAATATGCTGGCCCCTAGAGAAGCTGAGGTCTCTGATGCCTCGCTCGCTACGACCACCTTGGTTATGGGACACCTTTACCTTATCATCACCAGGAAATAAAATAAGCTGAAGAAAAGAATAATGAACATTTAAAAACAATACATAAGAAAATTGCTATACGAGCAAATACCACTGCAGAATAGACATCCTGTGCCCATCCCAGCGTTTAAATATCACTACCTGGTCGCAAAAGCAAAACAATACAGGCAAAATATCTTTTAAATGAAAACAAGAATGTAACTGAAAAATTCGCTTTAAAAGGCAGGTGAATGCACAGGGAAGGCAGAAAATAAGCCAGAGAGGTGACAGAAAAGTAAGGGACAAGACAGAAACAAAGAAAAGGGGAAATTTCTAGCATATAAACATTCCCAGAAGATGGAGATGCTAGTTAGACAGAAGGGGCCCCCGACATCCACACGAGGGGACAAAGTGATGTTAATGCTCCAATGTATTTTCCATTCAGATAGAGAGAAATAAAAGTGAGACAGAGGACAGAGTAAGAGTCAGAAACACAGAGAGAGAGAGAGAGAGAGAGAGAGAGAGAGAGAGAGAGAGAGAGAGAGAGAGAGGGGAGACAGAGAGAGAGAGAGAGAGAGGGGAGAGAGAGAGAGAGAGAGAGAGAGAGAGAGAGAGAGAGAGAGAGAGAGAGAGAGAGAGAGAGAGAGAGAGAATAACTGCAAAGACTAAGAAATCTATAAAAAAAAAAAAGGTATAAACCAAAAAATGACCACAACAGATTGGGGGAAAAAGAGACAGACAAACAGCAAAAAGGAAACAAAAACTCAGAGATATAGAACAGACACACACAGATATACATGTTCTATACGATATTCAACATTTCCAACAACAGACAAACAGGGAGGGAGACAGACAGACGCAGACAGACATATTTAAGCTCTATGAATTATGGAAAAACGGAAACAAACACCCAGAGAAACAGAGCAGACATACATCAATAATTCCACCAATAGACAGACAGGCAGTTAGAGAGATAGGCAGCCAGACGGACAGACACAGACATACATCAATAATTCCACCAATAGACAGACAGGCAGTTAGAGAGATAGGCAGCCAGACGGACAGACACAGACATACATCAATAATTCCACCAATAGACAGACAGGCAGTTAGAGAGATAGGCAGCCAGACGGACAGACACAGACAAACATGAGTTCTATCAAATGATCAACCACTCCACCAACAGACAGACAGACAAACAAACAGGCAGGTAGGCAGATAGACAGGCAGAGGACAGACAGACAGACACAGAGACATATGAGTTCTATTCAATAATCAACAATTCTACCAACAGACAGACAGACACAAAGGCAGGTATACAGACACCTAGCCAGACAGACACAGACAAACATGAGTTTTATCAAAATAGTTAAGAACTCCGCCAACAACAGACAGACAGACAGACAACAGGCAGGTATATACACACCCAGACACACAGATGAGTTCTATAAAATAATCACTAACTCCACCAACAGACAGACAGACAGAGGGACAGACAGACGCAGACACAGACAGACAGAGGACAGACAGACATATGAGTTCTATAAAGTAATCACCACCTACATATACAGACAGATATAGACAACCAGACATATAAGTTCCATAAAGTAATCACCACCGACATATACAAACATATACAGACAGCGGACAGACAGACATATGAATTCTATAAAAGTAATCACCACCAACATATACAGAGACAGACAGAGGACAGACATATGAGTTCTATAAAGTAATCACCGCCGACATATACAGACAGAGGACAGACAGACATACGAGTTCTATAAAGTAATCACCACCAACATTTACAGACAGATACAGACAGAGGACAGACAGACATATGAGTTCTATAAACTACTCCCCCACCAACATACACAGACAGATAGACAACCAGACAGACAGACAGCCAGCCAGACACACACAGAGACACAGACATATATTTGATTTCTATGAATGATTATCCACAATTCCACAGGACCAGAGCCTTGAGGAAGCAGCAGCAGCAACAGCAGCAGCAGCAGCAGCAGCAGCAGCAGCAGCAGTAACATCTACATCCACATCTCCCCCTACTCCATCTTACAGAGGTTGACACTAAGTATCAGGGTGGTGTTGAATAAAATGTTGCCTCAGCCGTAAATCTGACTCCACCCCCCCCCCTCCACACCCACCACCGCCATCCAGCCCCCTCCTCCTTCAATCCTGCGTTGTCCACGGAAGAAACATTAAGATCTATGAGACAGGAAAGTACACACTTTGACGAATATTACAGACGAGAAGGGCAGTTCAGGTTGTATTGGCAGAACTGTTAATATCATATAAGCTGTTAGAATATATATATATATATATATATATATATTATATATATATATGTGTGTAGTGCATGTGTGCGTGTGTGTATATGCGTGTGTATGTATGTGTGTATGTGTGTTGTTGTTGTTGCTCTTATATATATATATATATAAGAGAGAGAGAGAGAGCGAGCCAGAGAGAGAGAGAGAGAGAGAGAGAGAGAGAGAGAGAGAGAGAGAGAGAGAGAGAGAGAGAGAGAGAGAGAGAGAGAGAGAGAGATGTGTGTGTGTGTATAAGAAGAACCATACACACATACATACACACGCACATACACACACGCACACACGTACACACACACTCGCACGCACGCGCACACACCAGAGCATGAATGCACACACACTCTCTCTCTCACACACATACACACACGCACGTAAGCACGCACGAACATACACATAGTGCGCGCTCGCACGCACATACACACACTTGCGCACGTCCACGCACACACAAACACAGACACACACACACACTTAAACATGGACGCACGCATACACAACATAAACGTGCCAGTGCATATGTGTGCATATAGTATGTGAAGGTTAGGAGGGAGAAACATGAGCGATATGCATTTCATGTGCGCGTGCGCCTCTGTGTGTGTGTGTGTGTTTGGATGCGTGTGTGTATGTGTGAGTGTGTATGTGTGAGTGTGTGTGTCTGTTTGTGTGTCTCTGAGTGTGTCTGTGTGTGTCTGTGTGTGTGTATGTTGGATGGTGTGAGTGTGTCTGTTTGTCTGTCTGTGTGTATCTGTGTTGTTGTTGTTGTTGCTGCTGCTGCTGTTGTTGTTGTCTTCAATTTAACGTCTGTTCAGTCTAAGTGATATTAGACGAGGGAAGTGGAAAGTGTAATGGAAGTTAAAGAAGGGAGAGGAAGGAGTGGAAGGAGACAAGATTAAGAAATAGCATCAGTGCTGGTAATTTTGTGCACAAAAAGAGAACCAAGAAAAGCAAAAATGATAATACTCTTAAACAGGAGCAAAATTTAAACTCAACAACGTGGAAACATTAAATAATAAATAACGTAACTACAACTGATATTCAAGTGGACTATGCAATAAACATCTAGCAATGGCAAAGGCTAACTTTGAATTTTCAAATACATTTTCCAGAGACTGTTCAGAAAATGTAGGTAGAAAAGGTTTCACAATAGAACACTCAAATATGATATGAGCATTGGAAATATGATCTCTGTATGTGTGTGTGTGTGTGTGTGTGTGTGTGTGTGTGTGTGTGTGTGTGTGTGTGTGTGTTTTGTGTGTGTGTGTGTGTGTGTGTGTGTGCGTGTGTGTGTCTGTTTATTTATTTATTATTTATTTATTCTTTTATATTTATATAATATTTTATATCGCGGATATTGGAATAAGCACCCATGTGCATTTTTACATCTAGTCCCCGCGTGTATGCGGTTTTGTAAAATTTGTCATCTGTTTCCACCGGCACACAATGGCCTACTCTTCCGAAAAGCGGAACATGATTTAACGTGTGGGCAAGATGTTCTGCATGCGTTCGAACACGGGGACTCAGTTTATAGTCTCATCCGAAGGACTTTGACATTCAGTTCTTTTTTGTTGGTGTCAAACTAGGAAGAAAGGGCGAGGCTGGGAATCGAACCCAGAACCTCACGGTGAACTTGTTGGCAGGCGAACGTCTTAACCATCCTACCACCTTCCTTCCGACAGTGATGTCTGTCTTTGTATCTGTGTGTGTGTTTGTCTGTCTGTCTGTGTTTGTCTGTGTGTGGTGTATTCACCCACCAGAGAAAGCTGAGGCAGTGGTTTTGTTTGGCAGATTCAGAAAGAAAAGAGCAAACATACAAATGAACGAAGGACAGAAAAAAAGAGAGAAAAATCCCCAAAGAGAAGGAATGAAAAAAACACAAGAAAATCCCCCCCCCCCCCCCCCACACACAAACACACAAAGAGAGAAGTGTATGAACCCAAGAGAGAGAGAAAGAGAGACAGATAGACAGACAGACAGAAAGGCAGACAGAACACAAGAAAAGCCCCTCCAACCACACCACTCCCCAAAAACAAAAAAAAGGAGTTTGTAAACCAGAGAGAGAGAGAGAGAGAGAGAGAGAGAGAGAGAGAGAGAGATAGAGAGAGAGAGAGAGAGAGAGAGACAGACAGACAGACAGACAGGCAGACAGACAGACAGACAGGCAGACGGTAGATAGACAGATAGCCAGAGACAGACAGACAGACAGGCAGACAGAGAGAGAGAGAGAGAGAGAGAGAGAGAGAGAAGATAGAGAGAGAGACAGAGAAAGAGATAGAGAGAGACAGAGAGACAGACAGAGAAAGAGACAGACAGAGACAGAGACAGACAGAGACCGAGATAGAAAGAGCACCAGCTAGCCAGACAAACAGAGCACCAGACAGCTAGCCAGACAGACGGACAGACAGACAGAGACACACGAGCAGAGAGAGAGAGAAGGAAAGAATATCTAGGGTATAGTAATTAGTGTGCCTGCTATCTTGTCGTGTCACGGATGTAGCCAGTCATCAATACAGGGACACTGACCTACTCCACTCCCTGTCTGCCTAAATCTTTCACATCAATATCACGCCCCAACCTCCATCCCTTACCCCCAAAATAACTCCTCATGGCAACAACAACAAAAAAGAGAAAAAAAGAAAAAAATCTCCTCATGGCAGATTTAATGCTTTTCGCACCAAAAAACTGCTTAAGCTAATGCCTGCAATCTCCATCTTTACCGTGATCCTCAATTAGCATTAATATCTTTGTCTGAACAGATAACTGGAGCAAGAAGTGACGTATGAAGAAGCAAAAGACGATGATTATTGTGAAGGAAAAGCAAAAGAGAAAATGGCTTCAGCAGCAAGCTAATGTTCAAACAGCAAGGATAACTACTACCTCCTTCCTTCCCGGAGAAGACTAAGTCACGACTGTGAGGCTGAGGACTGGACACTGCAGACTCAGACATCACGGGTTTATCAAGTTCCACATTGGTGATTCTGAGAAGCAGCCCCTAAAGTGCATAATGCTTTCATAATGCGGTCTTGAGGACGGAATAGCTCTGTGGTCAGGGTACTCGCTTTCCCCAAGCCAATGTTAAGCAGCATCGAGCGTGGTTACAAAGTGGATGGGTGACCGTTTGCTTGCCTTGGTTTCAGTACAGTCTCCCATTTCACCCGGTTGTATATGCCCTCTTTAGGGTCAGGGAAGGTAAAGCAGTGAGGAAGAGGAGATGGGCACCTCCCACGATATGCAGGCTCCTAGAGAAGCTGAGGTCTCTGATGCCTTATTCCCCTACAACCACACAGGGTGTGGAACACCTTTACCTTTTAATGCAGTCTGAGTCTTTTTTTTATCAGAGGCTATGAAACCTCACATGTGAATTAAAGCCTCAGAGAACTAAAAACTCTCAACAAAGATATAAGATACTTCATAGTGATGAGCTTGAAAATCTCAGGAAAGAGGTAGGAAATCTTACAACAGGACTTAAAAATCTCATAAAAGAGAGCCACAAAATGTCATGACAAAATCTGAAAATCTATCAAATGATCTAAAACAAATTACAAGAGCTTGTAAATCTTAAGAAGAGCTAATAAATTTCACAACAGAGCTCATAAGCCTCACAAAAAAGTTTTGAAATGTCAAATCAGAGCTAAAAATAATCACAAAGAGCTCAGAAATCTTATTGCAGGGCTCGCAAATATTTTACCACAAGAGCTCAGAAATCTCACAAGAGAGATCAAAATTCCCAGAAAAGAGCTTCGAAATCTCACACAAGTAGCTCGCCTCTGGGAATCAAACCCCAGCCCCTGCCCTAGCTAACAAGTTACATCTCTAACAACAACAACACAGAAACTACTAGCATTACATGATTTATTGTTATTATGACTGCATTGTTGTAAAAACAGAAAGCAATGTTCCCTCCAATAACATTGTAAGAACAAATTTTATTGGATTCAACCAATACCTCTGGCAAAAAGAGACAGACAAGATAAGAAAAAAACTGGTTAACAACAGTAAATGATATAAATAAACAAACAATAATAAGCAAATATTGGATTACATACAAAAACAAAAAACACAGACATATAAAACGAAGCATACAAAACTTATGTCTTGCACAAATAGACAAAACAACAAGTTACAAAAAAGTAGCTAAAAAAAGTATCAACAAGGCAAATTAAGAAACAAAATTAAAAAATAAAATAAATGGACATATAAAAGGAAAACCCTAGACACATAAACAAAGACACTAGCTGTTTTTGTGCTGATGTATCAGCGATTGCAAAGGAGCGGGCCACACGTGATACACGAGCAAAGCGTACATCTGCCTACACTCTATCTTGTAGAAACTGAGAGTGAATATCAGGCGAGCGCTGAAGTAGCCGTTGCATCAGCTGTAAATGGGTGGTCGTCTCTTGTCTCAGTGTGTCAGGAAGATGGAGTAGGGTGGTGGGCAGGAAAGTACACACTAGGACACACTTGCCTTGACAAGAAAGGTTGGTTGTCTTCCCAAAGTCTTGTAGGAGTGGTTGCTATTTTCAAGAAATCTGTTTTTGTCTCTGACTGTCTGTATATGTCTCTCTCCTGTAAGAGAGAGAGAGAGAGAGAGAGAGAGAGAGAGAGAGAGAGAGAGAGAGAGAGAGAGAGAGAGAGAGAGAGAGAGAGAGGAGAGAGAGAGAGAGAGAGACGGTTGATTTTATTTTCATTTTCATTTTATTCTTTTATATCGAGGATGTGTGTGTGTGTGAATGTGTGTGAATGTGTGTGTGATTATATTGAACAAATATTTATTGCATGATAATCAATGATAATGAAGATAACGTAATGATGTTGCTATTGAAGTGTATGTGCTTTGAGACTACTGGCTGTACTCTACGCTTATTATATGTGGGCATCAACCAGGCCGGAGAGATACAGATACCTGCAGTGTTGGTAAGATAATTCGAGCAACTCTTTCAAAACTCACATCCCTAAAGTGAATGTGAGTTTGTAGGAATTAGAGAGAGAGAGAGAGAGAGAGAGAGAGAGAGAGAGAGAGAGAGAGAGAGAGAGAGAGAGAGAGAGAGATGGATTCACCAGGTAGGAAGAGTTGAGTGTGTGGCTTGTTTGATAGATAGATAGAACAAAGAAAAAAAGGAGAAAAGAAAAGAAAGAAAGAAAGAAAGAAAGAAAGAAAAAAACCACGAAAAAAGAAACTGTGAACCACAGATTATAAGACATAGACAGACACAGAAGTAGACAGACATACAGACAGACAGAGAGAGAGAGGGGGAAGAAAATTCATGGTTGACAAGTTAGTGTATCTGCTGTCTGGTCATGCCATTGATTCAGCCAGTGGCCAATAGTTACACTGACCCACTCCCCTCCTGTCTGCCTAAATCTTTTGCACTGGTCTCACCTTCTCCTCCTTGAAATAACCCCGCATGGCAGATTTAATGTTTCTCACATTAAAACTTGCTGGATGCATGCAAGATTTATCGTTACCCTGATCTCATTTACCTTGGAGAATATATCAGCTGAGCAGAGAAGATGTTCATTGCTTTTCTTATTACTTCTTAACGCAAAGATTATTGTTTTTTACATTATTTAACACAAAGGTTTCAGAATTAACTTTTCTCAGGCAGCACTGTTACCTGTGGATCATTCCATATCCTAAACCAGATCTGCCTGAAAATTGTTTTGTTTTGGTGCCTCATCCTCGGTGAGCCACAGAATCAAAGAAAAGTTTCTTTTATTGCATGATGAGCAATGATGATCTAGCAATGTCACTGTGGAAGTGCACCTGCTTTGAGACTATGTGACAGAGCTGTGCTCTACACTTCCTACCATGATGTGTCCTGGTATCAACTAGGCCCGTGAGATACAGACTAATGACCACTGTTGGTCAGATAGTTGAAGCAGCACTCTAAAATTTGCACCCATAAAGTGGATGAAGCTTGACTGCATGGTCCCAGTCTTCCCAATGAGACTATAGCAAACTCACTCAGGGTAGGAGCTGGCCAGAGTCCAAAATAATCCCTATGACTCTTCTGGGATTTGAATCCACAACCTTCTAGTCCATAACCCAATACACTAACCATGATGGCTGGTGATCTGCCTGGAAAATAACAGAATGAATGATTGCCCAATGTTTGGGTTTATGCTGGTGACTCTTTGCATTAGTTTCCTTAGCTAGATTTGGTGTGGGAAAGATGTGCTTCAAAGTCCAAACTGATGGCCAACTACATGAATAACATTGGCACTGACATCAAAGCCAGTGGCAAGAAATAAGAAGCAGCCCATAGCTTTAATTAAACATCTGGAAGCAGTAGTCATAACAGACCAACAACCAAAGCCTGAAGAAATCTTCATGGCTCCAAAGGCTATGACAGCACTGTACTGATCTGAAGGCTATGTGGAGTGACAGAAACATCATGCTCTTCTCACAGACCAGACTGATTCACTTCTCGGTTTTCTCACTATTCCTGTATGCCTGTGAGTCTTGGACAGCAGATTCAGGGAATAGAATACAGGTCACAGAGATGAAATGCTATCACAAACCTGTTGCATTTTCTATACATATTATTATCATAAACCAAACAATGTGAACAACAGAATTTGGCAGACTCTAAGAGGACATCGTGGCCATGATGAGAATATAAAAAACTGAATTGACACAGGTACATCTCTGTTGTGAGGCATAAGTCTTTTCCCCACTGAGCTCATAGAACCTCAAATCTGCACAGAAACAAGCCAGATCATGGGAACTTTACAAATGTAGCATGCCTCCGGGAATCAAATCCCTTCCATATCCTTCACCCCCAATGTCTAACCCAGACACCAATGTTGATGGTGCTGAAAAATACATGATATGTTGGCTCAATTGTTGTTTATACAGAAAATATTGTGTCCCTAACAAAACTGGATGAAGAAAATGTCCCTAGATCCAGCTAATAACACTTGTGAAAACAAAGAAATATCAATGTAAAAATATGGCTGAAAAGGAATGATGAATGAGGTCAAAAAAGAAACAAATTTGGCAAGAAATTGGAATAGAAACAAAACATCGCAGATAATATAAATGAGAGGATTTAACTAACTAGTTTATCAGAAAGACAAATAGAATAGTAAAAACCTGAATTAAAAAAGAGTTAGTGATGACGATAAAGAAACAAAAATGAAACCCCAAAAGAACAAAACCAAAACAAGTTGAAACAGAAAACGACACCTCAGACATATAAACGAAGATACATAGCTGTTTCGCCTGACTTATCAGCAATTGCCCAGTACAGGAGCGGGCTACACGTGATACACGAGCAAAGCGTGCATCTGCCTACACTCTGTCTTGAAGAAGCTGACAGTGAATATCAGGCGAGCGCTGAAGTAACCGTTGCATCGGTGGGTCGTCTCTTGTCTCAGTGTGTCAGGAAGATGGAGTAGTGTTGGCAGGAAAGTACACACTAGGACACATTTGCATTGACAAGAAGGGCTAGGGCTCTCTTCTCTTGAGTTTTGCAGGAGTGGTGGCTGTCCTCAAAACATTTGTCTGTCTGACTGTCTGCATGTCTGCTGGTCTGTCTGTCAGTCTCTTTGTCTCTGTCTCTCTACCTCTGTCTGACTGTCTCTCTCTTTCTTTCTCTCTCTCTCTGTGTGGTTGGCTGGCTGTCTCTCCCTCTATGTGTGTGTTTGTGCATGTGTGTGTGTGACAGACAGACAGAAAGAAAGAAAGAAAGAAAGATAGATAGCACATACCTGATATATGTGTACAGCTACAACCAATCTTTTTTACATAAATCACAGACTTTTTCCCCACACCGGAGACTTCGAACCAGCAGTAAATCATCTCTATTGACTACTACAGTGTCCGACCCCCCCCCCCCCCCAAAAAAAAAATCCATGGGATGAGCCACGCTTCAAGTGCAAAGTCTTCATCTACCCACACTCCATCTTCAAA
>CM054141.1:12884030-12891530 GCA_028751875.1 Rapana venosa | reverse complement strand
AGACGGAGAAAGATACACAGAGAGAGAGACAAAGAGAGAGAGAGAGGGACAGGGACAAAGAGAGAGAGAGAGAGAGGGAGAGAGAGATAGATAGAGGGAGAGAGAGAGAGAGAGGGGGGGGGAGAGAGAGAGAGAGAGAGAGAGAGAGGAGAGAGAGAGAGAGAGAGAGAGAGAGAGAGAGAGAGAGGAGAGAGAGAGAGATTCAGACTTCACACCTCACACTTTTAAAGCACATCAGCCTTAGGCCACAATACAAATAGAATGGTCAGCATTCAGAGTGGGTATTATGACAGAAATGTTATAAACATATTAATATCACCGTATATACATATGAAATAATGTATCAGCAATAATGAAACACGAAAATTACATCAGCCATATTTCAAAATATTCATACAGAGAGACAGAGACAGAGAGAGAAAAACAGACAGGCAGACACAGAGAGAGAAAGAGACAGACAGAGAGACAGAGACAGAAATAGGGACAGAGACACGGACACACACACACACACACACACAGCTCTGAACACTGAAATGATTTTATTGTGTGTGTCTCCTTTGACCACCATACAATTTAAGGGTAAAAAATGGAACAAAAAAGATTTTTTTTAATGGAATATAACTTCTCGCAATCATTGATAATACCTTGGCATAATGTCGTACCCCTTGGCATGTACCCAAGACTCTACACATAAAATATGCACGCTCCAAAATGATGAATAAAGTGTTAACTTAGACTAAAAAACCTTAAAACAAATATCGGCTCAAAGTTTTAGAACAAAACACTGCTAAAACCACGACTGGGACCAAAACTGATAACACGTAGAGAGAGAGAGAGAGAGAGAGAGAGAGAGAGAGAGAGAGAGAGAGAGAGAGAGAGAGAGAGGGAGAGAGAGAGAGGGAGAGGAGGAGAGAGGAGAGAGAGAGAGAGAGAGAGAGAGAGAGAGAGAGAGAGAGAGAGATAAAGAGAGAGACACACAGAGGGGTACCTATGTGCCAAAATATCATTGCGTGAGAGAGAGAGAAAGAGAGAGAGAGAGAGAGAGAGAGAGAGAGAGAGAGAGATGAGGAGAGAGAGGAGAGAGAGAGAGGGGGAGGGGGGGGGTATTTCTGTGCCAAAATATAACTGCGTGAGAGAGAGAGAGTATTTCTATACCAAAATACATTGCGTTCGTCTTCGTCTTTTTTTCTTCTTCTGACTCTTCTTTTATAATAACCAATAACCAAATACTAAATCCATTCATAGCGCAAAATCTGACACTTAGCGACTCCCCCAAATGGGCTGTGTCGCATTTTTTAAAACTTAAACACAGCATTACCCGGTAACAAGAGGGCGCTAAAAAAAAACACCACACACACACACACACGCGCGCGCGCACACACACACACACAACACACATACACACACAATGACCACAGAAATGTCTATGCAAATGGTGGATCGGTGGTCTAGAGGTAACGCGCCTGTCTAGAATGCGAAAAGTCCGGGTCGGGTGTGTGCGTGGTTCGTACCCCATTTGGGCCCGAAATTTTTCCCCATCCATGAGACCATGAGTGGTGGTCTGGGCGCTAGTCTTTCGGATGAGACGATAAACCGAGGTCCCGTGTGTTACACAAAATTTTCAGCGCACGTAAAAGAACCCACGGCAACAAGAGAGTTGTCCCTGGCAAAATTCTTAGAAAAAAGCCACTCTGATAGGGAAACAAATACAGTTGCAGACCAAAAAGAAAAAGGGTGGCGCTGCTCTTGTGGCGACCCGCTCTTCCGGGGAGAGCAGCCCGAATTTCACGCAGAGAAATCTCGTGACTTAAAGTGGTATAAAAAAAAAAATAAAAATAAAAATAAATGCACACCCTCTCTCTCACACACACATAACACACATACACACACACAACACACACACACACACACACACACACACACACACACAACAGATACACACACAACAGACACACAATGACCACAGAAATGTCTATCACACCCTCTCGCTCTCACACATACATACACACACACACACAAATCCCCTCCCTACACACACACACCTCCATCCCCAACACACACACACACATCTCCTAACCCACACACAGACCCTCCCCCCACCCACCCAAAACCCAGACAAAGACACACACAGACCCCTCACATACACATACACACTCCACACACACTCACACAACCTCCCCCCCAACACACACACAACACCCCCCCCCCCCAGACCCACCCCCACCCCCCACAAATACACCCCCCCACACACACACACATACATTAACCAAGACCGTATACGTACGTGCTCCTACCCCCCCCCCCCCCCCCCCCCCCCCCCCCCCCTTCCCTCAAAAAAAAAGAAAGCAACTTTTAGAGTAGTAGTATTATGCTTGTGGAAGCAAAGTGTGTTTTGAGATTGGTTTGACAAGCAGACCGACAGTGTTTCACAATCTGGACAGTAATGAACTCCCCATGTGTGGTTGGATTTAACACTGTATGTTTGTCCGTCGTGTCCGACGATGACCTCCAAAACAGCAGAGGAGGCAGCTGCTGTTTTGGAAACTGGGCAGAAATTTGATTAGAGTGGAGATGCCTTGCCCACAGTACATCCCGACTCTCTCGGCCAAGTGGGCTTAAGGACAGTCAGCGTTGGAGATGCTCTCCAAAGGCCAACCAGCCCCCCAGGGCTGCAGCACATAAGGACTGTGCGAGTCAAGCCTCCTAGTCAGAGAGTCACAGTCGATCACTAAAGACTAAGCTGTAAAGTGGAATTCCATGAGTGGAAAAGCCACTGGTCATACAGCCTCTCACTTTGCTGTTGCCCCCAGCGTCAATGGTTTAATCAAGAACTGTGATAAAGCCCAGGCGCTGACGGCAGTTTAACACTGCCCTGCACTTAAAGGCAGAAGAGTTTTCTTCGTTGGGACGGAGGGGTTCGGGGTTTTCCTTTCTGAGTTGATGGGCAAAAAAATCTAGTGCTTTTTTTTGGGGGGGGGAGGGGGGGGGGGTATCACTAACTTCCAATTTTATTCGTTTTTAAAAAAAAATCGAACTGAATGTCAAAGTCCTTCGGATGAGACTATAAACCGAGGCCCCGTGTTTGAATTAAACGCATGCAGAACATCTTGCGCACACGTTAAATCCTGTTCCGCTTTTCGAAAGAGTAGGCCATTGTGTGCCGGTGGAAACATGACAAAATTTACAAAACCGCATACACACGGGGACTGGATGTAAAAAAGCACATGAGTTCTTATTCCATTATCCTCGATATAAAAGAATAAATAAAATAAAATAAAGAAAGAAAGAAAGGTGGATCAGTGGTCTAGAGGTGCGTTACCTCTAGACCACTGATCCACCTAAGCGCGAAAAGTCCGGGTCGGGAGTTTGTACGGTGGTTTGATCCCCAGTTTGGGCCAGAAACTTTACCCCCTCATCCATTAGGCCAGGAGTGGTAGTCTGGGTGCTAGTCTTTCGGATGAGATGTTAAACCGAGGTCTTGTGTGTTACACGAAAATTATTTAGCGCGCGTAAAAGAACCCACGGCAACAAGAAAGCTGTCCCTGGCAAAATTCTGTTTAAAAAACCCAAACGACAACCCCAAAACCCACCCACCCACAAACAAACAAAACAGTCTCTCTGATAGCGGAACAAATACAGTTGAAAAACAGGAAATGAGAAAACAAATAAATAAAGGGTGGCGCTGCTCTTGTGGCGACGCGTTCTCCCCGGGGGGAGGGGGGGAAGGGGGGGGGGAGCAGCCCGTATTTCACACAGATAAATCCACCGTGACTTAAGAGTGGTAAAGTGGTTAAACTACATCTATTGGCTTATGGAACTCGCAATATCTACTAGAGAATGCAGTTCATGGAAACATATACCCCCCCCCCCCCCCCCCCAAAAAAAAAAAAAAAATACCCCCCCCAAAAAAAAAAAACCCCAAAAACATGGCGCTTCGGGACTCTATGTCCTATCACCCTGCTAAAGTATATGACCTGTGTGTGTGTGTGTGTGTGTGTGTGTGTGTGTGTGTGTGTGTGTGTGTGTGTGTGTGTGTGTGTGTGTGTGTATTTGTGTGTGTGTGCTTTTGAAAAGCATTTGACCATTGCAATTTTATTTCATAGATTTGGTCTGCAGCGTACCATGTTTGTAATATCTGTTTGAACTATTGATTATTTGTCATTGGTTGTATGACTGTGTAAGATTAGGTCGAATGCATGCGCTTTGATTTGTCTTTGCAAGATATAGCGCTATATAAGTTCCATTTATTATTATTATATTATTATCAGCTTCAGCCTGTTTTGTTTTTGTTGGGTTTTTTTTTCTCCATTATTACGCATAACTCTCCCTTATTTATTTATTTATTTATTCTTTTATATCGAGGATAATGGAATAAGCACTCATGTGCTTTTTTACATCTAGTCCCCGTGTGTATGCGGTTTTGTTAATTTTGTCATCTGTTTCCACCGGCACACAATGGCCTACTCTTCCGAAAAGCGGAACAGGATTTAACGTGTGCGCAAGATGTTCTGCATGCGTTCGCACACGGGGCCTCGGTTTATAGTCTCATCCGAAGGACTTAAAGCACACAGACATGTTGCACTTTCTTTCCAACATCTCAGAATGGGAAGACACTAAATATTGTACCCCCTTCCCCCAAAAAAACCCCCACCACAACAACAACAACAGAAAAACCACCAACGCATTTACAAATCTGTTTTCTTTCAGACGTCCCCAATGTTCTAAAAGCCACGATATTAAAGCAAAACAAAACTCCTCTCCACTCGCTAGAAGGCCGTCTCAAGGTGTCGCCCTAAGAAATGTTCAGGCAGTTTAAGGCATCGGGTCTTCTTCCTATCGTTCTGTGTACTATTCTGGCACCGATGTGATCGCTTTGATGTTTTCTCTCCGTGAAAGTATTCTTCCTGGTATGAGACCCTCCAAACTACAATCTGTCTCTCCCTCTCTTGTTACCCCCTCCCCCTCTCTACCCCCCCCCCCCCTCTCTCTCTCCATCCCTGCCTCTCTTCTCCCTTCTCTCCGCCCTCTTTATATCTGTTTCTCTCTCTGTTTCTGTTTCTCTCTCTTTCTCCCTCCATCTCTCTCTCTCTCTCTCTCTCTCTCTCTCTCTCTCTCTCTTCCCCCGTCTCTCTCCCTGTCTCTCTTTTCCCTCTTCTCTCTCTCTGTCTCTCTCCCTCTCTCTCTCCTCTCCCTTTCTTTCTCTCTCTCTTTCTCTCTCCTTCTCTCTCCCTATCTCTCTTTTCCCTCTTCTCTCTCTCTGTCTCTCTCTCTCTGTCTCTCTCCCTCTCTCTCTGTCTCTCTCTCCCTGTCTCTCATTCCCTTCCTAATATTGCCCTCTTTTCTTTCATTCATTACACTGATGGCTATCAATTGCTTCCTTAAAATACTTTACCATCAAATTTAAATGAATATGGATCAAATTATTCGATTAAATAGATTACTCTCTCTGTCTCTCTTTGTCTCACTCACAACACACACACACACACCACAAACCACACAAACACACACACACACACACACAACACAAACCACACATACACACACAAACTAACACACGCACGCGCGCGGGCACGCACGCGCACATACACACACACCACTACCACGACCACGACCACCATACCACACCACACCACACCACAAAACACACATGCACACACACAAACACACACGCACGCACGCGCGCGCGCACACATACACACACAACTCACAACGCAACGCAACATAACACAACACGCACACATGATTATTCCTGACTCTAAAGAAATAACACTTGCTTCTTCAACAACCATTATGAGAATGATATTATTACTCGGCACACAATCATTCAGGCTAAAAGCCATCTCACTTTTCCAAATTGCATGGGGTGGGAGGAGGGGAAAGGAAAATCACAAGATAATGTATCCACACGCAGAGCAGAACAGAACAGAGCAGAGCAGAGCAGAGCAGAGCAGAGCAGATCAAAACAGAGTAGAGCAGAGCAGAACAGAACAGACCAGATCAGACCAGAGCAGAGCAGAGCAGATCAAAACAGAGTAGAGCAGAGCAGAACAGAACAGAGCAGAGCAGAGCAGAACAGAACAGAGCAGAGCAGAACAGAGCAAAGCAGAGCAGAGCAGAACAGAACAGAGCAGAGCAGAACAGAGCAAAGCAGAGCAGAGCAGAGCAGAACAGAACAGGGCAGAACAGAGCAGAACAGAACAGAGCAGAGCAGAACAGAACAGAGCAGATCAGAACAGAACAGAGCAGAGCAGAGCAGAACAGAACAGAACAGTGCAGAGCAGGACAGAACAGAGCAGAGCAGAACAGAACAGTGCAGAGCAGAGCAGAGCAGAACAGAGTAGAGCAGAGCAGAACAGAGCAGAACAGAACAGAGCAGAGCAGAACAGAGTAGAGCAGAGAAGTTTTCATAGGCTAAAAAAAAGATAAAGGTGTCCCATAACCTATAAGGTGGTAGGAGAGCGAGGCGTCAGAGACTTCACTTCTCTAAAGGCCAGCATATTGAGGGCGGCACCCATCTCCTCTCTCTCGCTGCTTTACCTTTCCAGACCCTAAAGAGGGCAGGTATCCATTGACAGCTGGGTGAACTTGGGGACTGTACTGAAGCCAAAGCGCGTAAACGGTCACCCATCCAAGTGGTAACCACGCTCGATGTTGCTTAATTAACCTTGGCTGGGGGAAAGCGAGTGCTCTGACCACTGAGCTATCCCGTTCCCTTTCATAGGCCACTGCTTTCAATTTCTGACATCTTTGGAGAGACAACATATTTGTTACGCCCAAAGGCCAACGATACTGCAGCCAGCTCAAACCCAGTCTCTCCGCCCCCCCCCCCCCCCCACCTCCCTCCACCTTTCTTATCACACACACAAACACGCGCACGCACACATGCAAACACACATGTATACACGTTGACACTCATGCAAACACACATACACACACTCATGCGAACACACATGCATACACACAAACACACGCACACACGCACGCATGCAAACGCAAACACACACACACACGCAGGTAGACAGGCAGGCAGGCACGCACGCGTGCATGCACTCACACGCGCACTCATGCCCAAACACACGCACGCAAACGCATTGAAAACGTTAAGAATGTTGATAATTATGTTTTGAAATAATATCATCGGCCGCCCTTGTAACCACACAAATCAATCCAGACTGATTGAGAAGAACTACTAACCCCCTTCACCCCCCCCCCCCCCAACTCCCAAATTAACTTGAATTAAGATTTGAAAAACAAAGTATGGAGAATATGACATCAGGATGATTTCTATATGGACGAGTGCCTGCGTGCACTAACACATTACACCTACACGCACATGTACACACACACACACACACATCATACATAAAAACGTACGGACACGGATACACGCGAAACGCACACGCACACAAAGACACACACACGCACACAAACTAACACACACACATACACATAACACAACACAACTCAGAGAGAGAGGAGAGAGAGAGAGAGAGAGAGAGA
>CM054141.1:12864030-12879030 GCA_028751875.1 Rapana venosa | reverse complement strand
TTTCTGCCCGATTCTCTTTCCTGTTGTCGCCTCGTAAATGGGTTTTGGATGCTTATCACAAGAAACTATTGGCATTGTTAGTTCTTTTTTTCTTTTTATTTCTTACTTTGTGTTGTTGTGGGGTGTTTTTTTTTAGCTGTCTTTGTCTTTTCTTTTCTTTTTCTCTTATTTATATTTGTAAATATATTCGTTTCTGCTTTTTTCTGTTCATTGTGGTTTATTATTATTATGTGGAAAGAATTCTCTCTATCTATCTGTCTCTCTGTCTGTCTTTCTGTCTCTCTGTGTCTGTCTGTCTGTCTCTGTATCTCTCTTCCTCTTCATCTCTAGCTGTCTGTCTCTCTCTCTGTCTGTCAGTCTCTGTCTGTCTCTGTCTCTCTCTCTCGCCTCGTGGTTAGACTGATGCGCTCGTGATCTGCTGACTCGGGTTCGAATCTCGTTCAAGAGATTTTTCCTCTGGAGTTAACATCAGTGGCAACTCCACTCCCCCCTCACCCCCCCCCTCCAAAGTCCTTCGGATGAGACTATAAACCGAGGTCCCGTGTGCCGACGCATGCACAACATCTTGCGCACACGTTAAAACCCTTTCAGCTTTTCGGAAGAGTAGGCCATTGTGTGCGCGGGAACGGATACAAACTTTACAAAAAACTGCATACACACGGGGACTGGATGTATTTTAAAAAATATTTATTTTATTTTATTCTTTTACACCGAGGATAATGAAAAAAGCACTTATGTGCTTTTTTTTTTACATCTAGTCCCCGTGTGTATGTGGTTTTGTAATTTTTTTCATCTGTTCCCACCGGCACACAATGGCCTACTCTTACGAAAAGCGGAACAGGATTCAACGTGTGCGCAAGATGTTCTGTAAAAAAGCACTTGAGTGTTTATTCCATTATCCTTGAAAGAAAAAAATCAATCAATCAATCTCTGTCTCTTTTCTCTCTCTCTCCCTCCTTCCCTCCCTCTTCCCCTCCTCCCCCCCCCCCCCCCCCTCTCTCTCTCTCTCTCTCCTCCTCACAATATTCCAGATCAGTTTGTTCCTCATGGCATCTAGTCACCCTGAGATAGTGTGCAGCCTTGCTTTATATTTGTGTAAAGTCTTTAGAATAAGAGATATCTTGGTTTCTTAAGTCATATTTTTTGGAACTGATTTTTATTCTGGTGGTTGTTGGTTATACAATAACATTTTGGGTTTTTTGTGCTTACTTATTCTTCTCACTAAAATACTAAGCAGTTTGGCAACCCCCGTTCATATATGAGCCAATGGCCTTTTTTGTGAATAACTCTTTCGAGTTCGAGTTCGAGTTCCTCACAATATTGAAAAGTAGACTCCCTTCTTCTTTTTTTTTTGATCGGCTACAATTCAAAACCAACGAAATCTATATCGACATTTTTTACAGCTAAAAAAAAAACCCATCTCCTCTTGTCTTCTGTGAAGCAGTCAGCATGTCGGCATGCTAAGTAGTTTCGACAGCTTACATCCCTGACATTTTTCGGAGACATTTCTCACATTCCTTGGATACATGCTTCACATTCTTGCATATATATATATATATATATATATATAAAATTCTTGGATATATTCCTTACATTCTTGGACATATTTTCTCGCTTTCTTCAACGCACCAGGGTCTGCGCTTGTTTGTTTGTTTGTCGCATTTTTGGATTACTTTGGTTTGATACAAGCTTTCTGAGTCAAGGAGAAATATTGCAGTCAGCTTTGGACATATCTCTGCCATTCACTCGTGTCATCTACATACACATTTCTCGCACAGGACATGAAAACTGTTTCAGATGTTAACAGAAGCATACACGCGTGCTTTCAACGATAATATTGTCCGGGGAGGGGGGGGGGGGGGGGGGGGCGGGGGGGGGTGTGTCTTTGTGCCTTGTATCCTTTGTATTGGATGAAACAAAGTGAAAGTGTAGGGTGTGGTGTGTGTGTGTGTGTGTGTGTGTGTGTGTGTGTGTGTGTGTGTGTGTGTGTGTGTGTGTGTGTTTGTGTGTGTGTGTCTGTGTATGTGATCTTCTGTTGCATGAAAAAATTGTAATCTTTTGGATTGGCACACATATGCATTTCAAAAGAAAGAAACTGACTTTTCATCCAGACAGCATTCATCATTTCCATTGTACAGACTTACAAGGCTACGATCTATACACAGTACAAAATAATCAATCATCATTTTCGTTGTCAAGACAAGATTTATAAATTACATATACACTTTTACTAATTTTTTGAAACAGTACTTATTTTCTACTAAGTTTATGTACTGAAACCAATTTTTCAGAAAATCGATAAACTACATTTGTGTTCAGTCCTCCAACTTTTCCATTTCATATTTGTATTTTATTTCATTCAAAACAAATACCAACATTAGGTTTTGTTTTACCAATCCAACGTTTGAAAACATAGAACTTTGCTAAGAGTTTTATTAAGTCAAACGCTTCATCAGTTTTTTTGTAATTGCATCAGTACCAAAAAGCACTATTTCCACATTAAGGTCCAGTCTCTCGCAATGATAGCAGTTGTGTTTTAAAGTCACTTCAAGTTCTTTCCAGATACTCTGTGCATACTGACACTCTCATAAATAATGGTTTATTGTGATTTTTTAACCTTGTCACAAAATTTGCAGTTGTCATTATCTGTAACTATCATTTTCTTTACTATTTTGTTCGTGACTAATATTCTATAACAAATCTTTATTTTGAAACCATTTCAATTCCATTTCTTTAATTTTCTGTATCCGTTTTAATACACAATGCCAGTCTATTGGAATATCAAACTGTCTCGATTTCCCAATTCATGAAAGACTTAATGTCGAGATTTTCTATTTTACTCATCATTTCATCATAATAAGTACGGGATCCTTTACCAGCTTTTGATATAATCTCTTGAGCATTGGTCCTTTCCTTACTTAACTTGCCATTCAGTTTTAGATTTTGAATTCTCGCATAGTCTTGAATTGATCGGATCCGGCCAATATCATGCAAAAAGTTAATTGTTAGTACCTAACTTGGTTGACGAATTCTCCTGAGTTATAAAATCACTATTATCTCCCAGCAAGCGTTCATTAACCAAAAATAATTTGATCTTGTACCCACGTTTTATGATAGAAAAAATGCATTGGTCTCCCACTTTGAATTTTTCATTGTGAAAAATTGGCTCTGCCAATAATTGCTGCTTATCTTTTGGATCTACTAGCCTGCAAAATGTTTCATACGAGTGAAACACGTTTTACATTGTGAAAACAGTTTTGGGCCCATCCAATCTAGATCATCTCTATCAGGGCACAAATGACTGCAATATTAAGCTCCACTTTTGTTTCTGTGAATACAAGTACACACACATGTGCACGCACAAACTTTGCGTCTCTGTCTCTGTCTGTCTTTCTGTCTCTATGTGTCTGAATCTGTCTGTTTGACTGTGTCTGTCTGTCTTCCTGTCTGTCTGTCTGTTTGTCTGTCTGTCTCAGTGTGTCTGTCTACATGCCTGTTTGTCTGTCTGTCTCTGTTTTTGTGTCTGTGTGTCTGTCTGTCTTCCCGTCCGTCCGTCCCTCTCTCCCTCTCTCTCTCTCCCTCCCCCTCTCTCTCTCTCCTCTCTCTCTCCATCTAGCTTTCTCATTCTCTCTCTCTCTAAAAGAAAAAAATAAAATAAAATAAAAGAAGCAAAAAATATGCACACATCTTTCGGACCCCAATTCACACTAGAGAAATGCTGTGTCCATGTGAAACTTTACAGCCGATCTGGCTGCCAAAAGCAAAACACTGGTATGAGTAATGACATCAACATGACAATGAGTATGCAAAGCAACGTCTCTGGCTCTAGCTGGACATTCTTCCAGCCTCAAACAGATTTTTGTTATGTTTTGTTTTGTTTGGGGTTTTTTTTTTTTGCTTTGAAAAGACTGAAATATGGAACATGTAAGTTCCTTCTGAAATATTATGACAAATGGAAGCCATGAAATGATTCAATTCAATTTACACAAACACACACACGCAAGAGCGCACGCACGCACGCACACACACACACACACACACACGCACGCACGCGCACACACACACGCACGTACGCACGCATGCACACATACTCTCCCTCACACACACACACACATACTCTCTCTCTCTCTCTCTCACACACACACACACCACACCACCCTCCTCCCCTTCCCCTACCCCCCTAAAAATGTTGTTCTTTGTATGAATACCAGATCAACCTAACTCAGTGACTTCTTCAATCACAATGATGCCCCCTTCCATCCCCCTTCCACCACCGCACCCCCACCACCACTACCCCTAAATTCCAAACAAACAAAACGAATTGATTTTCATTTATCTTGTTTTAATCTGTATACAGTAGCACACAGTTTCTAACCGAACCTTAAACCTTTACGACGTACGTGTACATTTTTTTATATAAATCTTAGTCATTTTTAAATGTATTCATGTATATTTTATTGGCAGACAACAACAACAACATTAATAATAATAATAATAATAATAATAATCATAATCATAATCATAATAATAATTTTTAAAAAAAATTTCATTGTGACGCTCCACCACACAACAAGTCGCAATTCACCGAAAGTCAGTTTTCAGTTGTTAGCATGTTGTTCATCTGCATCAACAACAACAAAAAGACTATTCAATACAGAAAACAGATTGAAAAATCGGCGATTTCTATTAAAAGTTATTCCAAATTTGGAAATGGTAGACTGCAGACAATGACAAACTGAGAAATTAACATGTTTCTGCATCGTAAATAGGTGGTCAGAAAGAGCGCTTGGGTGGTTTTTTTTTCTCCAAATGCGTTTTTCAAGCGAAAGGACACAAAATTACGCATTGATACTCCAGTAATAATAATAATAATAATAATAATTGGAACTTATATAGCGCTATATCTTGCAGAGACAAATCAAAGCGCTTGCACTCAACTCATTCTTACACAGTCATACAACCAATAACAAGTAATAGTTGCATCAAGTCCAAATGTGCACACACGCAACACACACACACACACACACACACACACACACACACACACACACACACACACACACACACAGGCCACACACCCTGGCAGGGCAATAGAATCTTGGCTGTTGAAGGCAGGGGAAAACTATGAGATGAGGCAGGAGAGGAAAATCTTAGGTTTGAAATAAATATGTCTTGAGACTGGATTTAAAAGTGTCATAAGAAGGCTTTTGGCGGAGAGAGAGAGGGAGATCATTCCACATCAATGGACCAGAAATTGAGAAAGAGCGATGGCCGATGGTGGATTGGTTGAATCTAGGTATTCGTAAGGACAAGGTATCTGCAGCAGAGCGGAGGGAGCGAGAAGGAGTGTACAAGTGAAGACATTCACAGAGGTAGGCGGGTGCTGTTTTGTGGAGCCATTTGTAACAGAGGGTACTGATCTTATAGTTTACTCTCTGTGGCACAGGCAGCCAGTGGAGAGATTGCAAGAGAGGGGTAATATGCTCAGATTTGTTCTTTCTGAGGATTAGACAGTACAAGGTAGAAGAATGGCTATAGTTTTATAATCCATCAAAATCTCAAAATCCAACAACCTGACCACCCCCACCTGCCTAAAATGCGCTCCTAGCGGGAAAAGTAGGGTCAGGTGCAGAGCGACTCATTTTGTGGTAGAGGGTCACTGAATAGTAAAATCTTTATTTTATATGGCCTTTGTCGTCGTCAGGGTTATAAACAACAATACCTATGATTGAATTAGGTTAGACCAAGCTGACAAGACTGACGTCAAAATGAAAGAGACGATTTGGGTGGGTTGGAGTGGGTGGTGGGGGAGAGTGAGGGTAGCGGGGGAGGGGGGGGGGGTGATGATGAGAGTACTTCAGATCTCTGAACACAAAATAAGCAGCCGACACTGAAGTCCCATTACGGGTGGCTCCTCAACCCCGCTTGTAATTGGGGCGCAATTTGCCTGCCAGTGATTTTAGTATGCGAACCCACGCGAACCTTCCTGAAGACTTTTTTCTTTATTTTTTTTTGCTGCTGGTGTTTCTTCGTCGTCTGCTACTCTTCTATCCATTCAAGATGTTGGTGGGTTATAGTGAGGTGTGGGAGGGGGGGGGGGGGGGGGGGAGGAGGAAGTCAAAGGGAAGGATGCGATGTATCTGGAAATATTTTGTTCAGTTTTTTGGAAGTTTAGGAGGGTGTGTTTGTGTGTTCTTGTTGTTGTTGTTGTTGTTGTGTGTGTGTGTGATTCAGATTCAGATTCAGAATATCTTATTGCCATTTAAGTCATGTAGACTTATTTGTGTGTGTGTGTGTGTGTGTGTGTGTGTGTGTGTGTGTGTGTGTGTGTGTGTGTGTGTGTGTGGTGTGTATTGTGTGTGTATTGTGTGTGTGTGTGTGTGTGTGTGTTGTGTTGTGTGTGGTGTGTGTTGTGCGGGAAGGGGAGGGGAGGGGGGGAGGAAGGGGGTTGAGGAGGAGGAGGAATCTGTGTGAAGAGTATGAATTGTAGTTTTGATGTTGTTGTTGTGTTAAGAGTATGAACTGTAGTTTTGATGTTGTTGTTGTTGTGTTAAGAGTATGAACTGTAGTTTTGATGTTGTTGTTGTTGTGTGTAGAGTATGAACTGTAGTTTTGATGTTGTTGTTGTTGTGTTAAGAGTATGAATTGTAGTTTCGATGTTGTTGTTGTTGTGTTAAGAGTATGAACTGCAGTTTTGTTGTTGTTGTGTGAAGAGTATGAACTGTAGTTTTGATGTTGTTGTTGTGTTAAGAGTATGAACTGTAGTTTTGTTGTTGTTGTGTGAAGAGTATGAACTGTAGTTTTGATGTTGTTGTGTTAAGAGTATGAACTGCAGTTTTGTTGTTGTTGTGTGAAGAGTATGAACTGCAGTTTTGTTGTTGTTGTGTGAAAAGTATGAACTGTAGTTTTGTTGTTGTGTGAAGAATATGAACTGTAGTTTTGTTGTTGTGTGAAGAGGTATGAACTGTAGTTTTGTTGTTGTTGTGTGAAGAGTATGAACTGTAGCTTTGTTGTTGTGTGAAGAGTATGAACTGTAGTTTTAATGTTGTTGTTGTGTTAAGAGTATGAACTGTAGTTTTGATGTTGTTGTTGTGTTAAGAGTATGAATTGTAGTTTCGATGTTGTTGTTGTGTTAAGAGTATGAACTGTAGTTTTGTTGTTGTGTTAAGAGTATGAACTGCAGTTTTGTTGTTGTTGTGTGAAGAGTATGAACTGTGGTTTTGTTGTTGTTGTGTGAAGAGTATGAACTGTAGTTTTGCTGTTGTTATGTGAAGAGTATGAACTGTAGTTTTGATGTTGTTGTTGTTGTGTTAAGAGTATGAACTGCAGTTTTGTTGTTGTTGTGTGAAGAGTATGAACTGCAGTTTTGTTGTTGTTGTGTGAAAAGTATGAACTGTAGTTTTGTTGTTGTGTGAAGAGTATGAACTGTAGTTTTGTTGTTGTTGTGTGAAGAGTATGAACTGTAGCTTTGTTGTGTGAAGAGTATGAACTGTAGTTTTGTTGTGTGAAGAGTATGAACTGTAGTGTTGTTGTTGTTGTGTGAAGAGTATGAACTGTAGCTTTGTTGTGGTGTGAAGAGTATGAACTGTAGTTTTACTGTTGTTGTGTGAAGAGTATGAACTGTAGTTTTGTTGTTGTTGTTGTGTGAAGAGTATGAACTGTAGTTTTGTTGTTGTTGTGTGAAAGAGTATGAATTGTAGTTTTGTTGTTGTTGTGTGAAGAGTATGAACTGTAGTTTTGTTGTTGTGTGAAGAGTATGAACTGTAGTTTCGTTGTTATTGCTGTGTGAAAAGTATGAACTCTAGAGTTGTTGTTATGTGAAGAGTATGAACTGTAGTTTTGTTGTTGTTGCTGCTGTGTGAAGAGTATGAACTGTAGTTTTGTTGTTGTTGTGTGAAGAGTATGAACTGTAGTTTTGTTGCTGCTGTGTGAAGAGTATGAACTGTAGTTTTGTTGGTGTTGCTGCTGTGTGAAGAGTATGAACTGTAGTTTTGTTGTTGTTGTGTGAAGAGTATGAACTGTAGTTTTGTTGTTATTGTGTGAAGAGTATGAACTGTAGTTTTGTTGGTGTTGCTGCTGTGTGAAGAGTATGAACTGTAGTTTTGTTGTTGTTGTGTGAAGAGTATGAACTGTAGTTTTGTTGTTGTTGTGTGAAGAGTATGAACTGTAGTTTTGTTGCTGCTGTGTGAAGAGTATGAACTGTAGTTTTGTTGTTGTTGTGTGAAGAGTATGAACTGTAGTTTTGTTGTTGTTGTGTGAAGAGTATGAACTGTAGTTTTGTTGTTGTGTGAAGAGTATGAACTGTAGTTTTGTTGTTGTGTGAAGAGTATGAACTGTAGTTTTGTTGCTGTGTGAAGAGTATGAACTGTAGTTTTGATGTTGTTGTTGTGTGAAGAGTATGAACTGTAGTTTTATTGTTGTGTAAAGAGTATGAACTGTAGTTTTGATGTTGTTTTTGTGTGAAGAGTATGAACTGTAGTTTTGTTGTTGTGTGAAGAGTATGAACTGTAGTTTTGTTGTTGTGTGAAGAGTATGAACTGTAGTTTTACTGTTGTTGTGTGAATAGTATGAACTGTAGTTTTGTTGTTGTTGTTGTTGTGTGAAGAGTATAAACTGTAGTGTTGTTGTTGTTGTGTAAAGAGTATGAACTGTGGTTTTGTTGTTGTTGTGTGAATAATATGAACTGTAGTTGTGTTGTTATTGCTGTGTGAAGAGTATGAACTGTAGTTTTGTTGTTGTTGTGTGAAAAGTATGAACTGTAGTTTTGTTGTTGTGTGAAGAGTATGAACGGTAGTTTTGTTGTTGTTGTGTGAAGAGTATGAACTGTAGTTTTGTTGTTGTTGTGTGAAGAGTATGAACTGTAGTTTTGTTGTTGTGTGAAGAGTATGAACTGTAGTTTTGTTGTTGTTGTGTGAAGAGTATGAACTGTAGTTTTGTTGTTGTGTGAAGAGTATGAACTGTAGTTTTGTTGTTGTTGTGTGAAGAGTATGAACTGTAGTTTTGTTGTTGTTGTGTGAAGAGTATGAACTGTAGTTTTGTTGTGTGTTGTGTGAAGAGTATGAACTGTAGTTTTGATGTTGTGTGAAGAGTATGAACTGTAGTTTTGATGTTGTTGTGTGAATAGTATGATCTATAGTTTTGTTGTTGTGTGAAGAGTATGAACTGTAATTTTCTTGTTGTTGTTGTTGCTGCTGTGTCTGGGCTGCGTGTTGAAAGTCTTAAGACAGGATTAGTTCAAAGGCTGTTTTTAATGTTATTTTGTTTTTAGAAAGTGGATTGTAGAAAATTTTCTGAAAATGCCTTTATCTATTAGACAGGGGAAGTATGATTGTGACTTTAAAACAATATAAATTTAAAGAATCAATAAGCTTTTTTTGGTCTGAATTCAAATACGAATATTAATTTTGATCATCTCAAATCAGACAAATCTATTTTGATGACGAGCAAAGAAATTATAATAATAAATCATTCGATCTATCAATCAATCAATAAAACATCAGAGAATAAAAAGAAGAAATAGTAAACAAGTCAAGAAACTCGTAGTAACATTCAAAATTAATTCCGACGTGGGGATGCCGGGGGCCTGTCAGTATAAATAGCATCACCACCTTCTGGAAATTCTGTGCTAGAAATTTCCTCTTTTCTATCACTCTCTTTGTTTCTGCCTTGTTCCTTTTCTTCCTGTCACATCCTTCTTGTCTATTTACTAACTTTATGGTCCATTCTCCTGCAGGGTTTTTTCCGGAAAGACTTGAAAGATAACAATTCTTTATCATGCCGAAATCGGATGCGCTGGGCCTGACTTGTCAGGCGCTTAACGGCGAGCGCAACGCTTTTTTGCTCATATAACAGACAACAATATTTGCTGTTTGAGCGTTCGAAGAAGATTAATTTTCAAAATTAATGCATTACATGTCCTGGTCAAAGAAAACAGACATGACATACTTGCACTTGTCTATACAGTACAGGCACACAGGGGTTTCATAAAACCCAGTTAATAAGATGTAGTAAAGTCCAGAACAAAGCAGTACAATACAGCACAGTACAGCACAGCAAAACTACAGCATAGCAAAGTACAGTAATACAGTACAGCACAGTAAAGTGCAGTATAGTACAGCACAGTACAGTACAGTATAGTACAGAACAGTACAGTACAACAGTACAGCACAGTACAGAACAGTACTACGGTACAGCACAGTAAAATACAGCACAATACAGCACAGTGCAGTATAGTACAGCACGGTGCAGTACAGTACAGAACAGCACAGTGCAGTACAGTAAAATACAGCACAATACAGTACAGTGCAGTATAGTACAGCACAGTGCAGTACAGTACAGAACAGCACAGTAAAATGCAGTACAATACAGTGCAGTGCAGTATAGTACAGCACAGTGCAGTACAGCACAGTACAGCACAGTAAAATGCAGCACAATACAGTACAGTGAAGTATAGTACAGCACAGTGTAGTACAGTACAGCACAGTAAAATGCAGCACAATACAGTACAGCACAGTAAAATACAGCACAGTACAGCACAGTAAAATACAGCACAGTACAGCACAGTACAGCACAGTAAAATACAGCACAGTAAAATACAGCACAGTACAGCACAGTACAGCACAGTAAAATACAGCACAGCACAGTACAGTACAACACAACACAACTCAGCACAGCACAGCCCCAAAGCTCGTAAAAACAGTCCGTTTTATTAACGATCTTATGCAAATTGCAACACTCGTGTCTCTCTGTCTTTGTATCTGTCTATCTATCATTCCTCTTTTTTTCTGTCTGGCAGATCCCTTTTCTCTTTTTTACATGCCTACTATGCTGCTATGGGGATGGGATAACTCAGTGGTCAGAGCACTCGCTTTCCCCCAGCTAAAGTTACACAGCATCCAGCGTGGTTACCACTTGGATGGGTGACCGTTTGAGCGCCTTGGCTTCAGTACAGTCCTCCAGTTCACCCAACTGTAAATGGGTACCTGCCTCTTAAGGATCAGGGAAGGTAAAGCAGCGAGGGAGAGGCGATGGGCGCCGCCCTCGATATGCTGGCTCCTTGAGAAGTTGAGGTCTCTGACGCCTTGCTCTCCCTACGACTACATAGGTTATGGGACACCTTTACCTTTCTATTGACAAAACTGGTTAGTTACAAGATCGTAAAAGGAATGCAGACTTTGCGTGGGAATGTTAAGACAGGCAGTTTGTCTATTCTTCATGCGTCCGTTCTACCATGAGCTCTCTCTCTCTCTCTCTCTCTCTCTCTCTCTCTCTCTCTCTCTCTCTCTCTCTCTCTCTCTCTCTCTCTCTCTCTCTTCATTTCTTCATACCATTTTCTTTTTATCCCTTTGAATTCTATTGTGGCCAAAGGCAGAAATACACTAATCATTTTAGAGTTCAAAGTTCAGAGTTCTCTCTCTCTCTCTCTCTCTCTCTCTCTCTCTCTCTCTCTCTCTCTCTCTCTCTCTCTCTCTCTCTCTCTCTTCCTCTCCATTCTTTTTCTCTTTCGTACAGGATGAAGGATAGGTGCTTGCTTGGATGAATAAAATTAATGTGTGTGCGTGCGTGTGTATGTATGTATGTGTGTATGTACATGCTTTCGTCAGGGTGTGTGTGCGCGCGCGCGCGCGCGCGCGTGGGTGTGTGTGTGTGTGTGTGGTGTGTGTGTGTGTGTGTGTGTGTGTGTGTGTGTGTGTGTGTGTGTGTGTGTGTGTGTGTGTGTGCGAGTGCGCGTGTATACGGATAGATGGATGGATGCATGAATGGATGGATAGATAAATGAAATGATGGATGAACAAATAGATGGAGGGAGGCAGGGACGGATGGATAAAAGGACTGACTGACTGAAGGACAAACAGACGGACGGATGGATGGATGGATGGATGGATGGATGGATGGATGGATGGATGGATGGATGGATGGATGGAGAGAGGGAGGGAGGGAGGGAGGCAGGGATGGATGGATTTGTTGTTTGATTTATTGCTGATTGAGTAGCTAATGTGATTTTTAAATATTTGATAATTCATTCACAGTTGATGAAGGTTTCTTTCTTTTTTCCTTTTCTTTCTTTTTAAATTTTTTAAAAACAGATTTTCAGGCTAAGACTGCACTGCTGCTGGGTCACTTTGGTAGTGTTCAGCAGTGCCTGTCCTGAGCTAACATAAGCAGGACATCACCTACTAAGCCCCCTACTAACGACAGTATTAGCTCAGTCGCGGAGCCAGACGGACTGAGACGACCAGTACCCACCCAAGAGTGTGTCCTCCACGACATCCCTCCAACGATCTTCTCTCCATGAACCTCCAACCCTTAAGGCCTCAACTAAAATACACCACAGGCACAGAGGTGTATGGAGAATCCAAGACTGAGGTCACCACGAGACCAGAGCAACCGAAACCTCCGAATCAGAGACTAGACGGCCCTGTATTGTATGATGGTAAAAAAACGGTAAAGAAGTCCCATAACCTATAAGGTCGTTGAGGAGCGAGGCGTCAGAGACCTCACTTCTCTAGGGGCCAGCATATCGAGGGCGGTGCCCATCTCCTCTCCTTCGAGAGAACATCCCTAACATGATCAATGGTCAAAGACGCAATGATGCTGCTATGGAAGTACACCTGCTTTGAGACTACTTGACAGGTCTCTTCTCTACGTTTCCCATCATAATACATCCCGGCGTCAACCAGGATCGAAAGATACAGACACCTGCAGTGTTAGTCAGGAAACGTGAACAACACTCTCAAAGTCGCATTCGAATTACGAAGATGGACAAAGCTCGATTGCGTGGTCCCATCTTCTAAATAAGCCTATAGCACACTCAACTCTGGATAGGGGCCAGCCGGAGTCCGAAAAATCCCTATGACTCTTATGGGATTCGAACCTGCGACGTCCCAGACAGGATTCCCACACGCTTAACCATTGCGCCAAGGCAGCTAGTCAGTTTATGGAGTTACGTGTCTGTAACAAGGATTTTAAGAAATAGCAGAAGTGGTGCATTGGACTGTGAAATGAACATTTTCTGTCCCCATTTGTTTGGTGCTGATTGAAATGTCTTATTTTAATGCCTATATTTTTGTGTTTCTTTTTTTCTTTTTGTGTCAGCTTTGTAGCGGTTAAGCAGTGACCTTTTTGTCCTACACTTTGAGCACAAAAAATTTTAAATGAAAAACAAATCTCGGAGTTACAGCCATGAAATAAAAATAAGAAATAAGATTTTCTTCTGTTCATCTCTTCCTACTATAATGTTATCTCTTCGTTCGTTCTTTCTTTCTTTCTTACAAATTGTCAGACACACACAAAAAAACGGGCTAGAGAATTTCTCTATCTACCTATCTCGGTCTCTCTCTGTGTCTCTGTCTCTCTCTCTGTGTCTCTGTCTCCGAGTGAGTACATCTCCCCTCTCCTTTTCTCTCTCACTTCCTCTCTGTATCTCTCTCCAGAGCTCTCGCTCTCTCTGCTCTGTCTCCACCCCTCTCTCTCTTTCTTCTCTCTCTCCTTATCTATCTTCATCCCATCTCTCTTTGTCTCTCTCTCTCTATCTCTCTGTATCTCTCTCCAGAGTCTCTCTCTGTGCTCTGTCTTCTCCCCCCCCCCCCTCTCTTTCTTTCTCTCTCTCCTTATCTATCTTTCCATCCCATCTCTCTTTGTCTCTCTCTCTCTCTCCCTTTTCTCTCTTCTCTCTCTCTCTCTCTCTCTCTCTCCTCTCTCTCTCTCTCTCTCTCTCCTCCTCCTCATTCTCTCTCTATCTCTCTCTATCTCTCTATAAATCTTGCTCTCCCCCTCCCAACCCACCCCCACCCCTATCGCTCTCTCTCCCTCTCTCTATATATCTCTCTCTGACGGTGGGGGGAGGAGAGTGGGAGGGGGGGGGGGAGGGGGCGGGGTAAAAGACCAAACCATATTGGATTAGCCACAGGGCTGGAACAGGAAGCCATCTGTAGTCTGTCATGATACACAAAATAGCAGTCATTTGGGGTGGGGGGGGGGGGAGGCGCGGGGTGTGGGGGGGAGGTTGCTATTTTATCTTCAAGGGTGGTTTTCCTGAAGGGTTCATCACGTACAAATGTTCGGTCAGACTGGTATTTAAGTTGAATTCAGCAAGTATGCTGTCTGTACTGATTTCCATTTGGTTGTTGGTTTGGGTTTGGTTTGGCGTTTTTTTTTATCTGGAATATGTTTTTGTTTTTTGTTTTGTTTTTGGGGGCATATTTGTTTTTGTTTCTGTCTCTTTCTCTGTCTTTGTCATATATTTCTGAGTATTTAGTTTTACTCGTAATATTTCTTTTTTTTTTATTTTGGGGCGGCGGCGGGTAGTAGTGGTGCTGGTGGTGGTGGTGGTAGGAGGAGGAGGAGGAGGTGGAGCAGGAACAGGAGGAAGAGGAGGAGGAGGAAGAGGAGGAGGAGGAAGAGGAGAAGAAGGAGGAGGAAACACAATGACCTAACCAGCAAATCATTAGTAAATATAAGAGACAGATATAGGAACGGACAGTGAGACACACTGTGAGACACACACAGAGCGATTAACAGACAGAAAAAACAAACGGGGGAAAAAACAAAGAAAAAACACAAACAAACCAAAAATCCTCCAACAACCACACAAACAATTTTTTGTACCTTACAAATCATCATCAAACAAGCCACAACAACAATAACAACACTGAGGCCTCACTGCACTGGTTCCCAGACAAGCATAAGATCCAGTCCACTCACCCCTCTACTAGCCAGTCCCACGCAACCAGCCGTCTGCCTAAACCCACAGTGAGACTTTGTGCCCCCCTGTACTTGAGGAAACCACAACCAGTGTCTAAGTCTAATCAAGGGGACGGGATAGCCTAGTGGTCAGAACATTGCGCTCACAATAATAATAATAATAATAATAATAATAATGTATAGAATTTATATAGCGCTGAATCTTGTAAAGCAACAAATCAAAGCGCTCAGATGACTTTTTTTTATCGAGGTTAATGGAATAAGCACTCATGTGCTCTTATTTTTTACATCTAGTCC
>CM054141.1:12854030-12856530 GCA_028751875.1 Rapana venosa | reverse complement strand
ATAGGAGGCCATTCCAAATCGATGGACCAGAAACAGAGAAAGAGCGACGGCCAACAGTGGACTGGTTGAATCTAGGTGTTTGTAAGCACAAGGAATCTGCAGCAGAACGAAGGGAACGAGAAAGGGTGAAACAGGTGGAGACATTCCCCAAGGTAGGAAGGTGCGGTTTTGTGGAGACATTTTTAACAGAGAGTACTGATCTTATAGTTTATTCTTTGTGGCACAGGCAGCCAGTGGAGAGATCGCAAAGAGAGGGGTAGTGTGTCTCAGATTTTTTTGTTTTCTGAGGACTAGTCGAGCGCAGAGTTTTGAATACGTTGAAGGGAGTGGATAGATGATGCTGGCAGACCAGCCAAAAGAGAATTGCAATAGTCCAGACATGAAAGAATGAGAGATGCCACGAGTTTTGGTGTTGCGTCTGTGGACAGGTACTTTCGAATTGCACTAATACGCCGTAATTGATAGAAGCAGGACTGGCGGGTCTGGGTGATGAATTTTTGCATAGAGAGTGTGTTATCAATAATGACCCCTAGATACTTTACAGCAGTGGATAGAGGGACTGATGCATTGCCGAATTCTATTGAAGCTGTTGTAATGGAAGAGAGTTTGTTTTTGGTCCCTACAAGCACGGCTTCAGTTTTATCAGCGTTTAGTTGTAACTTGTTCTCTATCATCCAGTTTTGGATATCTTGAAAGCAGTAGGTCATATTCATCAAGAGGGAAGGCAGATTTTCAGGAATGTCACTGCTTAGAATCTGAGAGTCATCTGCATAAAAGTGATGGTTGATCTGATGATGTTTTATCATAATGTGACAGTGGAGCGGTGTAGAGAGTGAAGAGAACAGGGCCCAGAACTGATCCCTGCGGGACTCCACATTCCAGTCTGGCAGGTACTGACTGAATCTTGTTTACTGTGACTGTCTGGAATCGGTCAGTCAGTATAAGCTAAACCAGGTGAGGGCTGTACCATAACACCAAACGTTTTGTTTCTTGAAGACGGGAGAGAAGAATTGAATGGTCTATAGTGTCGAAGGCTGCAGATAAGTCGAGAAGAAGAAGAAGAAGAAGAAGAAGAAGAAGAAAGAAGAAGAAGAAGAAGAAGAAGAACACGCACACATATGCAACAGACAGATAGACGACAGACAGACAAAGGTAGACAACACACACACACAGACAAACAGACAGATAGACAGATAGATAGATAGATAGACAGCAGACAGACAAAATAGACAACACACACCCAACACAACACACACAGACAGACAGACAGAGACAGAGACAAAGAGACAGAGACAGGGGAGAAGTAACCTGTTGTTTTGTGTGTGTGTTTGTGTGTGTTGTGTGTGTGTGTGGTGTGTGTGTTGTTTTACGGTGTGTGGGGGTGTTCGTGGTGTGTGTGTGTACGTGTGTGTGTACGTACGTGTGTACGTGTGTACGTACTGTGTAACGTGGGGTGTGTGTGTGTGTGGTGTTGTGTTTTTACGTCTAGTGTACGCTGTGTGTGTGTGTGTACGTCTGTGTGTGTACGTCTGTCTGTGTGTGTGTGTGTTTTGTGTTTTAAGGGAGGAAGCAGGGTCCGGGGGAGTGTGTGTTGTGTGGGTAGGCGCGAGACATGAAAAAAAAAAAACCCAACCAAAAAACGTGGAAAGAATGCCCCAAATGCTTTTCGATTCCTCCTCTCACCCATAACAGGTCGCAACACTCTCTACAAGTCTCACTACTACACTGGCATCCAGACGACAAGAAGGCAGGACAATTATTTGTCTTCAGCCACTCTCACGCACTCGGCCACGAAAATCGACACTGCCCATTGTCCCCTCCCCCCCACACTTACTGAGGTTACTTACTTCCCTACCCAGCCCATTTTCTGCCCATGTCCAGGTCTTGTTTATGCTTAGGACATTGACTCTGAAGATGTAGCTGTATGTGTGTGGGGAGGGGGGGGGTTTGTGTGGGGGGAGGGGTGTGGTTGGGGGGGGGGTGTCTAGAGGCTGGTGGCTATCTCTGTCAGTGTGGGTGTGGGGTGTGTGGGTGTGGGTGAGGGTGGGTGTGTGGGTGGGTGGGTGTGTGAGTGTGGTGTGGGTGGGTGGGGGGTGCGGGTGTGTGGGTTGTTTTCTGAGAGGCTGGTTGGCTATCTTGTCAGTGTGTGTGTGGTGTGTGTGTGTGTGTGTGTGTGTGTGTTGTTTTGTTTTTTTTTGTGTGTGTTTTGTGTGTGTGGTGGGTGTGGGTGTGGGTGTGTTTTGTTTGTGGTTTTGTGTTGGTGTGGGTGTGGGGGGGTGTGTTTGTGTTTTGTGTAGGGGTGTGTATGTGTGTGGTTGTGGGTGGGTGGTGTTTTGTGGTGTGGTTGTCTGAGAGGCTGGTTGGCTATCTTGTCATGTAAGGTGTGTTGTTTTGTGGGTGGGGGGGGGGGGGGGGGGGGGGGGGGGGGGTGTTTGAGAGAGGCTGGATGGCTGTGTTTTCTCTTCTGTCTGTTGCTGTCTCTCTCTTTCTCTCTTCTCTC
>CM054141.1:12844030-12849030 GCA_028751875.1 Rapana venosa | reverse complement strand
TTGGACAGTGCCTTGCAAAACTGTCTTTGTAATTCCTTGGGATCTTGTGACATGCCCATACCACATAAGTTTACGCTTTTTCACGATCGATAGAAGGTTCTCATAGGGTCCAAGGGTTTGCTGGATTCCGTTATGCACGCTTTCGTTGCTTATGTGGTCTTTGTAGGAGATGCCAAGGAGTCTCCGAAAGCATCTCATCTCCACTGCCTGTACTCTCCTCTCCAATCTGCAGTCAGGGTCCATGATTCACAGGCATACAGAATATGGATATGACAAGGGAGCGCATTAGTCTGATCTTGGAGATAAGTGAGATATTCTTATCTCTCCAGATGGTGTTTAGTTTGAAAAAGCTGTTATTGTCTGTGCAGTCCTGCATACTACTTCTGGCTTGGATCCCTGGTCTGATACAATGGCTCCCAGGTACTTGAAGCTTTGAACTGTTTCCAGCTTCTGGTCATTAACCCTGATATCAGTGCTAATGCCGTTGGTGTTATTAGTCATCAGTTTGGTCTTCTCTGCACTGATTTCCATGCCGTATGTTTTGGAGGCCTTATCCAAGTGTTCCGTTAGGCTGGCAAGCTCTTTTTCTGATCCTGCTATTCCATCAATGTCATCTGCAAAGCGGAGGTTTGTGATCGTTCTGCCACCAATGCTGACTGATCCTTCATGATGTTCCAGTGCATCAGCCATGATTCTCTCAAGGAAGATGTTGAAAAGGGTGGGTGAGAGTAACAGCCCTGCTTAGTCCAACTGTTGTTCGAAACCATTCTCCAATTTGTTGTTGTAGTACACTGCACTGGTGGCCTCGCTGTACAGCTGTTTGATGACTCTGATCAGGTTTGCATTGATGCTGTACAAGTTCATGGTTGCCCACAAAGCCGCATGCCACACCCTGTCAAATGCCTTCTTAAAATCGATAAATACGTGGTATAGGTCTTGTTGATGTTGAAGGTACCGCTCACATAGTATTCTGAGGTTGAATATCTGGTTCTGTTGTGTTGCGCCCTGCTCTGAAACCTGCTTGTTTCCTCAGCAATGATGGTCTCTGCTTGTGGCTTCAGTCTATTCAATATTTCTGCAGCATGACCTTGCTTCGGTGACATATGAGGCTGATTGTGCGGTAATTATGGCATTGTTGTAGATTTCCTTTCTTGGGGAGGGTGATGATGAGCGACTGCGTCCATGGTGTTGGCCATTTTCCTGTCTGCCAGATCTTGTTGCAGATTCTTAGTAGGGCGCTGATCATGGCTTCCCCTCCAGCTTGGACCAACTCAGCTGAAATGTTGTCAGCCCCTGCTGACTTCCCCTTTTTCAGCGATCTGACTGCTGTTTCCACTTCTTCTGGAGGATGGGGTGACTGTCTGTGTCTTTGCTTTCGGGTACATTAAGGACTTCTGGATCTCCTGCGGTTCTATAGTTATACAGGTCGGAGCAGTATTCTGTCCATCTGTTCAGAATATCCTGGTCGTCAGTGAGACACTTCCCATTTTTGTCTTGGATTGTTAAAACCTTTTCTCTGTTTCGTGCTAGTCAGTCTTTCACCAGCTGATATGCTTTCTTGCTATTGCTTTTCTTGATGTTCTCTTCAATGTCTTGGCACTGTTCACCGATCCATTTCTCTTTTGCCTCCGTCATGGACTTCCTGATTCTTTTGTTGACTGCCCTATATTGTTCTGCTCTTTCTTTTGTTTCATTTTTCTTTTTCTTCAACTCTCTACGCTTGTCGCATAGTTGTAGATGTTAGGTGTGACCCATGGTTTTTGACTGGTCGGCGTTTGCCAAGAAGCTCGTTTGCTGTTTCAGTCACTGCTGTATTGAAACTATTCGTCAGTGTATCTATGTCTGAGTCTTATCACAGTGAGTGCTGCAAACTTTCCACCTATCCTTGCTTGAAAAATTTCAAAAACCTCTGGGTCCTTCAGCTTCTCGAGGTCAAATTTGATCCTGATGTTGTTCCGCTTGTGGATTTTCTTTTAGACGTAGTCGAAAGTCATCATCACAAGATCATGATCACTCCCCATGTCTGCTCCTGGAAAACTTCGTGTCTGTGCGATGTTAACGCTAGACTGAAACCGTCTTTTCACCATGATGTAATCTATTGGTTGTGGTGTTCTCCATTTGGGCTATGCCATGTCCATTTTCTGGATTTCTTGTGTGGGCCTAGTGTATTCACTAGCTGGAGGTGGTTGTTACTGGCAAACTCCAGGGGTCTCAAGCCTCTTTCATTTGATTGGTTATTACAATGTGGCCCACAAACGCCCTCCCAGTCTTTCCATGCATCTTCTCCTACCTTGGCGTTCCAGTCGCCTTGCACAACGAGGATGTCTTTCTTGGGTGTTTGATTCAGAACCTCTTGTAGCTGGTCATAAAATTCTCTACGGCTTCATCTGTGCAGTCTGATGTAGGGGCGTATGCCTGTACTATAGTTATGTTTAAAGGGGGTTGCTCTCAGGCGGATGGTAATAAGTCTGCTGGACACAGGCTGACAGCTCATGACGGTGTTCACGGTGTCTTGTGAACGAGAAACCCCACGCCGTGTTCATGTTTATCCTGTTTTCCACTGTAGTATAATTTGTGGTCTTCCTGGGTCGTTGTTTCTCCCATGTTTTTTCCACCTGACTTCGCAGAGCCCAAGGATGTGCCAATGATATCTGGACATCTCATGTGTCAGTTCTTCCACTTTTCCTGCAGCTCTTAGTGTCCGTACATTCCATGTGCCAAGATGGTGTTGTGTCTGGCACGAATTTTGCTGCGTTTTTACATCAGTAGCATACTTTCGACATCTGTCCTGATGAGCAACAGAAGGCGCGGTCCTTGGTAACCCGGGCGACGACCGATCCGGTATGGAGATTCTGGCTGTCTTTGTCATAGGTGTGTCTTGGGCAAATCAAACCTGGCGGAGCCCATCCCTCTCCAGGTCGGATTTTTTGGTTGGGTTTACTCCCCACATGTGGCAGGTGGTACTGGGTTACATGGTTACCAGTAGCAGAGGGATTCTCTGACCTGACCGCTAGAACACAAACAGAAAAAGAAAGAAAAAACAACAAAGAAAAGAACACTGACAAACAGACAGAACAAGAAAGAAAAAGAAAGAAAGAACGAAAGAAAGGAAATGAAGAAAAAGCCCAACAAACAAATAGGAATCATCATGTCTCTCTCTCTCTCTCTCTCTCTCTCTCTCTCTCTCTCTCTCTCCTTCTCTCTCTCTCTCTCTCTCCTCTCTCTCTCTCTATCTCTCTCTCTCTCTCTCTTTCTCTCTCTTGTTTAGGGTCTGTCCGTCTGCTCTTGTGGTCTTTCCTTCGTCTGTTGTATTCAGTGGTAACTTCTTCGACTATTGCTGTCTGTTATATCAGCGAAAATGCGTCACGCTGCCGTTGAGCGCCTGACAAGTCAGGCCCTGCGCATCGGACTTCGGCACAAGAGAGAATTGGTATCTTTTAAGTTTTTTGGGGGGGCAAAAAAAAGGCAGGAGAATGGACCAAGAAAGACTAGAAGAAGGTGACACGAAGAAAAGGGACAAGACAGAAACAAAGAGAGCGATAGAAAAGAGGAAATTTCTAGCACAGAATTTCCAGAAGGTGGGGATGCTGTTCATACTGGCAGGCCCCGGGGCATTCCCTCGGGAGAGAGTGATAACTTTTGGGGGGTGTCTGTTTGGATGCTTGTTTATATATATATATATATATATATATATATATATATATGTGTGTGTGTGTGTGTGTGTGTGTGTGTGTGTGTGTGTGTGTGTGTGTGTGTGTGGTGTGTGTGTGTGTGTATGGTTATGTGGTTTTTTTGCTATTTGTTTGCGTTATCTGATATTCCTGTTTTCTTAATTCCATTCTTCATGTAAAAACTATTAATAATGATAACAGTACTGAGCATTATCATAAAAACAAACTATTGATTATTATCCTCTAGTCGTCATACTAATGTCTTTTGAGCAACATGTAATCTTGTTGTTGTTGTTGTTGTTGTTGTTGTTGTTGTAATGCTATCTTAATGTTTCCTGTTCATATCGCTTGTAATATTAAACTATGTTGAAGAAAATTTGGGTAAAAACCATATAATTTATTATCAACAACAATAACCCCCTTCAGGGCAAATAAAATTATATGTCAAAGATGTCAGCTGTTTTCCTTCGTTTATCATCTTAAAGAAAGTGGTATATCCATGTCAGTTTTTCCGCTTAATCTATGGCCTCCAGGATAGCCAGGAACATTTTCAGCAAAATGTCCAATAGAAAAGAAATCGTAAAACAAAAAAAAGTTCTACTTTGAAAGAAACGCCATGATTCTGCTTTAAACAAAATATGAAGCATGGATGTTTGGGCGCCCATCCAGCGATTATTTCCTTATCCAGTTGACATCTCTCTCTCTGTCTCTGTCGGTGTCTCTCTATCTCTGTGTATGTATGTATGTGTATAATGTATATATATAATATATATATATATATATATATATATATATATATATATATATATATATATATATATATATATATGCATGCCAGACGTTTTCCCTTGCAAAACCTGTGGAAAGTGCTGTGCATCCAGAATCGGCCTCTTCTCCCATATGAGGATACATTCTGACAGATAAGCCTGCCTGCCTACTCATCCGTCCATCCGACGGGAGACTCCATCATATATATATATATATATATATATATATATATATATATATATATATATATATGTGTGTGTGTGTGTGTGTGTGTGTGTGTGTGTGTGTGTGTGTGTGTGTGTGTGTGGTGTGTGTGTGTGTGTGTGTGTGTGTGTGTATGCCTGTGACTGTGTCTGTGTGTGTGACACCCTACACAGTTTTAAAAAAAAAGATTCCTTGAACGCGGAAAGGTCTTAAGAAAAGATGAAAAAACCCGCAAAAATCTATATTGAAAAGCTATAATTCTGAGAGAGAGAGAGAGAGAGAGAGAGAGAGAGAGAGAGAGAGAGAGAGAGAGAGAGAGACAGACAGACAGACAGACAGACAGACAGACAGACAGAC
>CM054141.1:12821530-12839030 GCA_028751875.1 Rapana venosa | reverse complement strand
CGGTGGGAACAGATGACGGAATTTACAAAACTGCATGCACACGGGGACTGAATGTGAAGAAGCACATAAGTGCTTATTCCATTTTCCTCGATATAAAAGAATAAAATGAAACACACACACACACATACACACACACACACACACGCGCACAAACACACACTTACACACATACACACACTCACGCACGCAAACACACACACACACAACATCACACACAAACACACACTTACACACACACACACACACACACACACACACAAACACACACACACACACACACACACACACACACACACACACACACACAACACACACACACACACACACGGTTCCGGGTATGTATGCAGCAGGAGTATGATCGTGTTTCCGTAACCCACCAAACTTTGACACGAATGACGGGATATTTAACGCGCATATTAATCTAATCTTCTGCATGTGCATTTACACAAAAGGGAATTAAGGCAAAACTAATCAATCCTATTGAAAAAAAGGATTAATAAATCAAAGACATCATTTGTAAAAGAATTAAGGCACCAGCGGGTCTGCACTTAAGATCACCTGAGAGAACGTACCCCCAAAAAAATCCCCATCCTTAATTAAATCACCAGACACCGCCGAGATTCGAACCCACGACTTCATGGACCCATGGTATTGAAGTCGAGCGAAAGAAACAGTCGAGTGAGTGAGTGTGTGTGTGTGTGTGTGTGTGTGTGTGTGTTCTTCTTTAACTCATTGGAGTCGCAATGAAATGGATCCCGCCATTTTGTGGTGACGCATGATTTTGGCTATATTTGAAAAATTCAGCAGACTTACCCAACATAATAATGACACACTCATTATATATCATTGAAAAGTTTATAATGTCTTCTTTTGAGATTGTTTCAGTTTTTTAATAAATGACTGTATTTATTTTTTACAAATTTCCAAAATATGTCACTGAATGCTGAAAAATAAAAAGTTTTGAAAATTAGGGTTGGTATCTTAAATGGCTTGAACTATTCATCAACTAGTCCCCTTGAACCAATGTGATGATTTTTCACCAAAGTAAACCTCCCTGAAGCTGGCTGAATCCATGTGATTTCACTTTTTTTACAACAGACTTCTTTTTTTAAAGAATCATAACACTGGGATGCCTGAAATCCCAAAGATATCACTTGTTGACATGTCAAAGAAAATTGGCCAACAGATAAAAACTAGGCAAGCTTATGGTCAAGGAAAGCAACTGTGTTTAGAAAAATGATTGCCCTACAGGCCAGAGTAATTTCCCTTGAGTAAACCATTACTTTGTGTTTTTTAAAAAAATCGTAAGTCTGCCGAATCTTAAGCTTCGGCACGTCACAGTAAAGGAAAAGAGTGCCGAATCTTAAGCTTCGGCACAACCTCAATGAGTTAATTTAACGTCTTTTCACATTACGTGATATTAGACAAGTGTGTGTGTGTGTGTGTGTGTGTGTAGTGTGTGTGTTGTGTGTGTGGTGTGTGTGTGTGTGTTTGTGTGTTTGTGTTTGTGTGTATGTGTGAGAGAGAGAGAACATACATGGGTGTAGATCTGTGTACATATTTGTGTATAGTGTGTGTGTGAGTGTGCGGGCGCGCATGTGTTTGTATGTGTGTGTGTGCACGTGTATGTATGCCTGTGTGTGTGTGCACGTGTATGTATGCCTGTGTGTGATTGGTGTGTGTGTGTTATGCAAGTGTGTGTGTGTGTGTAAGTGTGTGTGTAAGTGTGTATTTGGGTGTATATGCATGTGTGTGTGTGTAAGGTATGTGTCTGTAATGTTTAAACCAATATCAAACGTAGCTTTCTTGTGACTTTCGAGACTATGATACCTATCAGTATCGTAATTGCCCTTCATGGGATGCTTAAAGTGTTTTTGACTTGACTTGACTTGACTTTACTTGACTTAACCACTCGGTTCAAAGACTCCGTCAAGCTAATCCGATATATTCATTTTCCCCCTCTCAGTATTCACAAAATCTTCTTACATACTTGTTCCTGGCAGTTTTAGATTTCAAGAGTCTTGCTTTCAACTCTAAAGCTTGCTCTTGAGTTTGCAAGAAAATGTGCATGCACTTTGTGGAGGTTGCTACTGTTGGTTTATTGGGAAAAGCGGAGTTTTCGGTTAATTATATTTTCTTTTTGAAAAACAACAACAACTCGACTTTGAGACCTTTTTCAAAAAAAGATAACGCAATAATTGTTATAGAGTGAGTGTAGGGGGTATATTGTCTGTCTGTCTGTCTGTCTGTCTGTCTGTCTGTCTGTCTGTCTCTCTCTCTCTCTCTCTCTCCAAAATTGAACATAGAGTTGTATTGTATTGTTCTATTGTACACCACTTTAAGTCACGACACATTTCTCTCCTTGAAATTTGTGCTGCTCTCCCCGGAGAGAGCGCGTCGCCACAAGAACAGCTCCACCCATTTTTTCCTATGTGCAACTGTAATTGTTTCCCTGTCACAGTGACTTTTTTCTACACAATTTTGCCAGGGGTAAAAATAAAAAGATAAAAATATCTCACTTATCTCCAAGATCAGACTAATGCGCTCCCTTGTCATATCCATATTTCTATATGCCTGTGAATCATGGACCCTGACTGCAGATTTGGAGAGAAGAGTACAGGCGGTGGAGATGAGATGCTTTCGGAGACTCCTTGGCATCTCCTACAAAGACCGCATAAGCAACGAAAGCGTGCATAACAGAATCCAGCAAACCATTGGACCCTATGAGAACCGTCTAACAATCGTGAAAAAGCGTAAACTTAAATGGTATGGGCATGTCACAAGATCCAAAGGACTTGCAAAGACAGTTTTACAAGGCACTGTCCAAGGAGGAAGAAGAAGAGGCAGACCAAGGAAGAGCTGGGAGGATAACATCAGCGAATGGACAGGCCTAGAACTCAACAAAACCCTGAGAAAGGCGGAACAGAGAGAGGAATGGAGGGAACTGGTTGTTGAGTCCTTGAGGGTGCCCCCACGGTCGTCAGACTACGGGACAGATAGATAGATAGATAGAATTTCCCTTCTTGTCATGGGTTCTTTTACGTGCACCAAATAATTTTGTTAAACACACGAGACCTGTGTTTATCATTTCATCCCAAAGACAAGCACCCAGACCACCACTCATTGACATGGTCTAATGGATAGGAAGGGGGGGGAGGGTTGGTTTCTTGCCTAAACGGGGATCAAGCCACCACATACTTCCGACCCGGACTTTTCGCTTTTCAGGCAGGTGTGTTACCTCTAGACCACCGATGCACCTCTCCATCGCACCAACAAAACTATATAAACTATGCATATATATTATATATATATATATATATATATATAAATATATATATATATATAATATATATATATATATTATATATATAATATTTATATATATATATATATATATAAAACCGCATACACACGCATTAAAAAAAGTCATCTGAGCGCTTTGATTTGTTGCTTTACAAGATTCAGCGCTATATAAATTCCATACATTGTTATTGTAATATATATATATATATATATATATATATATATATATATATATATATATATATATATTAATGAACAACATTTATTTCTCAAGCTCATTTCGGGGGTTTAGAGAATAGGTGAATATTCGGGCAACGATAGGAAGAGGCAAAAACTATAACCAAAACAAAAAATGATATAAACTGAAAGATGTACATTTGCCACATGATATATCCATTCACCCACATGTATTTAGCCACGACACTTTCCTTTTCTTTTTACCACATCCCTACCTACCTCCTCAAAAGCAACAGCGAACAAAATTATACAAGATTTTTAAAAAATAGAAGAAGAAAAAAGATTTTAAAAAAGGAAAACCGAAACAAAAAACATCGCCTCGAAAACAAAAGCAAAACAAAACTTTTTTTTAATGAAAAACGCCATTCCACCGTTGTAGGCAGCTCTTAACATACGACAGCTATCTTCTTCCTCTTCATCTTTTTCTTCATCTTCTTCTTCTTCTGTTCTTCATCTTCTTCTTCTTTTTCTTCATCTTCTTCCTTTACTTCTTCTTTTTCTTCTTCATCTTCTTCTATCTTCACTTCTTTTTCTTCATCATCTTCTTCATCTTCTTCATCTTCTTCCTCTACTTCTTCTACTTCTTCTCTTTCCTCTTCTTCTACTTCTTCTTCTATTTCTTCTCCTTCTTCTTCTTCTTCTTCTACTTCATCATCTTCTTCTTCTCCTTCTACTTCTTCTCCTTCTTCTTCCTCTTCTTCTACTTCTTCTTCCTCCTCCTCCTCCTTGAACACTCAGACAGCAACTCTTTGTTGTGTGTTATATGAGCGAAAATGCGTCACACTGCCGTTCATTAAGCGCCTGACAAGTCAGGCCCAGTGCATCCGACTTCAGCACGGAGAAAAATTGTTATACTTTAAGTCTTTCTGGAAGACCAAAAAAAAGGCAGAAGAATGGACCAAAGAAGGCAGAAAATAGACCAAGAGAACTATGACAGAAAGAAAAGGAACAAGGCAGAAAGAAGGAAGAGAGGGATAGACAAGAGGGAATTCCCAGCACAGATTTTCCAGAAGGTGGGGATGCTATAGACAAGAAAAAAGTGACAGGAGGAAAAAGAACCAAGCAGAAAGAAAGAGAGGGATAGACAAGAGGGAATTCCCAGCACAACATTTCCAGAAGGTGGGGATGCTATTTATACTGACAGGCCCTCGCCATCTCTTCGGCGGATGATAAACAGGCTACAGTCGGGTATTAAAAAATCGCAACTTTCTTTCTGTTTTTTCTATATGACTCATATTTATACAGAGCGTACTAAGGCATCCACAACAATAAAAAGCACTTTTTGTGAAAGACTAGCTTCTGACTCAAAGCTCAGGTGATTTTGCGCAAATTTGGTAGGTTTGAATTTCAAATTTTTTTTAAAGTAAACACGGGTACCCCCTCAGTCCTTTGTTGTCTGCTAGCTTCCTTACGCCAATGTGCATGCGTGGGGTCAACACTGTAGGAACACAAGCAATCAATGATCATTTCCAAATTTCTCGTGACTACCTGGTATTGCTCTATGTCCTCAATCCCCAAAAACAACCACACAGTGCATTTTTTTCATATTTTAAAAAAAATCTGTGAAAATCACCAAATCGCACTCTATAGAAGATACTACATGACCCGCAAGCTAATACAGGCGTGTAGCCTGTAGAATTATCTAGAACTGACTTCAATTCCGTGCGGTTTTGTGGTGAAGATGGTGAAAGCACACGTACATGTGTGCTTCGTTAGTATCACTTTTCCTAAAGCTGTGTTCTGTTACTTTGCTCTGAAAACATTGGAGTTCATTTTTTAACTGACTGGTAAAGAGTGTTCTAACGATGCTCATTTTCTCTTCGAGAGGAAGACAGACAGAGGGAGAGAGGGAGAGAGGGAGGGAGAGAGGAAGGAGAGAGAGAGAGAGATCTTTTTTTTCAAGGGTTACAGATAAGCAGTCATATATTTTTTTTTATTCATCCGGCCCTTAAGAGAGACAGACAGACAGAGGCAGAGAGAGAGAGAGAGAGAGACAGACAGACAGAGACAGACAGAGCCAGAGAGAGACAGAGAGAGACTTTTTTCCTATCCGTCCCTAGGGAGGGAGAGAGAGAGAGAGAGAGAGAGAGAGAGGATGAGAGAGAGAGAGAGAGAGAGAGAGAGAGAGAGAGAGAGAGAGAGAGAGAGAGAGAGAGAGAGAGAGAGAGAGAAATGAATAAATAAATGAATGAATGAATGAATCAATCAATCAATCAATGGATGGATGAATGAATGAATGGATGAATGATATTTAATTTTCAAGGGTTACATGTAAGCAATCACATACTTTTCCCATCCAGCCCTTGAGAGAAAGAAACAGACATACAGACAGACGGAGACAGTCAGAGAGTGAGAAAGCGAGAGAGACAGAGACAGAGAGAGATGGGTAGGCGGGCGGAAGGGGAGGGGGGTGGCTGCAGGAATGATAAACCCCAAAATAAACTGTCAGCACAGATATTAGGAGAGCAGGGTGGGTGGGACAGAATATGCTTCTCTCCACATCACTGCCCCCCCCCCCCCCCACACACACACACACAAAGATTCACTAGAGAGAGATAGACAGGCAGAGACAGACACGCACAAAGAACATCTTGCGCACACGTTAAATCCTGTTCCACTGTTCGTAAGAGTAAGCCATTGTGTGCCGGTGAGAATAGATGACAAATTTACAAAACTGCATACACACGGGGAATGGATCTAAAAAAGCACATGAGTGCTTATTCCATTATCCTCGATATAAAAGAATGAAATACAATAAATAAAATTAAAATAAAACGCACACATACACACACGCACGCACGCACACGCACACACACACACACACACGCCCACACATACACATACACACATACATACGCATACATACATACATACACACGCACGCACGCACATACACACACGCCATACTTCTGTTAACGGTTTTCGTTTTGTTTAGTTTTTACACACGCACACACACACAAACATACATCCCACACAAACACATACAAACACACACACAAACACGCACACACACAAACACACAAACACACACTACACCCACACAAACACACACAAACACACACACAAGCAAACACACACAAGCAAACACACACCCCAAACACACACAACAACAAACACACACACACAAACACACACACACACAAACACACACACAACAAACATACACACACAAACACACACTACACACACACAAACACACACAAATACAAAACACACACAAACACACACCACACACACGCGCAAACACACACACACACACACACACACACACACCCTTCTAATCCCGTCAGTGCTTTTGCTTTGTTTTGTTTAGCTTTGGTTCTATTTTTGAGTCTGATATCACTATTTAGTGGAAGGACGTTAAACTGAAGAACACAAAACACACACACACACACAAACACACACACACACAAACACACACACACACACACAAACACATACACACACAAACACGCAAACACACACAACACACATACCACACACAAACAACAACACCACACACGCAAACACCACACACAACACACACAATACAACGAAACACAATCACACCCCACACACAAACACACGAACCACACAAACACACACACACCACATAACTACACACAAACACACACCCAACACACACACACACACACACACACAACACATAACACACCAAAAACACCACACAACAACACACAACACCAACACACAAACACACACAAACACCCAAAACAACACCCACACACAACAACACACACAAACACACACCCCACACAAACACACACACAAACACACACCACACCACACACACACAAACACACACACAAACACACACACACAAACAAAACACACACACACACAAACACCACACACAACACACCACACACAAACACACAAAACACCACACACACACACACACACAACCACACACACACACACAAACACACACACAAAACACCACACAAACACACACACAACACAAACACACACACACACACCACACAACACAAAACACACACACTCACCACACACCACAACACACACACACACACAAACCCCACACAAACCACACACAAACACACACACACAACACACACAATACACAAACACACACACAACACACCACACACACCTCTAACTCCCCAAAACTTTCTTTAGCCTTTATTTTACGATACTCACTAAAACACACCCCTTTAAACCGAAGTCTACATACAATCATTGACGATATCACTATCAAAAGACTTAACGAAAACCAAACACACACACACACACAAAAACACACAACACAAAACACACACACACACACAAAACTACCCCCCAACACACACACCACCTTCTACTCCCGTCAGCGGTTTTTGCTTTGTTTTGATTAGCTTTGGGGGTTGGGTTTTTTTCTCGTTTCTTTGTTTTAATACATTATTTGAAGGGAAGGTGTGTGTGTTGGGGGTGGGGAGGGGTTGGGGGGGGGTGTTTATTCTTTTATATCGAGGATAATGTAATAAGCACTTAAGTGGTTTTTTAATCTAGTCCCCGTGTGTATGCGGTTTTGTAAATTCTGTCATCTGTTCCCACCGGCACACAACGGCCTACTCTTACGAAAAGCGGAACAGGATTTAACGTGTGCGCAAGATGTTCTGCGTGCGTTTGCACACGGGGCCTCGGTTTGTAGTCTCATCCGAAGGACTTTAGTGGGAGAGTGGAGTCTGCACTGATGTTAACTCCAGGGGAAAATATCTCTTTGAACGGGAATCGAACCCGGGTTGTCAGATTGCGAGCGCAATGTTCTAACCACTAGGCTATCCCGTCACCCGTTGTGTGTGTGTGTGTGTGTGTGTGTGTTGTGTGTGTGTGTGTGTGTGTGTGTGTGTGTGTGTGTGTGTGTGTGTGTGTGTGTGTGTGTGTGTGTGTGTGTGTGTGTGTGTGTGTGTGTGTGTATGCTCGCGCGCGTGTGTGTGTGTGTGTGTTGTGCGCGCGCGCGTGTATTGTGTGTGTATTTGTGTGAGAGTGTGTGTGTGTGTGTGTGTGTGTGTGTGTGTGTGTGTGTGTGTGTGTGTGTGTGTGTGTGGTGTGTGTGTCCTGAAGATCATTAAGAAAGTGTCAAAAGCGCAGAGAAAAAAAACTAACACCAAAATCAAAAATGCATGTCAAAGATCTCTCTGTCTCTGTCTCTGTCTGTCTGTCTGTCTGTCTCTCTCTCTTGTTCTTTGTTGGTGATTGTTTGGGTTTTTCGCTTGTTAGTTTTTTGTTTTGGTGTATGTGTGTGTGTGTGTGTGTGTGTGTGTGTGTGTGTGTGTGTGTGTGTGTGTGTGTGTGTGTGTGTGTGTGTGTGAAGGGGGAACGGTGCTGTCTTTTAATTGTTGTTTTTTTGTTTGTTTGTTTGTTTGTTTTGTTTTGGGTTTTTTCCTTTTTTTTCTCATTTGTTTGTTTGATGTTGTTGTTTTTTCTTCTTTTTTGTTTGTTTATTTGGAAGGGTGTTTTTGTCTGCTTTTTTGTTGTTGTTGTTTTGGTTTGTTTTTTTCTTGTTTTTTTTTTCTCTTTTTTCTTTTTTTGTTTGTTTGCTTTTTTTTTCTTTTTTTTTTTTTGGGGGGGGGGTTCTGGGGTATGTTTTGTCTTTTGCTCGTCTGGGGTTGTTTGTTTGTTTGTTTGTTTGTATGTTTGTTTGTTTTTTCTTCTTCTCTCTTTTTCTTTAAAAAAAAGTTTTTTCCTTTTGCTTCTTCTGCTTGAAAGTATGAGTACTGAGTGCATTTTTAAATGTGACCCCATGGGCGGGGACTGGATGTAAAAAAGAACATGAATACTTATTCATTATCCTGGAAAAAAAGAATTTGTTTCTATTACTTACAATGTGTAGATGTTCTTTTTATGACTTTATTGGCTTTTTCCCCCTCTTTATTATGAGAGTGTATGGGTATTGCACTTATTTTATCCCATGACATTCAATTTGCATGAGCATAATTAAAAAGTGTTTGTGTTAATCGTGTGCTATGTGAGTATTACATATTTAGTATTATCCCTGAAACACCCCCCCACCCCACCCCCACACACACACACTCAAACACACACACACACACACACACACAAACACACACGCTCAAACACACACACACACACACACACACACACACACACACACACATACACTCACACACTCACTCACTCACCCACCCATATTCTCTCCCTAAACGACTGTATAGTTTTAAATTTCTTCTTGGTTTGTTTCTTGTTTTTATTGGGTGGATGTATGGGTATTAAATTTATTTCACTATCATGACATATAATTTGAAACGAGTATAATCTAAAATGAGTGTGATGGGATCGCATACTGTTTTGGGATTTATATATTGGATATTATCTCTGAAATACACACACACACACTCTCTGTCTCTCTGTCTCTGTCTCTCTCTCTCTCTCTCTCACCTTTTATCGTCCTGCTTATAGTCATAGTATCCTGATGAAGGATTCATATTTTCAATACTTTATTGGACTTGCCTCTGTACTCGATGCGTCTTTTCTCTAAGTTTTAATGAGTGCCCTATTTCAATATCTTATAATTATGTGTAACAAGTATGTGTACCATTTGACAATGTGTAGATGTTTATCTTTATGACTTATTAAGTTTGGTTGTGTTATTTTTCTTGGCTTTGTTGTTGCTCTTGCTCCTGTTGTTGTTTGTCTGTTTTTTCTTTTTTATCATCTTTTGTTGGTTTGGTTTTTCCTTCTCTTTTGTTTGTTTGTTTTGGTTAGGGTTTTTTGGGGGGTGGGGGCAGGGGTGGGGTATTCTTAGGATTTTCTTTTAATTGCTTGCTTTGGGGGGGGGGGGAGGGTTGTTGGGGGGGAGCTGTTTTGAAAAGGGTTATTTCCCCTTGTTTTTATTGTGAGACTGTATAAGTATTGGGTTATTATTATTAAGATGTATCCCTAACGGGCGGGGACTGGATGTAAAAAAGCACATGTGTGCTTATTCATTATCCTCGAAATAAAAGAATTTGTCATTGTCATTCTCTCTCTCTCTCTCTCTCTCTCTCTCTCTCTCTCTCTCTCTCTCTCTCCCTGCGTCTCTCTCTTCCTGCGTCTCTCTCTGTGTGCGTGTGTGTATGTGAGTGTGCGTTCGTGCGTGCATGCGTGCGTGCGTGCATGCGTGCGTACGTGCATGCGTGCGCGTGTGTGTGTGTGTATGTAGCCGGGTGGACACACGGCTACACTTATCTTAGATTGAAACAGCGAAACCATTACCAGCTTTGTGGTCAAAGTATATTCAGTTTTCTCAACTCTCTATGTAAACTGTCACTATTATGCTTACGATATATTTGTATTTTTATGTTTAGTATATTATCTAAATATGTTTATTTTCCAATATTCTGATGTAACTAATTATCAAATTAGTTTGTATCTTATTTACTTGTTAATGTTATTTTTAATGTTGTCTACATGAAATGTCTTAACGATTCTTTTAGTCATTGAATAGTACGGCCCGATTTATCTCCCTTAAATGTGAGCATTGGTCTGATCTAGGAAAGAAAATCAATAATAATAACTTTATTAAGTCGTAGTGTTTGATTATTGAAATACTGATCTTGACTCGATTCATTTCAATCATAATGACAATTGTTTATTTTTGTTGTAAATCAATATTTTTCATCTATTGCATCATATAAGTATAGGTACATATGTACCCTAATATGAATGCTAGAAAAGCAGTTCTAATTTTTATTTAATGAATCTTTAATAAATCATAATTATTGTGCGATTGAAGAACATGTGTAATAAACTCTATTTAGATCAATAAAACAGCTCATATTAAGTAGTAGTAGATTGTAAGGCGTAAGGTGTACGAGGCTGTGCGAGTCCTAGTAGTTAGTGTAACTGCTGTTCCTTGTTGTAAACAAGTTTGAATGATCGAACTAAATTTTACCAAATGCAGACATAAAAATATAAATCTATAGTATGTTTTGGATTTCATTATGAATGAATATGATTGGAAGACGTTAGTATGGATAATTTGTAGTATTAGAGATAGTTATACTTTCGATCATATGAACAGTTTTAAGAAGCTTGCTTGGGTGCAGCCGACCAGAAACTGTTTTCGCACCACTGGTTAATTATGAATATCTCCTCTCATGGACATCTGTGGTTGATAATATGTATATGTACACAAACTGTGGTGCATATCCTTCTTTTTCTAGTCATAAAGTATTTAGTTTTATTGAAGTTTTAATGTTTTATTACCGAAAGTTATAGTGTGCAGCTGTTAAGAGTGTATCTAGTTGGAGGCTTTAATCACCAATAGTTTGCAGCCAAATTATTTTTTTGCAAAATGCAATAATGCATCTTAATGCTTGTACTTTTTAGTTATATTGATATATAATATGTCTAGTTTCGTTACGCGGACAGCAAGATAATCACCACTGAAGTTGCATGTGCTCATCCCTTGGTCAGGACGACCGTTGGGGTACCCGCACGGACGCTGCAAGTGGACCGCCAAATGGTTCTGTCCTGGGCTGCTTTCAGGAGGTTTGGTACAGTGAGGCCGGTCCACTCCTTGATGTTGGATATCCAGCTTTTGCGTGGTCGTCCCTGCCTCCTTGCTCCTTCCACCATTCCCTGCAGGACTGTCTTTGACAGGCTGTTATGCCTTGTTGTGTGGCCAAACCATTTCAGTTTCCTCCGTTTGACTGTATCTAGCAATGGTTCTTGTTTGCCAGCCAGTGCCTCGATCTGCTGCCAGACGTAGTCATTGGTTTTACGGTCTCTGTAGGTGATGTTCAGGATCCGCCTGAGGCACTTCATCTCAAAGGCTTGAATGCGACGTTCTAAATCGGCAGTAAGTGTCCATGCTTCACAGCTGTACAAGGCAATGGATGTGACGAGTGCCTTGTAGAGTCTGACCTTAGTGTGGGTTCTGATGTTGTGGTTTCTCCACACTTTCGCCAGCTTAGTCATGGAGTAGAGTGCCACAGCAAGTCTGATCTTCACCTCTTGTGTGCTCGTACCTTCTTTGGTGATGACTGCTCCAAGGTACTTGAAAGTTTCCACCTCCTCTAGTGTCTCGCCACTCATCTTGATGCTGGTGGGAGTGGTCGGTGTGGTACTGTTCACTAGGATCTTGCTCTTTTCCGTGCTGATCTCCATACCGTGGGCATTGGCTGATGTTTCCAGTCTGGTGGTGAGATCCTGGAGTTCTTCTTCACTGCGGCCCATGAGATCAATATCGTCTGCGAATCGAAGATTGCAGACTGGCCTTCCTCCTATTGTGATTGTGGTCTTGAAGTCAAGGAGGGCCTCCTGCATGATGTTCTCCAGGAACACGATGAAAAGAACGGGGGATAGCGGGCAGTCTTGTCGAACTCCAATTGAAGTCCGGAAGAACTCCCCGATTTCTCCACCCATGAGGACTGCACTGTGGGAGCTGTCATACAGCGCCTGGATGACTTGAATCAGGTCCTCGTCGAAGTTATAGTCTCTCATGACTTGCCACAGAGCTTCTTGCCACACTCGGTCGAAAGCCTTCTTGAAGTCAAGTTGCATGAGAAAACACAAAATCTCCTTCATCTTGGGCCAAATCGGCTGAAACGCTCGCAGTGTGGTGGTCTTTGCAGTTCGCGTGGTGTGTATAAATAGAGGGGTGGTCAGGGTGGCTAGGGAGACCATCCACCCACACAGCAGTGGATGTACTGGAGGGCTGAATAAAGAGGTGACAACCAAAAGCTGCTGTCTTCGCCTGAGTCTTCTTTTGCCTGGTTGCTGTACACACATGTTGCTATGAATTGCTGTTGCTTGAATTGTGTGTGTTAATAATAATAATAATAATGTATGGAATTTATATAGCGCTGAATCTTGTAAAGCAACAAATCAAAGCGCTCATTCCACTCTTTCCCTACCCTGCCTCTATCCTTGCCTCTCAGCACAGTCACATGTACATTCACTGCTTGACACTAACAAAAAAGGAAAGGAAAGGGGGAAAAACAAGTCTCCAGAAAGGGAGCTGACAAAATTAATGGTTCATTTTCTAGAGTTGTTGGGGTGCATGTTTATGAACAAAAAAAGTCAACAAAACTCCACGTCATGCACGTATTCAGTCAACACGTAATTATGAGCGTGGTTTTGTCCCCTCTCTCTCTCCTTCCCGTTCGCTCGTTTTTGCTAGTTTTTTTGGTGAGGCCATTTTTTGCATCAAAAAATAATTTCTTATTCTTATTTTCTTCCTAAGACTGTCTAGCTGAAACCGATAGAAAGCCGACATATTCTTCACACTCCACCTGTGTTTTAGGCTTAAGATCTTACAAGAAATGTAGTGATATTTAATAATTTTTGTTGTTTTTCACCTTTGTTTACCTTCTTCAGAATATAATACTTACTAAAAGAGTCTTGCAAAGTCGCAAACAAAATCTGGAAACTTTGGCACTATCGATCGACAGTGCTTTAAAGATGTTCAGGAAATGAAAGTCATTTTGCAAGATTGAGGCAAAACCGAAGTCTTCAACAAACACATACACACATACACGCGCGCGCGCGCACGCACACGCACGCAACACACACACACACACACACACACACACACACACACACACACACACACACACACGCACACACACACCCGTACGCACGCACTCACTCACACACATACATACATACATACATACACACACGCACACTCATACACACACTCACACACAAAGACACACACTATACACACACACAAACTTTTTTCTAAACAAACAGTTTAAACAAATATTTCATTCACCAACGAGTCTTATCCGCAACACTCCCCCATGCCAACCTCATTCCCTAAAACTAACAGCACACAACACACAAAGAGAAAACATCTTCTTCGAACACTCAGACAGCAACTATTGTTGTCTGTTATGTGTGAGCGAAAATGCGTTTGCGCTGCCGTTAAAAGCCTGACAAGTCAGGCCCAGCACAATTGACTTACTTAGGCTTGGAAGAAAATTGTCACCTTTTAAGTCTTTCTGGAAGAAAGAAAAGGCAGGAGAATGGACCAAGAAGGCAGGAAATAGACGAGAAGGAGGTGACAGGAAGAAAAATAACAAGGCAGAGACAAAGAGAGGGATAGATGAGGGGGAACTCTTGGCACAAAATTTCTAGAAAGTGGGGATGCTATTTATGCTGACAGGCCCCTGGCATTCCTGTGGGGATAAAACAAGAGAAAACAAAAAACCAAAAGCAACACACACACGCACACACACACACACATACACACACACACACGCACACACACTCTCTCACACACACACACACATACACACACACGCACACACACACACACGCAACACACACACACACACACACACACACACACACACACACACACACACACACACTCAAAGAAAGAATAGAGAAGAAAAACACAAAAACACAACCCTTTTCCATCGTTGTGGACAGCTTTCAAACAAACGAAGCCTATTTAGAACTACTCTACCTCCATGTTGTCTGTTGGGAAGTTAGTGAAAGAACGCATGTGTACTTCGTTAGTGTAAATGTTTCTTTAAGCATCTTTCAGTCCGCTCCCAGAGTATGTTTGTCATTAAACCCGTTATGAAGAACTTCTTTGCCTCCTTACCCATTGAGTTTCTGCCTTGTTCCTTTTCTTCCTGTCTCCTATTTTCTGCCTTCTTTGTCGATCCATTCTCCTGCGCTTTTTTCCCCACAAAGACTTAAAAGATAAGTATTCTCTCCCGGTCCCATCCACGCTGAAGTCGGATGCGCTGGGCCTGACTTGTCAGGCGCTTAACGGCAGCGCAACGCATTTTTGGCTCAAATGACAGACAACAGTAAGTTGCTGTCTGAGCGTTCAACGAAGAAGAAGAAGTTGTCATGAGGAAGGGCAGGCTCAGCAAGAGAGCAGGCCTACACTGTTAGTGCAGGTATACGTATCAGTAAAAAGCATAGGGACTGTGAATGGAGTTTCTTTTTAAATTTATTGCTTCTTTCTTTTCGAATGACTATCCTGATAAACTAGTCCAGCGGTTAATGCAAGGATATTAGTCAAAACCTGCAAATCTTCTTCTTCTTCTTCTTCGAACGCTCAGACAGCAACTATTGTTGTCTGTTATATGAGCGAAAATGCGTCACGCTGCCGTTAAGCGCCTGACAAGTCAGGCCCAGCGCATCCGACTTCGGCACAAGAGAGAATAGTTACCTTAAGTTCTTTCTGGAAAAAAGGCAGGAGAATGGACCAAGAAAGCAGAAAATAGACAAGAAGGAGGTGACAGGAAGAAAAGAAGCAAGGCAGAAACAAAGAGAGTGATAGAAAAGAGGAAACTTCTTGCACAGAATTTCCAGAAAGTGGGGATGCTATTTATACTGATAGACCCCCGGCATCCCCTCGGGGGAAAAAACCTGCAAATGAGGGTGACAGCAGCGTGCCTCTTGCATGGCAGCATAACATGCTTTGTGGATCCTCCTCTACAATACTGGCATGGGAAACACCACATTGGCCGTCTGTTTCCCATGAATTTGAGCTGATACTTTAAAGATATATGGTCCAAATATTAAAGACCATGACAAATGTAACTATCCCCTAACCTGCCCCTTCCGTCCCCTATTCTACCTCCTCCTCCTCCTTCCCCCTAATTCATAATAATTCCATTATCCTCGATATAAAAGAATAAAATAAAATATAAAATAAAAAATAACCTGCCCCACTTACCTACCCCCCTTCCTCTTAACCACCCCCTTTCCCCTAACCGTTCCCCTCCCTACTCTCTAATCTATCCCCTTCTCTTCCCATATTTTACCTCCTCCCTCCCCCTAACCTACCCCTCCTCCTCCCTGACCTACCCCCTCCCTCCCCTGAGAGAGAGAGAGAGAGAGAGAAGAGAGAGAGAGAGAGAGAGAGAGAGAGAGAGAGAGAGAGAGAGAGAGACATCTGAAATAAGCCACTGGTAGGATCCTACGTGTTGATCCAGTTCAGCCGCCAAGGATTAAAGTTCTGACATGAAGAGTGACAGAAAGCCAGTTTGTATACGCATGCTTACGATCATCGTGAATGACAGCTTGGGAACCTGCACCCCCTGGGAGTTATGCTAATAGAACCAAAACTCCTGAACATGGGCAATGTTGACACTTTAAGTCCCCATAAATACAGCCTGCACCTCCTCCTCACCAGCACTAACTACCCATTCCCCTCCCTCACCCTCTCCTCCCCACTATTCCCCTCCCCAAAACACCCTCCCTCCCCTCCCTACCCCTCTCCCTATCCCCTCCTCCCTCTAACCTATACCCCTCCCTATCCCTCCATCCTCTACCCCCAATCCTCCCCTCTCCTCCTTTATCCTCCTCCTCCCCTGACCTATCCCCCTCCCCTCCCTTCCAGCTCCCTCCATCCCCATCCTCCCCCTCCTCTTTCCCCTCTCCTCCCCTATCCCCATCCTCTTCATCCCCCTCCTCCCCTTAACCTGTCCCCTACCCCTCACCCTCCCTATCCCCCCCTTTCTCCCTCTTCCTATCCATTTCCTCCTATCCCTCCCCTTACTCTATCCACCGCCTCCCATATCCCCCCTCCAACCACTATCCTTCTTCCTATTCAGAACAGGCACTACTGAACACCACATAAGTGACCCAGTGGTAGTGCAGGGTTCCTCTGGCTGGTAGCCCCACGTCAGCCTGACATCGAGGGCTCACTGTGGACTTCTAACCCTGAGGATACGATATAACGAATCTGGGGTATGGCTGGGGGTGGAGAGATCGAGATGACTGGCGTGGGAACAGTAGGGCAGGAACGTCACAAATGTGGCAGTAAATCAAACAAAAAACGAAGAGGGACAGAGACAGAGAGTCAGTGAGAGAGAGAGGGCAGTCAGACAGAGAGAGAGAGAGAGAGAGAGAGAGAGAGAGAGAAACTAGGGGGAGAGAGACAGACAGAAGGAGACAGACAGACAGACAGAAGGAGACAGACAAACAGACAGGAGACAGACAGACAGAAGGAGACAGACAGACAGGAGACAGACAGACAGAA
>CM054141.1:12796530-12809030 GCA_028751875.1 Rapana venosa | reverse complement strand
ATAGTAGGTCATAGTCACAAAAACACAGGTTTATAGGCTGAATTTGTTTAGCACATTTTTTTCAAATCGTCACTGTTTTAGCGTTCAGACTTAGCCTTTGCACTCGGATATATTGTACACAGTGCATACTGAAGTGAAGCTATCTTTTTGGCTACACACCTGTATAAAAAAATTCGCACTTTTTCTTCTGTTTTCCCATATGACTCATATTCATAACGAGCGTAAGGCATCCACAGAAATAAAAATCACTTTTCGTGAAAGGGCTAGCCTCTGACTCAAAACTCATTAAATGTTGCACAAATTTGGTACGTTGACATTTTTTAAATTTTGTCAGTAAACACTGTAACCCCTCAGTCCTTTGTCTTCTGCTGGCTTCTTTACCGCAATATGCATGCGCGGGGGGTCAACGCTGTAGCAACACAAGCAATCCTCATTTGATGATCATTTCCAGCTTTCTCGTGACTATCTGGTATGTCCTCAATCCCCAAAACAAGTACACAGTGCATTTTTTCATACTTTAAAAAAATCTTTGAAAATAACCACACAAAAATTCCGACTCGCAATCTATATAAGATACTACATGACATGCAAACTAATACAGGTGTGTAGCCTTGTTAGGCCCTTCTACTACCCTTGTCTTCTTTGATCACCTCCCCGGGAATTGTTTCCCTTTCACGTTTGTTTCAACGTGCTTGTAGTACTGGAATCTGAAGAAAGGGAGATGACAGGGGTTTTTTTTAATTTTATTTTTATTTATACCACTTTAAGTCACGCAGATTTCTCTGTGTGAAATTCTGACTGCTTTTCCCCCCGAGGACAGCATATCGCCACAAGAGCAGCGCTACCCTTTTTTCTTTTCTTGTCTGCAACTGTGTTTGCTTCCCTGTCAGAGTGGCTTTTTCTACAGAATTTGGCCAGGGACAACTCTCTTGTTGCTGTGGGTTCTTTAACGTGCGCTAAATAGTTATGTGTAACACACGGGACCTCCGTTTATCGACTCATCCGAAAGACTAGCACCCAGACCACCACCAGTCATATAGATAGGGGGTGGGAGGGAGTTTCTGACCCAAACGGGGGATCAAACCACCGCACACTTCCGACCCGGACTTTTTGCTTTCTAGGAACGTTACATCTAGACCACCACGATCCAGTTTAAAATATTGACACACATATTCGTATGTGTACAAAAGGGGACGGGGTAGCTCAGTGGTCAGAGCACTCGCTTTCCCCCAGCCAAGTTAAGCAGCGTCGAGCGTGGTTACCAGTTGGATGGGTGACCGTTTGCGCGCCTTGGCTTCAGTACAGTGCCCCCAGTTCACCCAGCTGTAAATGGGTACCTGTCCTCTTTAGGGTCAGGGAAGGTAAAGCAGTGAGGGAGAGGAGATGGGCGCCGCCCTCAATACGCTGGCCCTAGAGAAGTAAGGTGTCTGACGCCTCGCTCCCCTACGACCTTAATATAGGTTATGGGACACCTTTACTTTTTACTTTTACAATTTGAAATCGTTTTTATTATTTTAGATTTGGGAGTCCCGGTGATGATGGTTTCTATGGTTGGTGTGGGGGATGTAACATTGTGGCTGGCTTGCTTGAACAACTTTTTCTGCACAGGTTTTTTTTTTCTTCTTTATAATGACTTTAAGCAACACACAGTGTTTACGCGTCTCTCTTTCTCTCACTATCAGAATGTTTTGTCGGCTCAACACCAAGCCTGTAAAATGGGTTCGGAAATAAAGTGAAGTGCTTCTTTTCTCTATCCGCGTGTTTCCACTCCAACGCGCGCGCGCGCGCACGCGCACACACACACACACACACACACACACACACTCACTCTCTTTTTTTCTCTCTGTCTCTCTCTCATTCTCACTCACTCTCTTTTTTCTCTCTGTCTCTCTGTTCTCTTCTCTTCTCTTCTATCTATTCTCTTCTCCTCTCCTCTCTCTCTTCTTCTCTTCTCTTCTCTTCTTTTCTTCTTTTTCTTCCGAGGGCTTGATGTAAAAATAAAAATAAAAGTCTTGGGCTTATTCTATTACCCTCAGAAAATAAAATTTCGTTATCGTTATCGTTCTCTCTCTCGATCGCTCTCTCTCTATTTCTCTATTTCTCTCTCTATCCCATGACATTCAATTTGCATGAGCATAATTAAAAAGTGTTTGTGTTAATCGTATGCTATGTGAGTATTACATATTTAGTATTATCCCTGAAACACTCCCCCACCCCACCCCCACACACACACACTCAAACACACACACACACACACACACACACCACACACACACACACACACACACACACACACACACACACACACGCTCAAACACACACACACACACACACAACACACACACACACATACACCACACACACTCACTCACTCACCCACCCATATTCTCTCCCTAAACGACTGTATAGTTTTTAAATTTCTTCTTGGTTTGTTTCTTGTTTTTATTGTGTGGATGTATGGGTATTAAATTTATTCACTATCATGACATATATTTGAAACGAGTATAATCTAAAATGAGTGTTGATGGGATCGCATACTGTTTTGGGATTTATATATTGGGATATTATCTCTGAAATACACACACACACACTCTCTGTCTCTCTGTCTCTGTCTCTCTCTCTCTCTCTCACCTTTTATCGTCCTGCTTAAAGTCATAGTATATCCTGATGAAGGATTCATATTTTTATATTTTCAATACTTTATTGGACTTACCTCTGTACTTAAGTTTTAATGAGTGCCCTATTTCAATATCTTATAATTATGTGTAACAAGTATGTGTACCATTTGACAATGTGTAGATGTTTATCTTTATGACTTATTAAGTTTGGTTGTGTTATTTTCTTGGCTTTGTTTGTTGCTCTTGCTCCTGTTGTTGTTGTTTGTCTGTTTTTCTCTTTTTATCATCTTTTGTTGGTTTGGTTTTTTCCTTCTCTTTTGTTTGTTTGTTTGTTTTTGTTTTGGTTAGGGTTTTTTGGGGGGTGGGGGCAGGGGTGGGGTATTCTTAAGATTTTCTTTTAATTGCTTGCTTTGGGGGGGGGGAGGGTTGTTGGTGGGGGGGAGCTGTTTTGTAAAAGGGTTATTTTCCCTTGTTTTATTGTGAGACTGTATAAGTATTGGGTTATTATTATTAAGATGTATCCCTAACGGGTGGGGACTGGATGTAAAAAAAGCACATGTGTGCTTATTCATTATCCTCGAAAAAAAGATTTGTCATTGTCTCTCTCTCTCTCTCTCTCTCTCTCTCTCTCTCTCCTCTCTTTCTCTCTCTCTCTCTCTCTCTCCTCTCCTCTCCTCTCTCTCCTCTCCTCTCTCCCTCCTCTCTCTCTCTCTCTCTCTCTCTCTCTCTCTCTCTCTCTCTCTCTCTCTCCTCTCTCCTCTGGCAGCTGCCATAGAATCGAGAAGGAGAATAGACAGTTTCTGCAATTAAAGTGGAAGCGCTGCTCTTGTGGCTACGCGCTCTTCCAAGGGAGAGCATCCCGAATTTCACGCAGAGAAATCTGCCGAGACTTAACTAGTAAAAGCAGCATTTAAAAAAAAAAGTAAATAAATAAAAACATTAAAGCACTGTGATTTCTGTATTTTGTTGTATATTTCTGATGTGTATGCCATGAACTGGATTCTATGTCATGATGTTCATTAATGATGTTGTGCTTGGCAATAACGGTCGATGTACATTTTTCATGTTTGTTTCATGCACAACCCCTACCCCTCCCTACCCCCGTCCCTTTTTGTATCTGGGCTTTAAAATGATTAATTACAATAAACTATTCTGTCTCTGTCTCTGTCTGTATGTCTCTATGTCTCTATGTCTCTCTGTCCTCGCTCTCTCTCTCATCTCCATCTCTCTCTCATCCTCTCTCTCAGTCACTCTCTCTCTCCTTGGCGATGTCTGTTACAGTAGTGTCACGTTTGAGAAGGAAAAAAATAACCCTGCAGTTTTTTTTTCAATCTCGTTTTTGTTGGGGTTTTTTGGGGGGAAAGCTTCGTCTAAATTCTAGACATCTCTAGCATTTTCGAGATTATTTTTGAAGCGTCGTGTTTATCCTATTACAGGTTTATCAGAACACGTAGATTTTTGTGCCAGAGAGAGAGAGAAGAGAGAGAGAGAGAGAGAGAGAGAGAGAGAGAGAGAGAGAGAGGAGAGAGAGAGAGAGAGAGAGAGAGAGAGAGATAGAGAGAGAGTGTTGTTGTGGTGACAGACAGACAGATAGACAGGTACATGACAGAGACAGACAAGCAAACAGACAGACATACAGAAGAGAAATGAGGGACAGAGACAGACACACTGACATTACAGAAAGAGGCGAAAGAGCCACACACACACCACACACACGACAGCACACACAACACACACACATACACACACACAGGATGACAGAGACACAGACACAGACAGACAGCGACAGACTCAGAGACACATAAATAATATTTTGTGTTAATTCCACCAACAAAGAGACAGACAATCAAACAGGCAGGTACACCGACAGACAGATAGCCTGAGGGACAGACAGACGGAGACAGGCATAATTATGTGTTCTATAAAGTAATCACCAATTTCACCAACAGACAGACAGATAGACAAAAACAGGCAGGTACACACACACACACACACACACACACACACAACACACACAACACACACACACACACAGCGTGACAGAGACACAGACAGACAGACACAGACAGACATCATTATGAGTTCTATAAAATAATCACCAATGTCACCAACAGACAGACAGACAAACAGGCAGGTACACACACACACACACACACACACACACACACACACACACACACACACAGAATGACAGAGACACAGACAGAGACAGATACACACAGAAAGAGCCACACTGGACAACGCAGCAGTGAAAATCTCTACTGTCAAGAACACAGATGCAGAAAAAAAGTTGGTGTAGAAAAAAGAAACCAACAAAAAAACACCCACTGCCTTTCCGAGCTTAGTCTTGACCACTTTCACTCTCTCAATGACTATCTTCACTTATCTAGCCCAGCATGCAACAGCCACGCCCCACACTCCGCCCCACACCACCCCACACCCCATCACACCCCTAAGTCAGTCAGCACCACCCCAACAACAGTACAGACTGCACAGCTGGTCTGCATCAGGAAAATCACTGTCTTTACGGCTGACGTCAATGACAGTGACGTGATCAGTGTAAGTGTAAGTGTAATTTTGTGTGTGTGTGTGTGTGTGTGTGTGTGTGTGTGTGTGTGTGTGTGTGTGTGTGTGTGTGTGTGTGTTGTGTGGAGGTGGGGTAAAAACGTTGCAATGTGTGGTTGGTTGTGCGGGTTTTTTTTTTATCATTTTCTTAAACCTACCTTACCCCCCACCAACAAACTTTTACCCCTATATTTCGGAATGGTATGTCTGTTTGTTTGTCATGCATTTCTGTCTGTCTGTCTGTGTCTCTCTGCCTGTCCCTGTCTGTCTGTGTGTCTGTGTGTCTGTGTGTCTGTCTGTCTGTCTGTCTCTCTCTCTCTCTCTCTCTCTCTCTCTCTCTCTCTCTCTCTCTCTCTCTCTCTCCTCTCTCTCTCTCTGCCTCTCTGTATGTCTCATTCTCTTATGGCTGTCATGCATTTCTCTGCTCTCTTTATCTGTCTCCCTCTCTCTGTCATGCATTTCTCTCTCTCTCTCTCTCTCTCTCTCTCTCTCTCTCTCTCTCTCTCCTCCCTTCTCTCTTCTCTCTCTCTCTCTCTCTCTCTCTCTCTCTCTCTCTCTCTCTCTCTCTCTCTCTCTCTTATGCTTCATGCATTTCTCTGTCTCTCTTTATCTGTCTCCTCTCTCTGTCATGCATTTCTCCTCTCTCTTCTATCTCTCTCTCTCTCTTCTCATCTCTCTCTCTCTCTCTCTTATGCGTCATGCATTTCTCTCTCTCTCTCCCTCCCTCCTCTCTCTCTCCTCTCTCTCTTATGGCTGTCATGCATTTTCTGTCTCTGTCTCTCTCTGTCTCTGTCTCTCTCTCTCTCTCTCCCCCTCTTCTCTCTTCTCTCTCTCTCTCTCCTCTTCAGCCTGGTTTCTTCCCCTTACAATATTTCAATTATTTATTGTTATTTTGTCTTTCTTCTTCTTTCATCCCTTGTGAAGAATTGACGAGTGAAAAATCCATTCATTTTCTTCAGTGTAAGATAAACACACACCTTCTAACTTTTTTGTTTTGGATGATTTTCTTGTTTAAAAATTGCTTGACTAGTTTGTTTGCTGTTTTCCAAAGTTGCTTGACTAGTTTGTTTGCTGTTTTCCAAAGTTGCTTGACTAGTTTGCTGTTTTCCAAAGTTGCTTGACTAGTTTGCTGTTTTCCAAAGTTGCTTGACTAGTTTGTTTGCTGTTTTCCAAAGTTGCTTGACTAGTTTGTTTGCTGCTTCGAAAGCTGGTTGACTAGTTTGTATTAAAAGTTGCTTGACTAGTTTGTTTGCTGTTTTCCAAAGTTGCTTGACTAGTTTGTTTGCTGTTTTGAAAGTTGCTTGACTAGTTTGTTTGCTGTTTTCCAAAGTTGCTTGATTAGTTTGTTTGCTGTTTTGAAAGTTGTTTCACTAGTTTGTCTGCTGTATTTGAAAGTTGTTTGACTAGTTTGTTTGCTGTTTTCCAAAGTTGCTTGACTAGTTTGTTTGCTGTTTTCCAAAGCTGCTTGACTAGTTTGTTTGCTGTTTTCCAAAGCTGTTTGACTAGTTTGTTTGCTGTTTTCCAAAGCTGCTTGACTAGTTTGTTTTCTGCAATGAAAGCTGGTTGACAAGTTTGTTTGCTGTTTTGAAAATTGCTTGACTAGTTTGTTTGCTGTTTCAAAGGTTGCTTGACTAGATTGCTTGCTGCTTTCGTTTCATTTTTATCATTTCTCCTGCTTCACCCCCCCCCCCCCCCCCCCTCTCTCTCTCTCTCTCCTCTCTCCTCCGGCTATTTACCTTGAATCTACTTTAAGCAATAACAGCCACACCCAGGTTCTTTTCTTGTTGCATTTTCGGATATGGCAATACAACGTTTGTACCCATCAGACGGCCTACTGTATAATAGTTGCACGGTGTTAATCAGAGATTCAGATGCTGCGAGGCCACAATCCATATATTGCCTCTTGTGGTAGGCAGGGCTATAAGCAACGAGATTGGATTGGATTAGATTGGATCATTCGCACTGCGGCTCAGCCATTGAATGCGTCGTGTTTGTCACGCCCTAATCTGACACAGGTAGGGTGGGTTTGATGAGAGCTCGATAGCGTCACTGTGGGTGGGCTGACCACAGCGTTGACTAAAAACTGTAACTGGCCAAACAACTGTTATTTGCATTCGACGTGTGAGGACCCTACATCCTAGTTGGACAACTTTACTGTCTACGCCAACTGCAGTTTTAATGTCAGTCTTCTTCTTCTTCGTCGTTGCTGTTGCCAAAAGCTCAGACATTGTTGTTTATTTATTTTATTTTATTTATTTATTTTATTCTTTTATATCGAGGATAATGGAATAAGCACTTATGTGCTTTTTTACATCCAGTCCCCGTTTGTATGCGGTTTTGTAAATTCTGTCATCTGTTCCCACCGGCACACAATGGCCTACTCTTACGAAAAGCGGAACAGGATTTTAACGAGTGCGCAAGATGTTCTGCGTGCGTTCGCACACGAGGCCTCAGTTTATAGTCTCATCCGAAGGACTTTTGGGGAGAGTGGAGTCTGCACTGATGTTAACTCCAGGGGAAAATATCCCCTTGAACGGGAATCGAACCCGGGTTGTCAGATTGCGAGCGCAATGTTCTAACCACTAGGCTATCCCGTTGTTGTCTGTCATAAAGAATGAAAATGGGCTGTACTGCCGTTAAGCTCCTGGTAAGTCAGGCCCAGCACATCCGATTTTAGGGTCAAGTCAATCTTAGTTCATGGACCTCTCTCGATGAACTCTTTTTGTTTTTATATAAACATTCTTTCCTTGAACTAGAGAGAACAACAAGCGGGTGATCTTAACATTGCAATAGTAGGAACTCTGTTTCTTTGGATTGTTATTCTTCTCCGAATTGAGAGGCTGGCCCATCCTGCTGAAATTCTTCCTCGTTTTGAACTTTTTTGGGGTCTCTTTGATATGAATCAGCCACAGAGGACTACCTACATAAACGGTAGCGAAGATTATTTTCATTCATTATCCCTCGTTACCGGGGACGGGATAGCTCAGTGGTCGGAGCACTCGCTTTCCCCCAGCCAAGTTAAGCAGCGTTGAGCGTGGTTACCACTTGGATGGGTGACCGTTTGCGCGCCTTGGCTTCAGTACAGTTCCCCCAGTTCACCCAGCTGTAAATGGGTACCTGCCCTCTTTAGGGTCAGGGAAGGTAAAGCAGCGAGGGAGAGGAGATGGGCGCCGCCCTCAATATGCTGGTCCTAGAGAAGTGAGGTCTCTGACGCCTCGCTCTCCTACGACCTTAAAGGTTATGGGACTCCTTTACCTTTTTACCTTTACCTATCCCTCGTTATTGTACGTCATGTTGTAAGCTGAGAACACAATAATGGAGTGAGGACATCACTGCTATTGCACACTATCTTTCTTTTCCACAGTCGTACAACCGTGTGGGATGGGACAGCTTAGTGGTCAGAGCACTCACTTTTCCCAAGCTAAGTAAGGTTAAGCAGCAATGAGCGTGGTTATCAAGTGGATGGGTAACCGTTTTGCGTGCCTTGGCTTCAGTATAGTCCCCTAGTTCACCCAGCTGTAAATTGGTACCTGCCCTCTTTAGGGTCAGGGAAGGTAAAGCAGCGAGGGAGACGGAGAGGGGAGATGGGCGCTGCCGTCAATACTCTAGACTCTAGACTCTGTCTAACCACTCTCTTTCCCAGCTGGTGAATGAACCAACTCACAGATCAGGTCATACCTTAGACTGGCTCATTACCGATGCTTCACAAGATCTTGTCACATCTGTATCTGTCACTAATGAACTGGTTTCTGATCATTCTGCCATTCTTTTCTTTCTCAACATCGCAAGGCCTATCAAAAAGAAAAAGCGTGTCACCCGTCGCAATCTCAAGGCCATTGACATTCAATCCTTCTCTTCTCAAGCAGCTGAACGCCTATCACAAATCCCTGATCACGCTGACCCTTCTGAATACTACAACACTGTCCTTAGCCAACTGCTTGACGAGCATGCACCTCCCACTGACCGTGTCCTTCCTGATAGGCCCTGCGCCCCATGGTACACTCACGATATCCTGGTCGCAAAGCGCAAACGCCGACAACTGGAGCGGCAGTGGCGAAAAACAAAAACTGAAATAAACAGCTCTTGCGAAAACAAATAAACAAAGTCAAAACCCTGATTCATTCTGCAAAGACAAACTATTACCCTGCTCAAGTTCTTGATGCCACGTCCATGAAATCTCTTTTTTCCCTCACATCAACCCTCCTGGGATCTGCAAAGGCAAGCCCAATGCCTACTGTTCACAGCACCTCTGAACTTCCTGCTATATTCTCTTCTTTCTTCTCTGATAAAATCCGCAACATTCGCTCCAGATTGGATCAGACTTCTTTCTACCCTATGCCTCCTGATCCCCAATTCTCTGGTACTCCTCTCCTTTTCTTTCACCCAACAAGCGAGAAAGAAATCAAGACGATTCTGAAAGAAATGACAATAAAATCATGTGATCTCGATCCTATACCTGCTTCTCTTTTTACTCAGTGCCTTCCACAGCTTATACCCACCATCACAAAAATGGTTAACTCATCCCTTCTTTCAGGAATTGTTCCAACTGCTCTCAAAACTGCAATAGTTACACCTCTACTAAAAAAGCACGACCTCGATACTAACACTTTGAAGAATTATAGACCTGTATCCAACCTACCGTTCATCTCTAAAGTCCTTGAAAAAGTTGTTCTGAAACAACTTAACAACCATCTTCACTCAAATAGTCTCCTTCCCCCTTTTCAGTCTGCCTATCGCGTCAATCATAGCACTGAAACTACCCTAGCCCATACCCTAAATACACTTCTACTTGCTTCTGACTCGGGGAAAATCTCCCTTCTCACTCTACTCGACTTATCTGCAGCCTTCGACACTATCGACCATTCAATTCTTCTCTCCCGTCTTAAAAAAAACATTCGGTGTTACTGGCACAGCCCTCTCCTGGTTCAGTTCATACCTCACTGACCGATTCCAGACAGTCGCAGTAAACAAGATACAGTCAATACCTGCCAAACTGGAATGTGGTGTCCCGCAGGGATCAGTTCTCGGCCCTGTTCTTTTCACTCTCTATACTGCTCCACTATCACATATAATAAACCGTCATCATATCAACCATCACTTTTATGCAGATGACTCTCAGATTCAAAGTAGTGTTACACCTGAAAATCTGCCTTCTCTCTTGACAAAGATGGCCTACTGCTTTCAAGATATCCAAAACTGGATGATACAAAACAAGTTACAGTTAAACGCAGATAAAACCGAAGCCATGCTTGTAGGGACCAAACACAAACTCTCTTCCATTACAACAACTTCAATAGAACTCGGCAATACATCAGTCCCTTTATCCACTTCCGTGAAGTATCTAGGTGTCGTTATCGACAACACACTCTCTATGAAAAAAATTCATCACCCAGACCTGTCAGTCGTGCTACTATCAATTACGGCGTATTAGTGCAATTCGAAAGTACCTGTCCACTGATGCAACAGCCAAACTTGTCACTTCTCTCATTCTCTCACGTCTGGACTATTGCAATTCTCTTTTAGCTGGTCTGCCAGCAACATCTATCCACTCCCTTCAACGTATACAAAACTCCGCAGCTCGACTAGTTCTCAGAAAAAAAAATCTGAGCACATTATCCCTCTCTTGCGATCTCTCCACTGGCTGCCTGTGCCACAGAGAGTAGATTATAAGATCAGTACCCTCTGTTACAAATGTCTCCACAAAACTGCACCCTCCTACCTATGTGAATGTCTTAACCTGTACACTCCTTCACGTTCCCTCCGCTCTACTGCAGATACCTTGTGCCTACGAATACCTAGATTCAACCAATCCACTGTTGGCCGCCGCTCATTCTCTATTTCTGGTCCATCCATCTGGAACAACCTTCCTCTCTCTCTTCGCCAGAAACCTAATTATGACACTTTTAAATCCAGCCTCAAGACATATTTATTTCAAACCTAAGACTTCCCCCCCTCCTGTTTCATATCTAACCCATGTTCTATCACCCTGCTAAAGTATACGGCCTGTGCGAGTGTATGTGTGCTTTTGAAAAACATTTGACTGTCGAAACTTAATTTCATAGATTTTGTCTGCATTGCACCATGTTTGTAAATATCTGTTTGTTTAAACTTTTGATTATTTATCATTGATTGCATGACTGTGTAAGATTAGGTTGAATGCATGCGCTTTGAATTGTCTTTGCAAGATATAGCGCTATATAAGTTCCATTTATTATTATTATTATTATTATTAATACTAGTCCCTAGAGAAGATGAGGTCTCTGACACATTGCTCCCCAACGACCGCTTAGATAATGGGATTACTTCTACTTTACCTTTACGACTGCAGTTGCTTTTCGTCAAACCTGTCCCTGGCACTGCCTGCTAATTTTGCTTGACTGCAGTGTCTGTAAAGTCACAGGCCCAACTGTGTGAGTGGTAAAGTCTGAAGCGGACTATCACTGCTTCTGTTCCTGGTTATTGTGGAAACGCTCAGACAGTAACATCATAAGAGCGAAAATGCGTGGGCTGTCAGTAAGCGCCTGACGTGACAAGTCAAGCCCAGCGCATCCGACTTCAGCGTGGGAGAGAATCGTTCTTTTAAGTCTTTCTTAAGGAGGAGGAGGAGGCAGGAGGAGAATGGAACAAAAAGGGCAGAACATAGACAAGACAAACGCTGACATCACTGATCTAACCCATCCCAAAGCATCTGACACTCAGTTGTCACAGGCAGGTCTGTGGATCTAGTGGGCAAAACAAAACATACAAAAAAGCTGTGATGAACACTCCCACGATGAAAAACTGTATAGAAATGTGCGGAAAATAAATCTTTTAACTAGCACTAAGGGAGACAGACACACTTAGAGACAGACAGACAGACAGGCAGGCAGGCAGGCAGGTAGACAGGCAGGCAGGCAGCCAGGCAGACAGACAGACAGGGGCACAGACAGAGAGAGGCAGAAAGACAGACAGACAGAGTTAGAGAGGTAGAGACGGGGAGAGAAAGCAAGTGAGTGAGTGTGTTTGTGTGTGTACATGCGCGGGCGTGTGTGTGTGTGCATGCACGCGCGCGCGTGCGTATTCGAGAGCATGTGTGCTTGCGATCTGCTGACCAGGGTTCGAATCTCGTTCAAGAGGATTTTTCCTCTGGAGTTAACATCAGTGCCGACTACACTTCCCTCAAAAGTCTTTCGGATGAGACTATAAACCGAGGTCCCATGTGCGAACGCATGCAAAACATCTTGCGCATATGTTCAAACCTGTTCCGCTTTTCGGAAGAGTAGGCTATAGTGTGCTTGTAGGAACGATGACAAAATTTACAAAACTGCATACACACAG
>CM054141.1:12784030-12789030 GCA_028751875.1 Rapana venosa | reverse complement strand
GTAAAACCGTTTGTCGAAAATTTTTGGTGGCTTCTATTCTTATTCATCAGACTAATGCAAATAATGACCACATTTCTATACCTCTAAGTCTGTGAACATCCCTCCACTACCCATCACTTTCTTGCCAGACCATAATGACATAGCCAAATTTGTGCGCTTGAGTGTCATGTCACGACTCAACGATATTTATTCTGACATGTCATTTTAAAATCTATTTACGGCGCTTGGGGTTTTTTTTTTCTTTTTCAACCATGCGCAATGTGTCAAAAGAGTTTCACGTCGATAATGGCTGTTATTTCTGTTGTGTGGCGTATTATTTCCAAAATTTGGCATTCTTGGAAAGTTTTCAAGATAAAGGCAAAAGGTGTTTGAAGGCAACTTGTATAGGAATTAAGTAATATTGTGACCGAAAATGAAACCATTTAGAATGACCTTTTACAGGGCTAGGCCACTAGACTGCCCCACCCCGGAAATTTTCCAGGGCTAAACGTGCACCCTATACGCCTATAATCCGGAAAATTTCCGGGGTGTCGAACCGAAGTAAACAAGCCAGCTTCCGTGACTAGAGTTAAAGGGAAATAACTCCAAAATTAGTGGAGATCACTCTCCTGTTGCTTGGCAACATCCAGCTGCAAAAACTGTGGAAAAAAAACGATCGTTGTTTAGATCATCTGAGCGCTTTGATTTGTTGCTTTACAAGATTCAGCGCTATATAAATTCCATACATTATTATTATTATTATTATTATTATTATTATATTTTGTGTTTTTATACATGACTGCTTGGGCAGTTCTTGTTAAAAATGGCTGACACTTCTTGCTGAAGGCATCAATAACTGAAAAGTGGCAAATGAAACTTTAGATTTACCTGACAGTGATGAAAATGATCGTGTATGATTCAGGAGATCGTGCATTTTTTAAAAAAATGAATAAGATTTGGCCTGGACTTATGTTTAACGTTACTGAGATGGGGGGGGGGGGGGGGTACTCAGGATGACAGTGTCGATGAAGAAAGTGTATTTTTTGTCGATATTTTACATTTTAAATATATTTTCGCAGTGAAATCACTGAAATTTCAATTTGAGCTTGTCTCGAAGCAATCTACGATATATATACCGTCATTGGGTAGACTATCAGGATTATTCATGTAGTAATTTCTGAGTAAGAGGGATATGAACATAGCAAGTGGTACATAAGAATTTTATTTCCCGGCATATAGGGTGCACTTGCACTGGGCAGTTAAGAGGTTTTAAGTAACATACGTCTAACTTTCGATCAACAGAGTTTGAAATCAGTTTTTCCCATCGACGCACGCAAAGTTTTCCCTCTTTTAAAAAAAAAATCATTCCAACCCTTCCCTGATATATAATCTACTTTAAAACAGACTCTGACCTATAAAAAAGAAAAAAAAAGGACCGACATTCAGATCCGTCAAAATGGACACCCAAACCTCCATAATACCGTCTATGATTGGATGCTGCCATGCCGTGTTTTCTCTATGGCCAATCAGATTTGCTGTCCCGTCAGTCTTAAAAGATGGCATGATAATAGTGACTGTGAAACCACAGATATGAAAAAATCAATAATGCATCACCTCCCTTCTCTTTCTCTGACCTCCACTCTCTCACCCTCCCCGTTCCACCCTCTCCTCCCGCTTCAATGTTTAGTATGTCTTAGGAAAGGGTACAACTTTCAGGACATTCTTCTTCTGCTTGGTCGTGTTTACCAAAGAATTCATTTGACCCAATGCTTAGCAAACTGCGTATTCCTTTGAACTGTTAAAGTCTTGGTTGTGTTCTAGGAAGCTTAACTTTACATTTTCCCGTGGATTGAAGGTCGAGATGAATTAAGGAGCCTGTCGAAGATTCGGATTGCCTGTCACAGAAGTGGGGACGGCATAGCTCAGTGGTTAGAGCACTCGCTTTCCCCAAGCCTGTGTTAAGCAGCGTCGAGCGTAGTTACCAGTTGGATGGGTGACCGTTTGCGCGCCTTGGCTTCAGTACAGTTCCCCCAGTTCACCCAGCTGTAAATGGGTACCTGCCCTCTTTAGGGTCAGGGAAGGTAAAGCAGCGAGGGAGAGGAGATGGGCGCCGCCCTCAATATGCTAGGCCCTTGAGAAATTGAGGTCTCTGATGCCTCGCTCCCAGGGCTACGACCACATAGGTTATAGGAACAGCTGAACCTTTACTTTATAGGAGAGTTCGCTATGTTAGTAAGGTGTACGAACGGGATGACAGGGCCTTTAAGGTATAGATATTTTACTGTTTGAATTTCATTCGTGAAGTCTTTTAAGAGGAAAAACAAAGTGTACAATGAATGAAGTCATAGATCTTCAAATGAAAAAAAGAGTCTGTGTATATTGCAGTTAATTAAGACTGGCGTAAATGAGATTCGAAAATGGGCTCCAGTTTGATACATCTTGATTTGTCTCTTTCTTTCAAACTGAAAATACAATGAAACATGATTCCTTGCTGGATATTTTGAAACTTGTTTTTGATTGATACATAATACGTAGTTTAGGTTTCTTGCAGAAGGGTTTTTTCTCTTTTTTGTCGTCTGTTTAACTCCAAGTTTCAACAACTAATGAACAAATTTCTTGCAATCAGTCAAATTTATGTCTTTTTGGGGAGGAAGGGGGGAGGGGGAGATCCTGGGCTATTGCCCCGAGGCATATCTTTGTTTAAATACAAAGCACGTCACAAAAAGTTTTAAAATATATCATGATCTAAACGTTCACACTTTCATGGGAACAAACGCATAGAAAGTTATTTTTTTCCTGTTTGGTCTTAAAGTAGACATTAGCTCCATTCTTTAAGATGCATTGTAACGTCCAAAAATCTTTTCATATAAAATTAGGATACAGTTATTGTCTCCAGAACAGAGCACAATCCTGGCTGGCTTTCTGTGTGTGTTCTGTGCAGTCCCTTAGTTTCAAGTCAGATAGTGACAGTGTTGATGGTGGTGGTGGTGGTGGTAGTGATTGGGAGGGGGTGTAACAGCAGTGGCAACAGTGGTGGTGGTGGTGGTGGGTGTGGTGGTGGTGGTGGTGGTGGTGGTGATGGTGATGGTGGTGGTGAGGAGGAGGAGGAGGAGGAGGAGGAGGAGGAGGAGGAAGAGGAGAGGAGGAGGAGGAGGAAGAGGAAGAGGAGGAGGAGAGGGACCACGACGACGATGATGATGATGACAATGATGACGACGACGACGACGGTGGTGGTAGTAGTGACAATGAAGATAAACTCTGTGCAATTAAACATTTCTCAATTCAAAGACTGAAAAAACCCACCCTGGGAATAAGGACTGTCTTCTATTCTGTTACAAGTGTGCTGCATCATCAAATGGAAGAGTGTGCTTAATTGAGGGGCCGGGACACTTCTGCCACCTAACTCTCTCCTCTTCTCTTCTCTTCCATCTGAAGATTGTTACCAGTCAGGGAAAGGACCACAGGAGGCAATTTCCGGGGTGAGAAGAAGAGAAAAGAGAGGATGGTGGAAACGTTTGACAAGTAATGGGAGAGAAGAAGGGCTCGCTAGGTAGGATGGGAGAGAACTGTGGAGAGTGACAGTCCTTGGGTCAAAGTGGCACGGTGAATGTACTGAGACCGGTGATTGGGTGAAGTGGATGAACGCTATCTATTCATTGGTTGACGGTTTGTTGTAGGTTTGGCTTCATTTGCATGATCGTATGGCTACTCTATCCGTGCAGAGCTAATAGATTTGTGTAATGGTGCTGTAAATGAGTGAGGCTCGAGTGAGTATGAGCTAACTTAGTTACCTGATATCAGTTTCTGTAAAGGATGGATTCACCTTCACTTTCACCTATCCCGTAGTCCCGCGGAACGTTGCGGCACCACTGAAGATTTTGCAACCAGCTTCCTCCACTCCCTGCAGTCCTCTGTTTTCCGTAGCAAATCGTTCCACTCAAGGCCAGTCCGCTCTCATGTTGTCTTCCCATCGTTTTCTCTGTCTGACTCTTCGTCTTCTTCCCTGTAGGACAGTCTTGGCCAGTCCAGATGTTCGTGTGACGTGCCCGTACCACTTAAGTTTACGTTTTTTCATTGAAGTCAGGAGCTTTTCATATGGTCCGAGGATGTTTTTAATTCTGACCTTCACTTCCTCATTAGTGATGTGATCTCTGTATGCGATACCAAGAAGTTTGCGAAAGCGCCTAATCTCCATTGCCTGTATAAAAGGATGGATTACCGTATGATTAAATGACACATTCAGAGCCACCTTAGTGCTCAAAATTGTAAAAAATTCTTCCTCAGTAAGCAATGTACAAACCAAGTGGTGGTCCATCATTTTGATTATGCTGTGTCTAATAACTGAAGATGTTTAACGAATCACAATACTATTCTAAGATTCTTCATAGATTATGAAATTTGGATGCTTTTTGCGTACTTCTGGCAAATTTTCACAGATTCAATTCTTTTAAAAGATTAAAGTAAATTCTCATAAGCATAAAACTACACAAAACGAAACAAAATTATACCATTTCGATACGAACTAAGAGACTGTGCATAAAGCCTTGATTTTCTGACAAAAATCTAAAACTGCAATACCCATCACACACACACACTGATATTACCAGACCTGTTATTGTGATTATCTTCATCATTACCATCATTACTAATAGTATTATTTCTATGAGAGAAGATTAAAGAGGCGGAGAAAGAGATAGAGACAGAGAGCATTGCACAGAGACAGAGAATCGGACGGAGAAGACAAAAAGAGAGGAGAGAGAAACAGACAGACAGACATAGGAGAGACATACAGACAGACAGAGACAAATGAATGCAGAGACATAGAAAGAGGGTTGTGGCAGAGGAAGGAGACAAACAGACAGACAGAGAGAAAGAGACAGAGAAAGAGAGAGACAGACAGAGACATACAGAGACAGACAGACAGAGACATACAGACAAACAAATTTCCTTTAAGCACAGGACAATAAAAAGAATTTAATTGACAGACACTCACACAAAAGAGATAGACAGCGACAGAGTCA
>CM054141.1:12774030-12781530 GCA_028751875.1 Rapana venosa | reverse complement strand
TGCTGCTGCTTCTTCTTCTTCTTCTCTCTTCTTCTTCATTGCATTCTTCTTTTTTCTTTTTATTCTTCCTCTTCCTCCATCATGTCTTTTAGGCTTAGAAGCATACGTTCAAAGCTTATTGTAAACAAGTTCATAGGGTTTTTTTCTCCATAACCTAACACTACTATTCGTATCTCTCGTTTTTCTTTTTTTCTTCTCCCTTTTTTACCCTTTTTCTGACGTGTTGTATAAGCTCTGAAGCAGCAACGACCTCTTTTCCAACCGGAAATGGAACTCTTATTGACAGAAAGAGAAAAGAAGGTCGTTTCAAAAGTTGCAAATGAAAAACGTATATGAGTTTTTAAACAAAAAAAGAAACCACTTTAATTCTATTTGTGGATATGTGTTTACAAATATCAAAAAAAGACTGCATGTGGAATATCAAAAAAGAACTAAGCATATTTTTGGCTAAACAGAATTCTATGAATAGCCACGGAAATCAAATTGACACATTCGGTCAGAGAAACGCAGAGAATAATGTTAGCTTGATAAGATTCTGGTTATCAATATATTCTGCATTATGTTAAAACCAGACTGTGGACGAATGAATGAAAAATAAACTCAGCAATAAATAACAAACCAACCACGATTTTTAAAAAACCAAGTTGGATAATATAATTAATATAATGTAATAATATAATTATTACAAAAATATGAATATGCTACCAGTTCTGGCCTACTCATTATGCACAATTTTTAACTGATGGAGAGACAGACAGACAGACACAGACAAACACAGAGAGACAGAGACAGACAGAGAGACACAGACAGACACAGACAGACAGAGACATACAGACAGATAGATATACAGAGATATACAGGTAGACAGGCAAGCAGGTACCCTTTTTTGTTCGGTAGCAAAACCACTGCATCCTAAATCAGAGAATGGAAGTGCGACCAAGGTATTCGCTTTCTTTTGTGAATCCACTTTCTTTCTAGTGATCTTATTTCTTACTATGTCTACTGCAGGGCACAAGGAGAAAAAACAGAGAACAAGAAAACAAGGAAGAAAAGACACAAAGAAAAAGAAAAAAAACTGACAACTTTCAAAGACAGATTGCCAAGAACAAGAACCAGTCTAGCAATATCGCGGGCCAACATCACAGACCCCCCCCCCCCCCCCCCCAAGTGCAGCAAAACAATGATGGACTGGAAAAAAAAAAGTGTTCTGAATCCTTCAAGGCATCATGATTATCCTGTAGGAGGATGTCTATAGAACATGAGCCCAAAATTTGATCTCAATATGAGATACTCCCCCGTGAGGATGCTGGAGGTAAAGTAAAGGTAAAGGGTGTCACATAACCTATAAATTCGTAAGGGAGCGAGGCGTCAGAGACCTCACTTCTCTAGGGGCCAGCATATTGAGGGCGGCGCCCATCTCCTCTCCCTGGCTGCTTTACCTTCCCTCTCCCTAAAAAAGAGGGCAGGTACCCGTTTGACAGCTGGGTGAACTGGGGGACAGTACTGAAGCCAAGGCGCGCAAACGGCCACCCATTCAAGTGGTAACCACGCTCGATGCTGCTTATTAACCTTAGCTTGAGGGAAAGCGAGTGCTCCGATCACTGAGCTATCCCGTCCCTGGATGCCGGGGACCTGTCAGCATAAATAGCATCCCCCCACCTTCTGAAAATTCTTTGCTAGAAACATCCTCTTTTTTATCCCTCTCTTTGTTTCCGCCTTGCTCCTTTTCTTCTTGTCACCATCTTCTTGTCTATCTATATTCTGCCTTCTTGGTCCTTTCTCCTGCCTTTTTTTTGTTCTCTAGAGAGACTTCAGAGATAACACTTCTCTCTCACGCCGAAGTCAGACGCGCTGGGCCTGACTTGTCAGGTGCTTAACAGCAACGTGTTCGGTGGGTTAGGGAAACCACGAACATAGCCAGCATACATCCCTGAAGTTGGGATGCGGCTACCTTCATGGTGGGCAAAAACTGGTGGCATCCGTAAAAATTCCTCACTATTGGTGAACCTCAGAGATCTAGCCGAGGAAGGAGAAAGAAAGAAAAGAAGGAAGGAAGGAAGAAAGGAAGGAAGGAAGGAAGGAAGGAAGGAAGGAAGGAAGGAAGGAAGGAAGGAATGAAGGAAGGAAGAAGGAAGGAAGAAGAAAGAAAAAAAGAAAGAAAGAAAGGAAGGAAGGAAGGAAGGAAGGGAGGAAGGAAGGAAGAAAGGAAGAAAGAAAGAAAGGAAGGAAGGAAGGAAGGAAGAAAGAAAGAAAGAAAGAAAAGAAAGAAAAAAGAAAGAAAGAAAGAAAAGAAAGAAAGAAAAAGAAAGAAAGAAAGAAAGAAAGAATAAAAAGAAAGAAAAAAAAAAAGAAAAGAACGGAAGGAAGAAAGAACGAAAGAAAGAAAGAAAGAAAGAACGAAAGAAAGAAAGAAAGAAAGGAAAAAAGAAAGAAAAAAGAAAGAAAGAAAGAAAGAAAGAAAGAACTATCTTCAGTAGATGTGCTTCCACAGATGGAAGACTTCCCCTAAAATGCAGGTACACTCCTGCCACCTTCCTCCTCCTCCTCTTCCTCCTCCTCTTCCTCTTCCTCCTCCTCCTCCTCTTCCATCTCAAGTTCGTTAGCAGTCAGAGAAAGGACCACAAGAGGCAATTTCCGGAGTGAGAAGAAGAGCACAGAGAGAGAGGGTGGGTGGGGGAGAGGGCATAGTGGGAATGATTTAGAAAAGAGAGAAGACGACTTAATGAGAGAGTGAGACCGAGAGAGACACAGAGAGAGACAGAAAGAGGCAGAGAGACGGAGATTATTGGTAAAGGTTGCAGTAATGTAGTATTTCAGTATAATCATTAAGAAATGTGTTCTTAGATATATGGCTTGATGGAAATAAACCAAATGCATTGCTTATTCAATGTACCATCTGGAAAGAAAAATTTGACTTGACTTGACTAGAGAGAGACAGAGAGAGAGAGACAGAGAGAAAGAGACAGAGAGAGGGTGAGAGAGCTATGCAGTGGTTGACCTCTATGCTGTGTCATGGTGAACTGGACTGAGAGTAATGATGAGATAAACTGACTGAACGATGTATATATTCATTCAGTCTAGGTCGTCTATTCTGTAGGTCATAGCTTCAGTTACACTTATCTATAGTATGCCGAATCTATGTATACCGCAACAGAAAGCATTTCTCACAAAAAATTAGTGAGTGATGCTTATTTATTATTTATTCATTCTTCTATTTATTCTTTTATTTCTACGATAATGGAATAAGCACTCGCGTGGTTTTTTCCATCCAGTCCCCGTGTTTATGCAGTTTTGTAAATTTTGTCATCCATTCCCACCGGCACAAAATGGCCTACTCTTCCGAAAAGCGGAACGGGTTTTAACGTGTGCGCAAGGGACCTCGCTTTATAGTCTCATCGGAAAGAGTTTTGGGGAGAGTGGATTTGGCACTGATGTTACTTGCCTTATGCCTCTTGGTTCCTTGGGGAACATAGGGCTGCAACAACACCCCTTCAACGAACTCGGTTTTGGGAGATCCTCTTCAGCTCGGCCCATGTCATTCCGGCTGCCTTCGTTTCTTCGTCAACACTTTTGCGCCAGGTCTGTTTTGGTCGGCCAACTTTCCGCTTCCCTTGTGGATTCCAGTCAAGGGCCTGCCTGATGACACTTGACGCAGGCTTGCGGAGTGTATGGCCGATCCATCCTCACTTCCTTTGTTTAATAATGGACTCGATTGGGGTTGTCTGGTCCTGTCCCACAGTTGTTTGTTGGATATGACTTCCGGCCACCTGATGTTGAGGATGTTCCTGAGGCATTTGTTGGTAAAAGAATGGAGTTTGTGGGTGTTGGTTTTTGTTACCCGCCAGGTTTCTGAGCCATAAAGTAGGCCGATTTGACAATGGTGTTGTAGATCCGAATCTTGTTTTTAAATGAGAGGGCTGTTGACCTCCAAATTGGCTGAAGGGTGTTGAAGGCGTGACGGGCTTTGTTGATTCGGCACTTGATGTCTTCATCTGTTCCCCCATCTTTATTCATGTTAACTTCAGAGGAAAAAAACCCTCTTGAACGAGATTCGAACCCGGGTCAGCAGATCACGAGCGCACCACGCTAACCACCAGGCTATCCCGTCCCTCCCTGCTTCACGACCTTGTCACCTGCAAGGGCTGGGCAGTTTCAGTTTATGTGAGGACTGTAGTGTCCTATAATCTCTATCCCTCTCCCCCTCCTCCACTTGGGATGCCGGGGTCCTGTCAGTAGAAATAGCATCCCTCACCTTCTGGAAATGTTGCGCTAAGAATTCCCTCTTTTCTACCCCCCCCCCCCCCTCTCTCTCTCTCTCTCTCTCTCTCTCTCTCTCTGTCTCTCTCTCTCTCTGTCTGTCTGTCTGTCTGTCTGTCTCTCTGTCTCTCTCTCTCTCTCTCTCCTCTCTCTCTCTCTCTCTCTCTCCTCTCTCTCTCTCTCTCTTGTTTCTGCCTTGTTCTTTCTCTCCCTGACACCCCTTTCTTGTCTGTGTTCTGCGTTATTGGTTCATTCTTCTGCACTATACACATAAATGTATGGCTTGATTTTTAGAGAGAGAGAGAGAAAAAGCACATTTCTCACTTATCCAATGTACCCTTTAGTATTAAAAAAAAACCCCAACATTTGACTTCGATTTTGGCTTTGACTTCGACTTTTACTCACACACACACACACACACACACACACACACACACACACACACACACACACATACACACACACACACACACACACACACACGAACACACACTCTCTCTCTCTCTCTCTCTCTCTCTCTCTCCTCTCTCTCTCTCTCTCTCTCTCTTCTCTCTCTCTCGATTCCCGTTCAAGAGGATTTTTCCTCTGGAGTTAACATCAGTGCCGACTCCACTCTCCCTCCAAAAGTCCGGATGAGACTATAAACCGAGGCCCCGTGTGCGGACGCACGCAGATCATCTTGCGCTCACGTTAAATCCTGTTCGGCTTTATTCGTAAGAGTAGGCCATTGTGTGCCGGTGCGAACAGATGACAGAATTGACAAAACCGCATACACACGGGGAGTGGATGTAAAAAAAACCCACATACGTGCTTATTCCATTATCCACGATATAAAAGAATAAGATAAACTTAAAAAATTTAGAAAACACACACACTGTACACACACTCACTCACACACATACATACACATACATACATACATACATACATACATACATACATGCATACATACATAAACACATACATACACACACATACATACATACATACATGCACACACATACACACATGTGCACACACCACACACACACACATATATATATATATATATATATATATATATATATATATATATATATATATATATATATATATATATATATATATATATATATATATATACAAGGAGGAGAACGAGCAAGGAAGAGGGTATGCAGGTAGACAAACAGCAAGCAGGCAGTCATGGAGGCAGCAAAAGCAGAGGAAGAAAGAGGCATAGAAGTCACATCAGACACATAACTTCCCCGTGGGGATACCTGTCAGCATAAATAGCATCTCTACTTTCTGGAAAACTCTGTGCTAGGAATTCCCTCTTTTCTATCCCTCTCTTTGTTTCCTTTTCTTCCTGGCACCACCTCCTTCTCGTCTATTTTCTGCCTTCTTGGTCCGTTCTTCTGCCTGTTGTTTTTTTTCAGAAAGACTTTTAAACGATTGTCTCTCCCATACCGAAGTTGGATTTCTTGCTGGGCCTGACTTGTCAGGCGCTTAACGCCTTCTTTGCTCATATGACAGATGACAACAGTTGCTGTCTAAGCGTTGGACGAAGAAGAAGAAGAAGAAGAAGAAGAAGAAGAAGAAGAAAGAAGAAGAAGAAGAAGAAGAAGAAGAAGAAGGAGGAGGAGGAGGAGGAGGAGGAGGAGGAAGAGAGAAGAAGAAGAAGAAGAAGAAGAAGAAGAAGAAGAAGAAGAAGAAGAAGAAGAAGAAGAAAAAGAAGAAAAAGAAGAAAGAAGACACATAATAACGGGCTACTGAAGCAAACTGGAAAGGTTTATGGTTCCCATTCTGCTGTTGTGAACCTGCAGAGAAAACACACACACCCCCACACCGTGAAAGTCACTGATACTTATCTGATAGCCAGCCAGACAGACTGACAGAAACTCTGAAAGCTGAAAACAGTTTGAAGAGTAACATCCTTCAACTCCTTTCAACGCAGCTGTTTTCACTTTGATTATTTTTACTTTGTTCAAGAGCTCTGTCTGTCTGTCTGTCTGTCTCTGTTTCTCTCTCTCTCTCTCTCTCTCTCTCTCTCTCTCTCTCTCTCTCTCTCTCTCTCTCTCTCTCTCTCTCTCTCTCTCTTGTTGTATCTGTCTGTGTATCTCTCTCTCTCTCTCTCTCTCTCTCTCTCTCTCTCTCTCTCTCTCTCTCTCTCTCTGAATAGAATGTCGTAACAAATCTGGACGGTGAAGAGTTTCGTGATTAGCTGAACATTATGAAGATCAATGCCGTGGTTTCCAAGTCATGTAATTGCGTCGCGCTGCGACGCTTCGCTGCTGTATGAGTTTATCAGCTTAACGTCAATAAAATTTCGTTATCGTTATCTTTGAATAGAATGAGGGATTTCCTCTCCCCTCCGTTCTTCGGGATACATCCCCGCTAGAGATTTTGAAATCTTGCGTCTGCGACCGTTTTGGCCTACCATTAAAGAAGCCGCCTTCCAATTGCAGGATGAAGGAATGAATTTTTAAAACTCTATAATTAATACAGTGCATAAAATCGTCAACACTCAAGATGTGATTGCAGCGTTTGGAGAAGAAGGAGAAGGAGAAAAAGAAGGAGAAGAAGGAGGAGGAGGAGGAGCAGAGGAGGAGGAGAAGAAGGAGAAGAAGAAGAAGAAGAAGAAGAAGAAGAAGAAGAAGAAGAAGAAAGAAGAAGAAGAAGAAGAAAGAAGAAGAAGAACAACAACAACAACAACAACAACAACAACAACAACAACAACAACAACAGCAACAACAACAACAACAAGAACAACAAGAAAAACAAGAATAAGGACAGAAAGACTAGTGATCATTTCTTTCCTATAACCTTAACTGAACTGGGGAGGAAAAAAGAGGGAATGAACTGGTTACTTTAAGGGGATTTTTAAAATCATATTTCGGGCAAAAAATATAATTATAACCTTCGATGAGCATCATAAGCTGTCAAAATTAATTAGAAACGCGTGGGAGTGCATTGTTTAGGAAATTCTAACCTGAAAAAAACCAACGAGAAAGCCTTAGATTTAAAAACAAAAACAAAAAAAAACCCACGCAACCAAAACAGTTCTTTTTGTTTGTTTCTTTAGTGTGTTTTTTAGAAATATGGCACACATTACCGGTCGAAAATAGCTGACAATGGAAAACTGTTTGTTTGGGGGTTTTGTTGGTTGTTTTTTATGTTGTTTTTTCGGGGTGTGTGGTTTGTTTGGGTTTGTTTTCGTTTCTTTTTCTCCTTCTAGTTGACAAATGTTTCTCTTTCAAACTCTTT
>CM054141.1:12761530-12769030 GCA_028751875.1 Rapana venosa | reverse complement strand
AATTTAAACAATTCATGTTGTTAAACATGTCTGTAGAGATAGGTGTCTTCTACTTGTTATAAGTATTTTAAAAAATGTGTAGGAGTTTGAAATGCTTAGTTTTGGCAGCCATATTGGATTGTTTCTATGGCAACAATGTATAAAGCTGAGTAATGTATAGATTTTTAGTATTTACAAGTGATTCCCTTTCAATAATATTATATGGTCCAACTTCTAACATGAGCTTGTAAACAAAATTTCATCAGTTTCGACCCCCATGTCCCAACCTTAATACTATCAGAAACATGAAAAAGAAAAGTGGTGTTTTTTCTAATGTAGTACCACAAAAATTCAGAAAGAATTGTTTGTTTTAATATAACCGCACCCCCTCCAACAGCTTCAATTACGAACAAAATAATTTCTACAGTTCGATTTTTTAAAAGCCTAATCAGACCATGAAAATGTGCAACAGATAGGGACTGCTACAGATTAGACTTGACTGTTTACCTGTCACTATTTGGTAAAGAATGGCTCCGTCAACATTGCAGGGCACACACAATGAACTGAACTAAAACAGTGAAGCAGACAGAAACAACATAGGATCAACAACAACAACAACAACAACAACAACAACCACACACACACACCACACACACACACACACACACACACACACACACACACACACACACACACACAGGGCTAGGGGGACGGGATGGCCTAGTGGTTAGAACATTGCGCTCGCAATCTGACGACCCCGGGTTCGGTTCCCGTTCGAGGGGATGTTTTCCCCTGGAGTTAACATCAGTGCAGACTCCACTCTCCTCCAAAAGTCCTTCGGATGAGACTATAAACCGAGGTCCCGTGTGCGAACGCACGCAGAACATCTTGCGCACATGGTAAATACTGTTCCGTTTTCGTAAGAGTAGGTCATTGTGTGCCGGTGGGAACGGATGACAAAATTGACAAAACCGCATACACAAGGGGATTGGATGTAAAAAAAAAAAAAAAAAAAAGCACATGAGTGCTTATTACATTATCCTCGTTATAAAAGAATAAAATTAAATAAAACACACACTCACACACACACACACACACACACACACACACACACACACACACACACACACACACAAAGAATAACATTCCCAGCAACCAGGCTTGCAACAATGCGTAGCCTCACTAAGGACCACCACCAGCTACGGACTTTTAACCTCCGCAAAACTCTATTCTATACTCAGTCGTGGCACATTTTCCACGTGTACATAGCGCCAAGGTAATAGTGCAGTACTATGTCAATGCAGAAAGGCTGCTTGAAAGATGGAAGATCTGCCTTGAAAACCTTGGTATGTTTCTGCCACCTCTCTCCTCTGTCCATCTCAAGTTCGTTAGCAGCCATAGAAAATGACCTTAAGTGGCAATTTCCGAGGTGGGGAGAAGAACAGAAAGGGGAAAGGGTTATAGTGGGAAAAGCTTGAGAGGGGAGAGAAAGCGACTTTTTAGAAGAAATCTGGGAAGAGTTACAGTCCTTGGTGTCAAAGTGCCACGGTGAATGTACTGAGAGTGGCGATTGGCTGCAGTTGATAGAAAGATCTCTTTTTATTGGTTCAAGTGGTACGGTGAATGTACTGAGAGAGATGGTTGGCTGCAGATGATAGAAAGATATCTTTTTATTGGTTAAAGCGGTACGGTGAATGTACTGAGAGAGGTGATTGGCTTACAGTTGCTAGAGAGACTTCTTTCAGTTGGTTAAGACCTTTACACAGTTCGTTTAACTTTAGATACCCTTATCACTGTATAAATGACTGTCAAAGATTTGTTTGATGATAAAACTTGACTTAATTATATGTCAACATTTGAGAATTGCCTTTTAGTATGCTGAATTACCATTGTGCCCAAAGGCTTCGAGTTCATTTGTATTTTTGCCACATTTCTTATCAAAAGCATAAAGAGAAATTTAGTTCATTTCTATAAGGAGCTGCTAAATGCCATGCTTTATATGCGATTATGAATTTACATCTTGTAATGACAACCTTTTCTAAAGAAATTCGATAAATCTTCTTGCTGGAGGAATCGATATGCCCAAAGGACACACACACACACACACACACACACACACACACACACACACACACACACACACACATGTATGAACACACGCATAAGAGAGAGAGAGAGAGAGAGAGAGAGAGAGAGAGAGAGAGAGAGAGAGACAGACAGACAGACAGACAGACAGACAGACAGACAGACAGACAGGGGAGGTGAAGGATACAGACAGACAGAGGGGAGGATGCAGCCAGCCAGCCAGCCAGACAGACAGAGAAGGACAGACAGACAGACAGAGGGGAGGGATACAGACAGACAGACAAGACAGACAGACAGACAGGGCGAAGGGAAAGGATACAGACAGGCAGACAGACAGAGGGGAGGGGTACAGACAGACAGACAGACAGTTAGAGGGAGCATGGGTTGGCAAGACAGACAGACAGACAAGCAGAAAGACAGCCGAAAGGGTAGGTCAGAAACATAAGCACGCCGAAGAGAGAGAGCGACAAAAGATTCAATATGAATATCTATTTTTACAACCGTGTACTAAACGTTCTCAACAGCTACATTTGGGGAGAAAATCAAGTTTCCCACTTCTGACACTGACAGTCCGCCATACAGCCCTCAGAAAGCCCACATATCCCTTGATGATTTGTATGATCTATAGATCTCCACCAACTAACTACTTTGGTAGGCAGCTGTTCTCGCTTCCAAAATCACACTGCCTGACTTCTATATAATTATGTCTGTATGTCTGTGTTTGTGTCTTGTTCTGTGTTTGTTTCTCCCTCTGTGTTTCTGTCTCTGTCTCTCTATCTCTGTCCCTCTGTCTGTCTGTCTGTCTCTCTGTATCTCTCTCTGTCTCTATCTCTCTCTCTCTCTCTCTCTCTCTCTCTCTCTCTCTCTCTCTCTCTCTCTCTCTCTCTCTCTCTGGGGGACGAGATAGCCTAGTGGTCAGAACATTGTGCTCGCAATCTGACGACCCGGGTTCGATTCCCGTTCAAGGGGATATCTTCCCTTGGGGTTAACATCAGTGCAGACTCCACTCTCCCACAAAAGTTCCTCGGATGAGACTATAAACTGAGGCCCCGTGTGCGAACGCACGCAGAACATCATGCGCACATTTTAAATCCTCTCCCGCTTTTCGTAAGAGTAGGCCATTTATGCCGGTGGGAACGGATGACAAAATTTACAAAAACCGCATACACAAGGGGGCTGGATGTAAAATAAGCGCACATGAGTACTTATTCCATTATCCTCGATATAAAAGAATAGAATAAAATAAGTAAAGAAATAAAATAATTTGCCGTAAACTTAAGAAAGATTCTGTCTGTCTGTCTGTCTGTCTGTCTGTCTGTCTGTCTGTCTGTCTGTCTGCCTGTGTGTGTGTGTGTATGTGTGGTGTGTGTGTGTGTGTGTGTGTGTGTGTGTGAGAGAGAGAGAGAGAGACACACACACACACACACACACACACACACACAGAGCTCCCCCCCCCCCTCCCATTTTTTAAACTTCTGAAACCTGACAAATGCTCCTAGCTCGTGGCAACCGATAGCTGTCAGACTTAGGTAAAAAAAGTCAGGTTTTCAACCCATTTCTAGGAGCAAGAAGAACAACAACAACAACGACAACAGGGAGGAGGAGAAGGAAGAAGAGAAGAAGAAAAGAAGAACAAGAACAAGAAGAACAAGAACAAGAAGAACAAGAACAAGAAGAACAAGAAGAAGAACGAGAACAAGAAGAACAAGACGAAGAAGAACAAGAAGAACAACAATAAGAACAAGAACAAGAAGAACAAGAAAAACAAGAACAAGAATATGAAGAACAGCAACAACAACAATAAGAAAACAACAACACCAACAAAAGAAGAAGAAGAAGAAGAAGAAGAAGAAGAACAACAACAACAACAACAACAACAAGGAGGAGGAGGAAGAGAAGAAGAACAAGAAGAACAAGTAGAATAAGAAGAACAAAAAGAACAAGAACAAGAGGAAAAAGAAGAAAGGAAAAATCAACAGCAGCAGCAGCAACAACAACAATTAAAAAAAACAACAGCACTAACAACAACACCAACAGAAGAAGAAGAAGAACAACAACAACAACAACAAGGAGGAGGAGAAAAGGAAGAAGAAAAGAAGAACAAGAACAAGAAGAACAAGAACAAGAAAAAGAAGAAAAAGAACAACAACAACAACAACAGCAACAAGCAGCAACAACACCACCAACACAAGAAGAAGAACAACAACAACACCAACGAGAACAATGAGAAGAACAACAACGAGAACAACAAGAAAACACCTCACGCAAAGTAGGTATTCAGCCTGGATCACATTCTCTGAATGCACTGGTCACAAACTGTATCTTAGTCAAGGTTTACACGGCATTTCCCATCCCTACAGGGGATGTGGTCCTTGACACAAGAATGCCAAGTATGCTGGAAGGAGCAGGGATCCATTTAGTTAATGGATACTGGGTTTGGGGGGGGGGGGAAGAAAAAGAAAAAACAAACAAACAAAATAAAAACAAAACAAAAACAAAACAAAAAATCCACTTTGTTTCTGTCTTTTGTTGTAGATATTTTTTGGTTTGTTTTTATGGTATCTTTGTTTGGCTAGGGTGTTGTTTTTTCGGGGTGGGGTGGGGGGGTTATTTCTTGAATTTCTTATTTCGTTTTTTTGTTGTTGTTTTTCGTTCTTTTGTTCGTTTCTTTCGATTGTTGTTTTTTTCTGTCTTTGCTTTTGTTGGGGGTTTTTATTTGTGGGGTTGGGCTTTTTTTTTTCTTTTTCTTTCTTTCTTTTTTGCTTTTTTCTTTCTTTGCTTTGCTTTCTTCTTTACCATTATTTTCTTTTGATGTATTTTTTTTATTGATACGTTTCTTTCTTGTCCTTCTTTTCTTTACTTTTAACTTCACATTTCTTTCTTTGTTTTCATTCTTTTGTAGTCTTTTATTTTCTTCGTCTTCTTCGACTTCTTCTTCGCAATTCTTTGTCTTCTTTACAATTCTTCTTATGTTTCTTCTGTTTCTTATTCGTCGTCGTCTTCTTTTCCTTCTTCTTCTCCTCCTCCCCCTCCTCCTTCTGCTTCTCAATTCTTCTTTCTTCTTCTCCTTCTTCTTCTTCTTCGCAATTCTTCTTCTGTTTCTTCTTCTTTGACCTCTCAATTATTATTATTCTCCTCATCCTCCTCATCCTTCCCCCCTCCTCCTCCTTCTTCTTCTTCTTTTGCATTCTTCTTCTTCTTCTTTCTTCTTCTTCTTTTCTTCCTCTTCTTCTTCTTCCTCTTCTCCTCCTCCTCCTCTCCTCATCCTCCTTCTTCTTCTTTTCTTTCTTCTCCTCATTTCTGTGTCACTGTTATAATCCTGACATTTAATTTTGTTTCTAAGCTTTGGACTTAAGGCTTCTTCTTCTTCTTCTAACCCCCCCCCCCCCCCCCTCACACACACACACACACACACACACACACACACACACACACACACCCTGCCGCACCCAGTCTCCAATTCCTGAACTCTATTCCACAGCAGGCCTGGAGATTAGTTTGACAGCACTGTACTGGTGTTACTCGCCTGCCCAATCTGTTTGGCAGAAGCTATACAGAAGCAAAATCTTCGAATGAAGGTGCTTGCATACGTTCCACTTCAAGCCTCATAATCCTGCTTTTGAAAGCGGGTATAGTCCTCTTGATTTCAAGTATAAATTACTCTCTTCTCTGTTTTTTCCTTCCTTCTCCGTCTACTTGTATTCTTCCCTCCCCCTTTCTCTCTTCCCCTTCCTCCTCCTTTTTATCCTCATTCTTTTCAACCTCTTCCTCCTGTTTCTAATCTTCTTGGGTTTCTTTTGTCATTCTTTCTTTTTTGCTTTCTTTCTTCGTCGTAATCACCATCACCATCTCCTCCTCCTCATCCTCCTTCTTCTTCTTCTTTGTCTTCATCATCATCATCATCATTGTTATTATTATTATCATTATTATTATTATTATCCTTATTATTATTATCTTCTTTTTCTTCTCCTTCTTCTTCGCAAATCTTCTTCTCCTCCTCCTATTCCTCCTCCTCCTCCTCCTTTTTCATCATCATCATTATCATCATCATCATCACCACGACCACCACCACCAACATCAGCAGCAGCAGCAGCAGCAGCAGCAGCAGCATCATAATCTTCTATCCTCCTCCTCCTCCTACTTAATCATTCTGCACTCGCTCTTAATCCTAACATCCAACCCTTCCTATCCTTCAGGAGTTAAGCTTCTGGTGGATGACCACCCCACAGCCTCAAATCCCTGGACCGCTATTCATCAGCAGGATTCGGGATCTGCAGGACAGCATTGGCATTAGACGTCTGCACAGTCTGTGGGCAGAAGCCAGGCGAGGCAATCAATGGCTGAAGCTGCTGCCTTAGGATCGGGTCCATTCCGATCCACACAATGCTGCCTCTGACAGCGTTTTGTACTCGTCGTCCTGATTTGCTTTTATAGCAGATTCAGGAGATGGGTATTGGCACATATATACACACAAGAACGGAAACTTGCGCTCACATACACACAAACATGCACGCGCACATACAAGGGCATGTTCGTGCGCGGGCATGGACCCACACATGCACGTGACTGTACGGATAGATAGACAGACAGACAGACAGACAGACAGACAGACAGATAGATAGATAGATAGATAGATAGATAGATAGATAGATAGATAGATAGATAGATAGATAAATCGATAGATAGATAGATAGATAGACATATAGATAGATAGATAGACAGACAGACAGACATAGACAGATAGACAGATATAGATAGATAGACAGACAGACAGACATAGATAGACAGACAGAAAGACAAATAGATAGATAGATACATAGATGATAGATAGATAGATAGATAGATAGATAGATAGATAGATAGATAGATAGATAGATAGATAGATAGATAGATAGACAGATCTCTCACTATCTGTCTGTCTCTCTCTCTCTCTCTCTCTCTCTCTCTCTCTCTCTCTCTCACACACACACACACACACACACACACACACACACACACACCACTACCACCACCACCACCACCTCCACCCACCCACCCACACACACACACACACACACACACACACACACACACACACACACACACACACACACACATACATACATACATACATACTCGCCCGCGCGCGCACACGTGCATCATATCTTGAAGATCTGGCATCGAACTTCTGCCATGATACGTCATTAGCAGTAGAGGAGTGTCTCTTCACCACTCAGCCCAGCCAGTCCTCTGCATCCCCCGTCATACTTAGCCTAGGTGGCCACACCCTCCCTCCTTGAAAAAGAAGAAGGAGGAGGAGGAGGAGGAGAAGGAGGAGGAGGAGAAGGAGGAGGGGGGAGGAGAAGAAGGAGGAGGAGGAGAAGAAGGAGGAGGAGAGGAGAGGAGAAGGGGAAAGGGTGGTGGGAGGAGGAGGAGGAGAAGGAGGAGAGAGAAGAA
>CM054141.1:12749030-12756530 GCA_028751875.1 Rapana venosa | reverse complement strand
TACACACACACTCACACACACTCACACAGAGACACACACACTCACACACACACACTCAAACACACACACACTCACTCACACATACACACTCACACACATACACACACACACACACTCAAACACACACACACACACTCACTCACACACATACACACATACACACTCACACACACACACTCAAACACACACACACACACACACACACTCAAACACACACACACACACACACACACACACACACACACACACACACACACCCCTCAGCTCTCTCACGTCAAAACACTGGTATAGTTCAAACTGCGCAAATACAAGACAGGCGCTCTTTTTACCCCTCTCCCCCCCACCACACACGCATGCACACACACTCACTCACACTCTCTCTCCACACACATATATACACCCATACACCACCCCCTACCACACATACACACACACACTCAATCACACACACTCACACACACACACACACTCACACGCACACACACTCACTCACCTCACTCTTCTCTCTCTCTCTCCTCTCATCTCCCTCTCTCTCTCCTCCTCTCTCGCACCCTACCACACATACACACACATATACACACATATACACACACTCACACACATACACACACTCACACACACATGCATACACACCTCACCACTCCACACACACAACACACACACACTCACTCACTCACACACATACACACTCTCTCTCTCTCTTCACACACACACACACACACACACACATACACACACCCTACCCACACATACGCACACGCTCAATCACACATACACACACATTCACACCTCCACCCACCCCCATACACCCCCTCCCCAACACACATTTATACACCCCACCTTCCACCCACCCCCCCCCCCCCCCCCCACACACCCAACACCACATATACTACATACATACATACATACACCCTACCCCCCCACCCTACCACCTCCATCACAAACACACACACACATTCACACATTCACACCCCAACCCACACATCCCCCCCCCCCCCCCACACACACACACACACGTACAGAACCTTATAATCAGGGGAGAGAGAGAGAGAGAGAGACCAATGACAATGACAATGACAAATTCTTTTATTTCGAGGATAATGAATAAGCACACATGTGCTTTTTTACATCCAGTCCCCGCCCGTTAGGGATACATCTTAATAATAATAACCCAATACTTACAGTCTCGCAATAAAAACAAGGGAAATAACCCTTTCAAAACAGCTCCCCCCCAACAACCCTCCCCCCCCCCCCCAAAAGCAAGCAATACACACACACACACACACACACACACACACCACACACACACAGAACACAGGAGAGAGAGAGAGAGAGAGAGAGAGAGAGAGAGAGAGCGGAGAAGAGAGAGAAGAGAGAGAGAGAGAGAGAGAGAGAAGAGAGAGAGAGAGAGGAGAGAGAGAGAGGAGGAAAAAAACAAGCCGTTCGCTTGATTTCACCCCTGGACAAGACTGTTGGCCTGATCTTGACAGGAAAAAGGTGATACGAAAGAAGCCCAATACCAACTAGTACCTCTGTAAGCCCCCACTGGCACTTTACCACTCCACGTGCACGGCTTGTAAACACACTTGCACTTGGATGAACTTGGCTGAAGGGGCAGCAGCTATTGGAAAGGCCAACAAGAAGGGACTCTATCGCTGCCTGCTCAAATCATGCTCTTCCCTTTCCCCCTCAGGCTGAAATAGTTGCCGCGTCAATTTTGTCCCACCAGCCTCAAAACGTACTTATTTCCTATTTGAGATTGTCTGTGTCCCTATTTGAGATTGTCTGTGTCCCTACTTTTCAACAGTATCCTCCTTCGTCTCCACCTAAGCTGTGTTCGCGCGCACGTCAGTGTGTTGTGTGTGTGTGTGTGTGTGTGTGTGTGTGTGTGTGTGTGTGTGTGTGTGGTGTGTGTGTGTGTGTGTGTGTGTGTGTTTTCTTTTATTTCGAGGATAATGGAATAAGCAAAAATGTACTTTCTTACATCCTGTCCCTGCGAGTATGCAGTTTTGTCATCCGTTCCCACCGGCACACACAATGGCCTACTCATCCAAAAGGCGGAACAGGGTTTGAACATGTGCGCTAGATATTCTGCGTGCGTTCGCACACGGGACCTCGGTTTATAGTCTCATCCGAAGGACTTTTGGGGAGAAGTGGTGTCTGCGCTGATGTTAACTCCACAGAGGAAAATTTTCTCTTGAACGAGATTCGAACCCGGGTCCGCAGATCACGCGTCAGCAATGAAGGCAGCAGTACACTGCAGGTCCTCCAGGTTGTTGCCTGGGGAACTTATTGCTTCATGGCTACTGGGTCTGGGTCAGGTCAGACCAGATGACTGTAACAATAGAGTTTGTTCACAGGTCTGGTTGAGGTCAGACCAGATGACTGTAGCAATAGAGTTTGTTCACAGGTCAGGGTCAGGTCAAACTAGATGACTGTAACAACAGAGTTTGTTCACAGTTCTGGATTGAGGTCAGACTAGATGACTGTAACAATAGAGTTTGTTCAAAGTTCTGGGTTCAGGTCAGAGTAGATTACTGTAACAATAGTTTGTTCACAGCTCAGGATTGAGATCAGACTAGATGACTGTAACAATAGAGTTTGTTCACAGTTCTGGATTGAGGTCAGACTAGATGACTGTAGCAATAAGAGTTTGTTCACAGGCCTGGGTGAGGTCAGACTAGATGACTGTAACAATAGATGTCAGACCAGATGACTGTAACAATAGAGTTTGTTCACAGTCCTGGGTCAGGTTAGACTAGATGACTGTAACAGGTTTTGTTCACAGGTCTGGGTGAGGTCACACCAGATGACTGTAACAATAGAGTTTGTTCACAGTTCTGGGTCAGGTCAGACCAGATGACTGTAACAATAGAGTTTGTTCACAGTTCTGGATTGAGGTCAGAGTAGATGACTGTAACAATAGAGTTTGTTCACAGGTCTTGGTGAGGTCAGAGTAGATGACTGTAACAATAGAGTTTGTTCACAGGTCTTGGTGAGGTCAGAGTAGATGACTGTAACAAGAGAGTTTGTTCACAGGTCTGGATTGAGTTCAGACCAGATGACTGTAACAGGATTTGTTCACAGGTCTGGGTGAGGTCACACCAGATGACTGTAACAATAGAGTTTGTTCACAGTTCTGGTTGAGATCAGACCAGATGACTGTAACAATAGAGTTTGTTCACAGGTCTGGATTGAGGTCAGACTAGATGACTGTAACAATAGAGTTTGTTCACAGGTCTGGTTCACGTCAGAGTAGATGATTGTAACAACAGAGTTTGTTCACAGTTCATTTTCCTTTTAAGTCTATGGAGATGGAGGGTCCATTTGAAGCTTCATGCAGAGACACAAACAGTTTCTCCATACAAGTGCTAAACTTCAACATTTTTTTTGTGTGTAGAGAAGAACGGAAAAAGTGGGGGGGAGGGGGGGCTCTCTCTCTCTCTCTCTCTCTCTCTCTCTCTCTCTTCTCTCTCTCTCTCTCTCTCTTGATTTCCTACGGGGGTGTCCCAGAACCCTAAAAAATGCAGTGAACAACACTTTCAAAACTTCTCCTCACCATCACGGCCACCACCACTACCACCACAACTACCACCACAACCACCACTTCTTCCCTTGAACAATAAAAATTCATCCTTGTTCAGTGCCACCTTACTCCTACTCTTCGAACACACGCCTACAGCCTGACATATGTTATATGTTTGTCTATAGTGTTCGACGAAGACCTCCAAAACAGCAGCGCAGAGGAGACAGCTGCTGTTTTGAAAACTGGGCAGAAATTTTATTAGAGTGGAGATGCCTTGCCCACAGTACATCCCCACTCTCTTGGCCAAATGGGCATAAGACCAGACAGCGTAGTAGATGTTCTCCAAAGGCCAACTAGCCCCCAGGGTTAAAGACCGTGCGAGTCAAGCCTCCTAGTCAGAGAGTCATAGTCGATCACTAAAGACTAAAGTGTAAAGTGGAATTCCATGAGTGGGAGGGAACGCCACTGGTCATACAGCCTCTCACTTTGCTGTTGCCCCCAGCGTCAATGGTTTAATCAAGAACTGGGATAAAGCCCCAGGTGGACATACATGTATACATACACACAAATCTGCTTCCTCTGTATTTAATTATCCTCTAGTTTCCAGTCAATACTCTCTGGGAGGAATGGTTCGCTACAAAGACTTAGTTTGTACTGTATTGTATTGTATATCACTTTAAATCACGACCGATTTCTCTGCGTGAAATTCAGGTTGCTCTCCCCCGAGGGAGAGCGCGTCGCCACAAGAGCAGCGCCATTCATTATTTGTTTTACTTTTCCTGTCTGCATATGTATTTGGTTTTCTATCAGAGTAGGGTTTTTTCTACAGAATTTTGCCAGGGACAACTCTCTTGTTGCCGTGGGTTCTATTACGCACACTAAATCAGTACTGCACACAGGACCTCGGTTTATCGCCTCATCCAAAAGACTAACACCCAGGCCACTATTCACGGTCTAGTGGATGGGAGGGGGAAAGTTTCGGGCACAAACGGGGGATCGAACCACCAACATACTTCGAAGAACCCGGATTTTCGCTTTCTAGGCAGGTAACGTTACCTCTAGACCACCGATCCACTAATATTACTTCACGAAAGTGCCCCTCACACAGCACACGCACATCCAACATCACTCAGTCCAGAGTCGCTAAATTTAGTGCCCCTCTTCCTTTCACCTGGTCCAAGTGTGGTCAGTTCCTGCTATAATCAGCACCAGCTGGGCTGGGATGGGATGGAATGGATAGCAGCTGACAGTGTGAGGGAAACTGACAGCTGTGCTCATGCAATCTGGCCCAGGGGAGTGATCTTCATAGGGAGGAGAACAGACTTGTGTGGAGATACATCCTATATGGCTGAAGAATCTCCTTTTGCTTTTGCACCGAGAACCCATCCTCCTCATCTTTCTCATTGAGAGGGGAAAGCCGTTCAAAGGAAAACGACGTCGTTTATTAACGGAAAGAACTTTAGAAACTGTGTCGCGGCTTTTCACGAGTCTCTCTATATGTATCCACATCAAAGCTGTTGAGTGTTTGTTTGCGAAAGGCAGGCATATATTCAGAGGCACAGAGTGAGTGGACACACGTAAGCAGAAAGGCAGGTGGGTAGGTGGGCACACACACGCAGGCGCGCGCGCACACACACACACACACACACACACACACACACACACACACACAACCACACATACACACACACACACACGAGCGCGCGAAGGCACAAGCATGACCAGAGGAAAGAAAAGAAAAAGAGGGTAAGATAGAAAGAGAGAAAGAAAGAAGGACAGAAAGAAAGAAAAAAGAAAGAAAGAAAGAAAGAAACAATGAGAAGCAGACAGACGTGCAGAAAGACAGACAGGCAGAAGCATAAACAAAAAAAGTAAAAAGTAAGACAACAAATGAAAAGACTTAAAATTTGCTCCAGATTAGTGTAAACATAGACGGTCTAAAACACTCCACCCCCACCCCCTACTCATCCACCCCCACCCCCACCCCACCGCCACCGCCCCACAAAAGAAAAAAAGCCTAGACAAATGAGAAAGTGATACATTGATAAACACACACACACACACACACACACACACCCCACACACACACACACACACACACACACACACCAATCCACAACGAAGGAAGACACTCCTGAGCCTTCACTCCCGCATAACTTTTTCAGGAAAACAAGAAAACCTGCCACAAAAAAAAACAAGTAAAGAAAAAAAAAGAAAATAAACAGCACCCAACATTAAGACGGGGACTGGATAGCTCAGTGGTCAGAGCATTCGCTTTTCCCCCAGCCAAGGTTAAGCAGCATCGAGCGTGGTTACCACTTGGATGGGTGACCGTTTGTGCGCGTTGGCTTCAGTACAGTCCCCCAGTTCACCCAGCTGTAAATAGGTACCTGCCCTCTTTAGGGTCGGGGAAGGTAAAGCAGCGAGGGAGAGGAGATGCGCGCCGCCCTCAATACGCTGGCCCCTAGAGAAGTTGAGGCCTCTGATGCCTCGCTCCCCTACGACCTTAAAGGTTATGGGACACCTTTACCTTTTGTTTTTACCAACATTAAGAGACAACCAGAGAAACCAGTTACAACTCTGCTGCATGCAAGGACAGAGATCCCTCAAAGTGTGTGGTGGTTCGATCCCCGTTTGTGCCCGAAACCTCCCCCCCTCCCATCTACTAGACCGTGAGTGGTGGTCTGGGTGCTAGTCTTGCGGATGAGACGACAAACCGAGGTCTTGTGTGCGGCACACATTTATAGCACGTAAAATAACTCAACGGCAACACGAGAGTTGCTCCTGGCAAAAAAGCCACTCTGGTAGGAAAACAAAATACACATGCAAACAGGAAAAGAAAAAAATTGTGTGGCGCTGCTCTTGTGGCGACACACTTTCTCCGGGGAGATAGCAGCCCGAATTTCATGCAGAGAAATCCGCCATGAGTTGAAAGGATACACAATACAATACAACACAATGCAATGCAAAACAATACGATGCAATACAATACAATACAACACAATACAATACAATACCATACAACACAACACAATATACTGCAACGCAACACAATACAACACCATACAACACAACACAATCCACGAAAATTCTGTAAATGAGGTACACCACACAATGATCTCCCACCCGAAAACAAAAACACACCAAAAAAAAACATCATCTATACTTCCAACCTCCTTCCACAGTGACTTATACTTTCAGAAACTTTTGTCACCGAGAGACCTTATTTCCACAAGCACACTACATACACCCCCACACACACACTGGCTAGCCGAGCCTACCCGACCAACAACGGCTATTAGCCCGGCTAACTTGCTCTACGCTGTGGAACCAACCGAAAGATTTGTTTAGCTTGGAGGGAAACGAAACTGCTGTAACAGACCAACCAACCCTGGGCCCTTAGGGCCTCCACTTTCCCGGCCCCCGCACCCCTAAGCTGTACTCTCTCTCTCTACCCCTCCCTATTGTTAAGTCATGGTTCCACTTTGTGCCCCTTCTTTTCCAAAAAATTTAACCTCAGCATTTTCTTCGGACGGCAAGGGTTCTTTCTTTCGACGTTCAAAATGACGAAGAAAAGTTTGTTTTCTTTAAATTGAAATAAAAATTGAAATAAAAATTGGGGGGGGGGGGGGGGGGGGGGTTGGAATTGAAAACGCTCAACTTTCTTCCTTGAATTTAACCTCAACATTTCCTTGGTGTGTTCTTTCTTCGACGTTCAAAATAATAATAATAATAATAATAAATAATAATAATAATAATAATAAATGTATGGAATTTATATAGCGCTGAATCTTGTAAAGCAACAAATCAAAGCGCTCAGATGACATGATTTTTAAAAATTTTATTTATTTTATATCGAGGATAATGGAATAAGCACTCATGTGCTTTTTACATCCAGTCCCCGTGTGTATGCGGTTTTGTAAATTTTGTCATCTGTTCCCACCGGCACACAATGGCCTACTCTTTCGAAAAGT
>CM054141.1:12729030-12731530 GCA_028751875.1 Rapana venosa | reverse complement strand
ACAACAACAAAGAAAAAAATGAAAGAAAGAAAGAAAGAAAGAATTGGAGAGAAAAAAAACAAGCAGAAAGAAAGAAACAAACGAGCAAGCAAGCAAGCAAATAAGCAAACAAACAAAGGAGGAGGCGGAGGAGGAGGTGGAGGAGGAACAGAAGAAGAAGAAGAAGAAGAAGAAGACGAAGAAGAAGAAGAAGAACAAGAAGAACAAGAAGAACAAGAAGAACAAGTACTACTACTACTACTACTACTACTACTACTACTACTAACTACTACTACTACTTCTACTACAACAAGATCAAGAAGAACAAGAAGAACAAGAAGCATTGCAAAGAAGAAGAAGAAGAAGAAGAAGAAGAAGAAGAAGAAGAAGAACAACAACAACAACAACAACAACAACAACAAAAACAACAAGAACAACAACAACAACAGCAACAACAACAACAACAACAACAGCAACAACAAAAGCAACAACAAAAGCAACAACAACAACAACAGCAGCAGCAGCAACAACATCAACCACAATAAAACTGCACTCCAGCTTTCAGCCCATTACAGTTTATAATTACAAACTGTTGGATCCCGCCAGCCCTTGCTTACACAGAGACGGAGATCAGGAGACTTTGCACAACGCTTCAGCACACGTGGAGAGGGGGGAGAGGAAGAGGACCCAGGAAGGTGTGAAGAGAATTTTTTTTTTTGGAAAAAAGATAGTGTGGTTTTCAAAAAATTTATAATAGATAGAAAATGAGAAAAAAGATTTAAAAGGTACAGAACAAAGAAAGAGAGACTGTGGAAAAAGAAAAGGGGGAGGTGACAGAAAGAAAGAAAGGAGAAAGAAAGAAAGAACAGAAAGAAAGAAAGAAAGAAAGAAAGATAGAAAGAAAGGAAGGAAGGAAGGAAGAAAGAAAGAAAGAAAGAAAGAAAGATAGAAAGAAAGGCAGAAAGAAAGAAAGCAGAAAGAAAGAAAGAAAGAAAAAAGAAAGAAAGAAAGGAAGGAAGGAAGGAAGGAAGGAAGAAGGAAGGAAGGAAGGAAGAACGAAAGAAAGAAAAACAAAGAAAGAAAGAAAGAAAAATAGAAAACAGAAAGGATAAGAAAAGAAGAAAGAAGAAAGAAAGAAAGAAAGAAAGAAAGAAAGAAATAGGGAGATAGGAAAAAAAAAGAAGAAAGAAAGAAACAAACAAACAAGCAAACAAACAAGCAAACAAACAAAGAAGAAGAAGAAGAAGAAGAACTACTACTACTACTACTACTACTACTACAACAAGATCAACAACAACAACAACAACAAGATCAAGAAGAAGAAGAAGAAGAAGAAGAAGAACAACAACAACAACAACAACAACAACAACAACAACAACAACAACAGCAACAACAAAAGCAACAACAGCAACAAAAACAAAAACACCAACAACAAGAAAACTGCACTCCAGCTTTCAGCCCATTGCAGTTTATGCTTACAAACTGTTGGATCCCGCCAGCCCTTGCTTACACAGACACGGAGATCAGGAGACTTTGCACATCGCTTCAGCACACGTGGAGAGGGGGGAGAGGAAGAGGACCCAGGAGGGTGTGAAGAGAATTTTTTTTTTGGAAAAAAGATAGTGTGGTTTTCAAAAAATATATAATAGATAGAAAGAGAGACTGTGGAAGAAGAAAAGGGGAAGGTGACAGGAATAGGACAGAAAGAAAGAAAGAAAGAAAAGAAAGAAAGAAAGAAAGAAAGAAAGAACAGAAAGAAAGAAAGAAAGGCAGAAAGAAAGAAAGAAAGAAAAAAAGAAAGAAAGAAAGGAAGGAAGGAAGGAAGGAAGAAGAAAGAACGAAAGAAAGAAAAACAAAGAAAGAAAGAAAGAAAAATAGAAAACAGAAAGAATAAGAAAAGAAAGAAAGAAAGAAAGAAAGAAAGAAAGAAGGAAAGAAAGAGAGAAAGAAATAAAGAATAGGGAGATAGAAAAAAACAAGCAGAAAGAAAGAAAGAAAGAAACAAGCAAACAAACAAGCAAACAAACAAAGAAAGAAGAAGAAGAAGAAGAAGAAGAAGAAGAAGAAGAAGAAGAAGAAGAAGAAGAAGAAGAAGAACAACAACAACAACAACAACAACAACAACAACAACAACAAGAACTACTACTACTACTACTACTACTACTATTACTACTAACAAGATCAACAACAACAACAACAAGATCAAGAAGAAGAAGAAGAAGAAGAAGAAGAAGAAGAAGAAGAAGAAGAACAACAACAACAACAACAACAACAACAACAACAACAACAACAACAACAGCAACAACTAAAGCAACAAAAGCAACAACAGCAACAACAGAAACAACAGCACCAACAACAAGAAAACTGCACTCCAGCTTTCAGTCCACTACAGTTTATGCTTACAAACTGTTGGATCCCGCCAGCCCTTGCTTACACAGAGACGGAGATCAGGAGACTTTGCACATCGCTTCAGCACACGTGGAGAGGGGGGAGAGGAAGAGGACCCAAGAGGGTGTGAAGA
>CM054141.1:12721530-12724030 GCA_028751875.1 Rapana venosa | reverse complement strand
AACACACACACAACATCTTGCGCACACGTTAAATCCTGTTCCGCTTTTCGTAAGAGTAGGCCACTGTGTCCCGGTGGGAACAGATAACAGAATTTACAAAACCGCATACACACGGGCACTGGATGTAAAAAAAAGCACATGAGTGCTTATTCCATTATCCTCGATATATAAAAGAATAAAATAAAATTTAAAAAACTACAGAGGTCATTGCTTGAGAGTTACCTCAAAAATGCTTACAGTTAAGATTAAAACTGGGCTACTATATATTAATGCTAAGTAACATCGGATTAAAACCAAGTCATTTGTTTTGTTCCTCACGGAATACTTTGTTCTGACTTGCGTGCTATCACACATAGCTCAGTGATCAGAACACTCGCTTTTTTTTCCCCCAACCAATGTTAAGGAGCATCGATCGTGGTTCCAAAGTGAATGGGTGACTGTTTGCACGCCAGTAAATGGGTACTTCTGCCTTTTTAAGGTCAGGGGAGGTAAAGCAGCGAGGGAGAGGAGATGGGCGCCGCCCTCAATATACGAGCCCCTCTGGAGAAGTTGAGGTCTCTGATGCCTTGCTCCCGTACGACCACATCGACACCTTTACCCTTTTGTAACCTTTTACACACTCTCATCATCGTCATCCTGCATCACAATATCTACTATCTTTATATCCTCGTAACCTGCTGCTCTTCACCCCAGAATACTTTCAACTCTCCTTTTTCTCAACATACTGGGGAAGGGCGGGGGTTGTTCCTGGATGCTGTACCAATTTAGCACTGTTCTTGATCTCACTGCTTCTAACAAAAAGTGAATATAGAAACGGAACGTTCTCAGAGAGACGGACAGAAGAGAATGGACAGAAGAGAACACGAGATCAAGACAGACAGAAGATCGGGAGGAACAGATAGAATGCGAGACAGAGAATGATACAGACAGAAGATTGGGAGGAACAGATAGAAAGTGAGCCAGAGAATGAGACAGAGAGATCAGGAGGAACGCTCTCTCTGAAAGCGAGACAGAGAATGAGACAGACAGACAGAAGATCAGGAGGAACAGAGGGAAAGTGAGACAGAATGAGACAGAGAGATCAGGAGGAACTCTCTCTGAAAGCGAGACAGAGAATGAGACAGACAGACAGAAGATTGGGAGGAACAGATAGAAAGTGAGACAGACAGAAGATCAGGAGGAACAGATAGAATACCAGACAGAGAATGAGACAGACAGAAGATCAGGAAGAACAGAGAGAAAGTGAGACAGAGAATGAGACAGACAGAAGAGTGGGAGGAACAGATAGAGAGCGAGACAGAGAATGAGACAGACAAAAGATTGGAGGAACAGATCGAAATCGAGAGACAGACAGTCAGAAGATTAGGAGGAACAGAGAGAAAGCGAGACACAGACAGACAGTAGATCGGGAGGAACAGATAGAATACGAGACAGAGAGTGAGACAGACAGAAGATCAGGAGGAACAGATACAAAGTGAGACATAGAATGAGACAGAAGATTGGGAGGAACAGATAGAAAGCGAGACAAGAATGAAACAGACACAAGATCGAGAGGAACAGAACACGGGGACAGATAGAGAACATGACAGAGAGTGAGACAGGCAAGCAGAGCACAAGAGTGAGACAGAGAGAGAAAAACAATGTTAAAAGAAAGATTCAGGTTCTACGATTTTCCGGCCCAGGCTAAGATATTTTTCAAGAGTCGTCACCTGTCAGTTGCCTTCCGCACGTTCATCTCATCTATTCCTAAACAATTACCATGACACTGTCATTTCTCAGAAACCTGTTTGTTCCTGCATTACTGTATCTGACGTCCTGATCGATTTTCTCCTCTCTCTCTCTCTCTCTCTCTCTCTCTCTCTCTCTCTCTCTCTCTCTCTCTCTCTCTCTCTCTCTCTCCGTATGCCCATCATTCTTTTGTATTGTGGCCTAAGGCCGATGTACAGTAAAAGTCTGAATCTCTCTCTCTCTCTCTCTCTCTCTCTCTCTCTCTCTCTCTCTCTCTCTCTCTCTCTCTATATATATATATATATATATATATATATATGTATATATATATATATTATATAATATATATATATCATTATATATATATCATATATCTATATAATTATCTGTCTGTCTGTCTGTCTTATAATCTGATTCTTTGGTGTTTATCTAAATATTTATATTGTGTGCATTTTTTTTGCCTGACGTTTCAGTGATTTCCATAATTTTATCATTTGTTTTGATAGACGGTCAAAAAACCTTCATCATTGCGTATAACAGATGATTCGTTCATTTATTCATTCACACTCTGTCTCCGTCTCTGTCTCTTATCATCATGTTTTACTCTCTCTCTCCTCTCACTCCCCACTCTCTCTCCCTCTCCTCTCTCTCTCTCTCCTTCTCTCTCCCCTTCATTGTTACCTCACAACACACACACACACACACGACACACACAACACATACACACACGCAAAACACACATACACACACATACACATACACACACACTACA
>CM054141.1:12689030-12709030 GCA_028751875.1 Rapana venosa | reverse complement strand
ACAGACAGACGAGAAAGACAGACAGACAGACATAGAGTCAGCGAGACAAATAAACCTACAGACAGAGACAGATAGACCTACAGACAGACACAGACAGACAGACATAGACAAAGACGGAGTCAGACAGAGAGACAGAAAGACAGACAGACATGGACAAAATGAGAGTCAGACAGACGGACAGACAGAGACAGAGAGGGGGAGCATAAAACTGACAGCCGAGAAAAACTGAAAGACAATGGGAGAGAATGAAGAGGATAAAAGTGTGAGACAGCCCTAAACAATCAGACAGACCAACAAACAGAGAGAGAGAGAGTGAGAGAGAGGGGGGAGAGAGGGAGAGAGAGAGATATAGAGGGAGAGAGAGGGAGGGAGAGAGAGAGGGGGGAGATAGAGAAGAAGAGAGAGAGGGAGAGAGAGGGAGGGAGAGGGGAGGGAGAGGGGAGGGAGAGAGAGGGGGGGAGGGAGAGAGAGAGAAGAACAACAACAACAAGAACAAGAAGAAGAACAAGAAGAAGAAGAAGAACAACAACAACAACAGCAGCAACAACAGCAACAACAACAAAATGAAGAACAGCAACAACAACAGCAGCAGCAGCAACAGCAGCAACAATAACAAGAACAACTACAAGAATAAGAAGAAAAAGAGCAAGAACGAAAGAAGAAGAAGAAGAAGAAGAAGAAGAAGAAGGAAGAAAAAACAACAACAACAACAACAACAACAAGAGGAAACAACAACAACAAAATGAAGAAGAAGAACTACAACAACAACATCAGCAGCAACAGCAGCGCCAGCAGCAGCAAAAACAAGAACAACAAGAAAAGAGCAACAAAAATAAGAACAAGAACAAGAGCAAAAACAAGAAAAAGACAAGAAGAAGAAGAAGAAGAAGAAGAAAAAACAACAACAACAACAACAACAAAAAGAAAAAAAAAGAAGGGGGAAGAAGAAGAAGAAGAAGAAGAAGAAGAACAAGAACAAGAACAAGAAGAAGAGCAACAACAAACAACAAACAACAAGAAGACAACAACAAGTCACGAACATCAAAAAAAACCAAACCAACACCAACACTACCACCCTACTGACAACAACAACAACAACACTACCACACCCACTTACAACAACAAACACAAACAAAACCAACACACCCTACACCAACACCACCAACACCAACACCAAACAAACACCAACAAACACCAACAAACACTCAACAGTCAACACCAACAAACACCACCACCAACAAACACCACCACCAAACACCACCAACCAACAGTCACCAACACCAACAAACACCAACCACAAACAACAACAACCCAAAACCTCACCTTGCAAGTAGCGAATCATCACACACATGACGCTGCCGAAGATGAAGGCCTGCATCATGAGCGGGACCAGCGTGAAGGGCATGCAGAACACCGCCAGGAGCAAATCGCTGACCGCCAGATTGAGCAAGTACACGTTGGTCACCGTCCTCATCTTCTTGTGCCGCACTAAGGTCAGGATCACCAGGCCGTTCCCTAGCACCGACAGCAGGAAAATCACCGCGTAAGGCACCGCCAGGAAGACGGAGACCTTGTTGGACACCTTGACCTCCCGGAGACACAGCCAGACAAACTGCTCGCGGGTCGCGTTGGGAAACGCCAGCCGAGCGATGGTGGAGTCGTTGGAGATGTTGTAGAGGTGCTGGCAGTAGAGTTCCGCGGTTGTAAAATCGGTGGTGGTGGTGGTAGTGGTGGTGATGGTGATGGTGGGAGGGATTGTTGGGGTTTGGTAGTCGAGTGTGGCGTTGGAGAAGGGGTCTTGTGGGGAAGGGAAGGGTAGTAGTGTTAGGTGGGGTGGTGAGGGTGGGGGTGGTGAAGGGTTGGGGTCTGGCATGGTTGTCGTGGGAGGGGGGGGGGGTGTGTGTGGGGTGGGGTGGGGGGGTTGGGGGTGTGTGGAGGAGGTCGACTTGGTTGAGTTCTGCCGAGGAAGGGTAAGTTGTGGCAGAGCGGTGTGAGGTATTTACTGTTCGTGGGTGTCTTTTGATGTTGTTGTTTTTTTGGGCGATCTGAAACAAAAGCATGAAAATGGATGAGTTGTGAAGATCAAGTATTACGTAACATCATCACTTAAATCTGGTATTCCTCCTCCTCCTCGTTACTTATCATTATCGGCATCATCGTCATGGATATCATTGTCATTTCATCATCATCGGTAGTGGTGGTGCTATATAAATTCCATACATTATTATTATTATTATTATTATTATATTATTATTATTATTTTATCATCGTAATCGTTACCATCATCGTCGTCGCTATCATCACCATCATCAGATCGGTAGATCGATGGTCTTGGCGTAACGCACTTGCCTAGAAAGGGAAAAGTCTGGGTTTCTAGTGTGTGGTGATTTGATCCCCGTTAGTGCCCGAAACATTTTACCCCATCCACCAAACCGTGAGTGGTGGTCTGGGTGCTAGTCTGTCTGTCTGTCTGTCTCTGTCTGTCTGTCTCTCTCTCTCTGTCTCTCTCTCTCTCTCTGTGACACAGACCAAAACTTAACCTCTAGAAAAAAATATTTTTTAATAACAGCATCTTAGGCAAGGAGAAAACCTCTTTAAAAAAACAATATTTTTCAAAGCATCTTAAGCAAATAGAAAAAACCTCCAGAAACAATATTTTTCCATAACAAAATATTTTGGCACAAACAGAAAACGTCTAGAAAATAATATTTGTCAATGAAACAACTCGACGCCAAGAGAAAAACCCCAAAACTAATATTTTTCAATGACAGCATTTCACGCAAAGAGAAAAACCTTTAGAAAAAAATTTTAGCAGCATCACAGACAAAGATAAAACATCTATAAAAAAAAAATTTCAATAGCAGCATTTTAGACAAAGAAAACAACCCTCTAACATATGATATTTTTCAATAGCAGCATGATAGGCAATTCATAAAACCTCTATAAAACAATATTTTACAATAACAGCATTTTAAGCACACACAAAAATCCCTCCAGAAAACAATATTTGTCCTAGAAAAATATTTCTCAATAACAGCATTTTACCCAAGAGAAAACCTCCAGAAAAAAAACATTTTTCAATGGCATGCATTTTAGGCAAAAACCACAAAAAAAGAACTTTGTTTCAAAACAAAACAATACTATAATCGGAAGTCAAGGGGTGTGTGTAGCCATCAAGAAATAAACCCTGTCGCTTTTCCACTGTCTGCTCAAAATCTCCTACATACCTACACTGGCTACAGCTCGCTCTCACTCTGTGTGTGTGTGTGTCGTCTCTCTCTCTGTCTCTCTCTCTCTCTCTCTCTGTCTGCTCTCTCTCTCTCTTCTCTCTCTCTCTCTCTCTCTCTCTCTCTCTCTCTCTCTCTCTCTCCTCTCTCTCTCTCTCTCGTGTGTGTGTCCTGCGCTAAGCTCAAACGATTGCTTTCATCGAAATGACGCTAGACAACCGATAGCATCGTGTACGTACGTGACAGAGTGGAATCGGTGCTATACTATACTATACTATACTATACTATACTATACTATACTATACTATACTATACTATACTATACTATACTATACTATACTTTACTATACGATACTATACTATACTATACTATACTATGCTACCGAATTCTGCTAACATTACCCCAGCAACGACTTTGGGTGGGGTGGGGGGGGAGGGAGGGGGAGGGGCAGGGTGGGCGTGGAGGAGGGGGGGGGGGATTTGATGTTGCCTAGAAGGTGTGGGTTGGATGGTGTTGTGGAAGTAGTGTGTGTGTGGTGGGGTAGCGGGGTAGGGGGATAGCGATAGGTATGTGTGTGTGTGTTTTGGTGGGTGTTGTTGTGGTGGTGTTTTGTGGTGGTGTATTGTGTGTGTGTGTTTTGTGTGTGTGTGTGTGTGTTTTGTGTGTGTGTGTGTGTGTGTGTGTTGTGTGTGTGTGTGTGCTGTGTGTGGTGTGTGTGTGTGTGTGTGTGTGTGTGTGTGTGTGTGTGTGTGTGTGTGTGTAGTTGTGGTGTGACTGCGAGCGGGGAGGGGGGGGGGGGTTCTGATGTTTGGCCTAAAATGTATGGGTTGGAGGGTGGTTGGGTACTAGAGTATGTGTGTGGAGGGAGGGGGAGGTGTGTGTGTGTAGGGGATGCGTGTGTGTGGTTGTGTGTGTTGTGTATGTAGTTGTGTGTTTTGTTGTGTATTTGTGTTGTTGTCTCTCTCTCTACTCTCTCTCTCTGACTGTCTCTGTCTGTCTCTCTCCCTGTGCGTGCGTCTGTCTGTCTTCTGTATCTCTCTCTCTCTCTGCGTGTGTCTGTCTTTTGTTCTCTCTCTCCTCTTGTGTTCTGTTCTACTTCTCTCTCCCTGCTCTCTCCTTCCCTCTCTCTCTCCCTCTCTCGTCTGTCTGCTTCTCTCTCTCTCCCTCTCTCTCTCCTCCTCTCTCTCCTCTCTCTCCTCCCTCTCTCTCTTTCTCTTTCTGTCTCTCTCTAACGAAACGGATCTCCCTCTAGGGACTGTTTCTGGTTCTGAACTCTTGCCGCGCCGCACAGAATGTACCTGAGCTGGACTGTGACCCCAAAACACACACAGACAGACAGACAGACAGACAGACAGGCCAGACAGTACAGACATACAAGTTAGTGGGACGCGCCACACGAGCGAGACAGACAGGACAGAAAGACGTACATTTTCATTTATTCCTTTATATCGAGGATAGGGACGGGATAGTTCAGTGGTCGGAGCACTCGCTTTCCCCCAGCCAAGGTTAAGCAGCGTCGAGCGTGGGTACCGCTTGGATGGGTGACCGTTTGCGCGCCTTGGCTTCAGTACAGTTCCCCTCAGTTCACCCAGCTGTAAATGGGTACCTGCACCTCTTTAGGGTCAGGGAAGGTAAAGTAGTAGCGAGGGAGAGGAGATGGGGCCTGCCCTCAATATGCTGGCCCCTTGAGAAGTGAGGTTTCTGATGCCTCGCTCCCCTACGGCCTTATAGGTTATGGGACACCTTTATCTTTACCTTATTATCATCAATACCGACTCACTCCCCCATAAATCTTTCGGATGAGAATATAAACCAAGATCCCGTGTGTAGACCCACGCAGAAAATCTTGCACTAACCCGTTCCCCCTTTCAGAAGAGTAGGCCATTACTTGCCGGTAGGAACAGATGACAAAATGTAGAAAACGCATGCACACTGGCGTCACGTTTACACATCGTCTCCGAAGCCGGAATGGGGCTACCTTAGCGGTGGGCAAAAACTGTCGCATACGCAAAAAAATCTCGCCTTTGGTGAACCTCGGTGATCTAGCTGAGGAACGAAAACCAAAACGTCATGAAATATCCGAGGTCACCCAAAAATAGAAATTGTAATAGCTGTAAATGGGTACCTGCCCTCTCTAGGGTCAGGGAAGGTAAAGCAGCGAATGAGAGAAGAGATGGGCGCTACCTGTCCTCAATGTACTGGCCTCTAGAGAAGTTGAGGTCTCTGAAGCTTCGCTCCTCTACGACCACGTAGGTTATGGGACACCTTTTTCCTTTTAATAGTAATCTGATCAGCTTCTTTCTGTTCTATTGACCCTGGTTTCAAAAAACGAGCGCAAAACAAAGCTATGACGGAAACCCAATAGCTCGCTAATCTGTGATAGAAGCTGTCCAACCAAAAAGGGGAGACAATATTCATGTAATTTCCAGTGACGTACTTCCCTTTACTTTATGTTTATTTCGAGAAGAATGGAATAAGCACTTACGTGCTTTGTTTGGGTTTTCTTTTTTACATCCAGTCCTAGTGTGTAAGCGCTTTTGTGAACTATGCCATCCGTTTCCACCAGCACACAATGACCCCCACTCTTCCGAAAAGCGGAACAGGTTTTAACGTACGCGCAAGAAGTTCTGCGTGCGTTCGCACACGGGATTTCGATTTATAGTCTCACCCGAAAGACTTTTGGGGGGAGTAGAATCGGCACTGATGTTAACTCCAGGAGAAGGGAAAAAAAATCTTGAACGGGATTCGAACCCTGGTCAGCAGATCATGAGCGCAGTACGCAATGCTCTAACCACCAGGCTATCCCGTCACCCTCCGTTTTTGGTTATGGAAAGGAAAGATTTCAGCTTGCCTTCCAACCTTTTAATACATTGTAGGGCTTTCACCTCAACCTTTTAGAGTGAATGGGGTTGCAAGAGTGATGGTGGGGGGAGGAGAGGGGTAGAGAAAGGGAGGGGGTAGGGGGAGAGGACAGGGGGACTAATCAGCGCGATTCACAAGATGTTCACGGTTTCAGGGCGTCAGTGACAAACATACCACGCGATATCTCTTACAAGAAAGCTACCCTTCCCTCCCTCCCCAATCCATCCCCCCCCCCCCCCCCCCCCTAAACAAAAATGTCCAAAATTATTTTTCATTGAAAGCGTCAACAGAAATAGATGGTGCAACTTTTTGCGCACTCTGCATTTTGTTTTGCTCACCATCATCATCATCATCATCATCATCATCATCCTGATCCGTAACCAGAGCTTTGTAATGCCAGGAATGCTGTTTTTAGATACCTTGAAACCAAAGCACCAACACGCACTCACACACACACAAACACATGTGGCACACACACACACACATACACACACATACACACACACCCTCCCCCTGCACACACACACACACCCTCCCCCTGCACACACACACATACACACACATACACACACACACCTCCCCTGCACACACACACATCACACACACACACACACCCTCCCCCTGCACACACACACACCCTCCCCCTGCACACACACACACACCCCCCCTCACACACACACCCACCTCCCCCTGCACACACAACACACACACCCACATCCACTCACACACACACACACCCTCCCCCTGCACACACACACATCACCACCCCCTCCCTCACCACACACAACACACACACACAACACCACAAACACCCACCCACTCACCCCCCCACCACCCCACCCCACACACACACACACAACACATAACCCCACCCCCACCCCACCCCCCACACACACCAAAAAGACCCCTCAATAACATACCAATACTCATCATAGTAATAACACTCCTTCAGCAATGTATTATTTTGCTTTAGCCGAAAAGGTTTTGACCAGGGCTGTCGGCACACACACACACACACAACACAACACACACACACACACACACACACACACACACACACACAACATCCCCCCACATACATAACACACTCACTCACTCAAACACACACATACACATACAACACACACACACACACAACACACACTCACTCACTCACTCAAACACACACATACACACAACACACATACTCACACACTCACCACACAACCCACCCCTCACCACCCACACACACATACAACACACACACACATATAACCCAACCCACCCCCCCCCACGCACACACACATATACAACACACACACACACACACACACACACACCACACACCACAGGGACGGGATAGCCTAGTGGTTAGAACATTGCGCTCGCAATCTGACCACCCGGGTTCGATTCCCGTTCAAGGGGGATATTTTCCCCTGGAGTTACCATCAGCGCAGACTCCACTTTTCCCCAAAGTCCTTCGGATGAGTCTATAAACCGAGGCCCCGTGTGCGAACTCACGCAGAACATCTTGCGCACACGTTAAATCCTGTTCCGGTTTTCGTAAGAGTAAGCCATTGTGTGCCGGTGGGAACAGATGACAGAATTTACAAAACCGCATACACACGGGGACTAGATGTAAAAAAGCACATAAGTGCTTATTCCATTATCCTCAATATAAAAGAAAGAAAGAAATAAAAACACACACACACACACACACACACACACACATACAACCCACACACACACACAACACACAACACACACACACACACACACACACACACACACAAAACCACTCTCAACAACACAACAATACTCATCATAGAAATAACGCTCCATTCAGCCATGTAAATTTTTTTTGGCTTTAGCCAAAAAGGCACTGGACCAGACCTGTCAGCAACAACATCAACAACAGCAACAACAACAACAACAACAACAACAACAACCACAGCATCACAGGGGTTTGGCAAACAAAGGAACCACCAACACAGGCTGATGCCCCCTTTGCAATTTTCCACCAACCAAGGAGGAAGGGAACTAGAGAGCAGAACTCCCTTCTATGAAGCTTTTCTCTCTTTAGAGGAGAGGCAGGAGGGAAAGTAAAGAAAGCAAGAGAGGGAGAGAGGGAGGGAAGGAGGGAGAGAGGGAGGGAGGAAAGGGAAGGGTGGGGAGGGTGTAACGTTTGGTGACACAAAAATCAATGTTTCTTTTGTTGTCGTACGGCGTAGTGCTAAAAAGTAGCATGATTAGTAGCAGCATGGAGACTGGATTGTGGCAGTATTATTAGCGGGGGGAGGGGGGGGGTGGGGGGGGGGGGGGGGGTGTAGATCGGTTTGAGTTGGTGACTACAAACAGTTATCTGCATCGGCTACATAATGCATGAATATGGTAACGACATACACTACATACTTACATGCATGCTTACATACATGCATGAATAGTTAGGTACGTAGTCTTAACGTATACAAACACATACTCATACATGCATGCTTTACATACATGCATAATACATAGTACGTACGCGTACATACATACATACTTACATACATACATACATACATACGTAGGTACGTAGTACATACATACATACAACATACATGACTACATACATACTACATACATCATACATACATACATACATGCGTACTACATACATACATACAGCTACATACATACATACATACATCATACATACATACAACAGCACATAAAATACATACATACATACATACATACAACATACATCATACATACAACATCACACACATACATACAATACATACATACAACATACACACATACATACAACACATACATACATACAAACATACAAAACACACATACCACACACATACACACACACATACATACATATACACACATCACATATACACACACTACACACATACACACACATACACCACAACATACACACACACATACACACACACATACACAACACACAATACACCATCCACACATACACACATACATACACATACATACACACATACATAACATACAACACACATACATACACACTACATACACACATACATACACACACACACACACATACACACATGCATGCATGGACAAGACCTGGACATAGTTACTACAGGAGGAGGGTGAGGAACAAGACCGGAGGTCATAGTGGAACATGCGTGACAAGCAAAAAGGTTTTTTTACAAAGAAACGAAAGCATATTCCGACGAGGGTACTTTTTTAAAAAAAAAGAGGGGGGGGGGGGGGGGACTCTGAAGATGAGGATAGTCTGAGATAGGGTCGCTTTGATATGGGACGCGTTGAGACTGGATATACGTACATACTTGCATACATACATACATACATACATACATACATACATACATACATACATACATACATACATACATACATACTTGCATACATACATACATACATACATACATACATACATATATACATACATACCTACGTACGTACGTACGTACATACATACATACATACATACATACATACATACATACATACATACATACATACATACATACATACATAGACAGAGAGAGAGAGAGATAGAGAGAGAGAGAGAGAGAGAGAGAGATAGATAGATAGATAGATAGATAGATAGATAGATAGATAGATAGATAGATAGATAGATAGATAGATAGACATCCAGTAACAGAAACTTGCAAGAGAAAACCATGTACAAAACTTCCCACTGATACTGACACACGCACACTTTGGGATATGCTGAAATTCGAAAGAGAGCCATACGACAATGGCCCAAATACTTGGGATGCAGAAATGGAGCGTACTGCGACACTGACAACCACGCACGGATGATACTGAAATGGACGCTAGGCAGGCTTGACCAGTGCTTAGCACATTGAACCCCTGATTGGAAGATCGTGGGTTTGCATCCAGAGAATCTGCCACGGGTTTCCTATCCAAAGTGAAAATCTTTTATAGGTTTCCTATCCAAAGTCAGAACCTGTTCTAGGTTTCCTATCCAAAATGAAAATCTATTAAAGGTTTCCCATCCAAAGTCAGATTCTGTTCTAGGTTTCCTATCCAAAGTCAGAATCTGTTCTAGGTTTCCTATCCAAAGTCAGAATCTGTTCTAGGTTTCCTATCCAAAGTCTGAATCTGTTCTAGGTTTCCTATCCAAAGTCAGAATCTGTTCTAGGTTTCCTATCCAAAGTGAAAATCTATCATAGGTTTCCCATCCAAAGTCAGAATCTGTTCTAGGTTTCCTATCCAAAGTGAAAATCTATCATAGGTTTCCTATCCAAATTTAGAATCTGTTATAGGTTTCCTATCCAAGTCAGAATCTGTTATAGGTTTCCTATCCAAGTCAGAATCTGTTATAGGTCTACTATCCAAGTCAGAATGTGTTATAGGTCTACTATCCAAGTCAGAATCTGTTCTAGGTTTCCTATCCAAAGTATAAAAATGTTGCAGGTCTACTATCCAATGTGGGAATCTGTTATAGGTCTACTATCGAATGTGGGAATCTGTTATAGGTTTACTATCCAAAGTGATAATAGATAATAGGTTTCCTATTTAAAGTGAGAATGTGTTATAGCTTTCCTATCTAAAGTGGGAATCTGTTATAGGTTTCCTATCTAAAGTGAGAATCTGTTATAGGTTTCCTATCCAAAGTGAAAATCCGATATAGGTTTCCTATCCAAAGTGAGAATCTGTTATAGGTTTCCTATCCAAAGTGAGAATCTGTTCTAGGTTTCCTATCCAAAGTGAAAATCCGATATAGGTTTCCTATCCAAAGTGAGAATCTGTTATAGGTTTCCTATCCAAAGTGAGAATCTGTTATAGGTTTCCTATCCAAAGTTAAAATCCGATATAGGTTTCCCATCCAAAGTGAGAATCTGTTATAGGTTTCCTATACAAAGTGGTAGTCTGTTCTAGGTTTCCTATCAAAAGGGGCAATATTTTATAGCTTTATTTGGAATACTAGGACAACACACTGGAGTATCGTCTACATCACGGTGTGTGCCTGAAAGTGCTCCTGAAATCATCAGACTGATACTGTAACTATCTACACTTCTTGGGTCTAGGTCATACCAGTATAATTATGATATGAAAGAAAGTCTTCAATGTAGCCCAGTAACCTAGCATCAAACCTATCAGAACCTCCATAACACCGTCACTACAATTTTCATGTAGTGCAAAAAAGGAAAGTTGTCTCAGATTCTTTGGTAACTGTTCCCATTTATTTATTTATTTATTTATTCTATATTTATTTATTTATGCCATTATCTCATGGTGACCATACTTTCGCTCTCTCCTGGGGGTTTTTCCTATGATAAATCTGAAAGATTACGAAGGCTCTCCTTGAATGGATACCGAACAGACAACTTCTCCAGATTAAGTGTCTCACTAGGCCTTCTTCAGAGTTAAGCTAATATTAATAATAATAATAATAATAATAATAATAATAATAATAATAATAATAATAACATGGAATTTATACAGCGCTATATCTTGCAAAAAAAAAACAACAAATCAAAGCGCTTTAATTCATACTAGTCTTTCACATGCAGCCAGTTACAATTAATAGTTTTTACAAATTCAAATGTAAACATACACACGCGCGCACGCGCGCGCACGCCGCGCACACACACACACACACACACACACACACACACACACACTAAGGTTGTACACTCCAGTACATTGTCACCAGTAAGAGCCTAATAGAAAAAAAAAAACCTGCCTAAACTGGATCAGAACTGGCACCCCCCCTGACCACCGCCAAAGTGACCCAGCGGTAACGCAGGGCCTTCTCTGACTGGTGGCCTTACGGCAGTTAAAAATAAAACTTCCACAGGTGCCACAAGACAAGCCTGAGTGTGATGAGATCGGGTTGAGCCGCGTGGAAGCAGCACCGCTGGCACGTCACACCAGATGTGGTAACACATAACACATCATTATTGGGAAAACGATACGACGCGACGCAGACAAACAGGAATCAGCGAAACAGAAGTAACTCGATCAAAAAAAGAAAACGGACCTTAGCACGCCGGGGGCAAACTGGATGGAAGTCACCATGCATTGACGGTGTGCTGCATTAACAGATAAACCGTAATCGGATCAAACTGAAACAGAACCGTGCGTGCGTGCGTGCGTGCGTGCGTGCGTGCACACAGAAGCGATTCGGGACAGAGACACACGAAACACGGCACCAACATATTTATTTTATTAATTTTATTTTCTTCTTTTTTTTATTTCGAGGATAATGGAATAAGCACTCGTGTGTCTTTTTTTTCCCCATCCAGTCCTAGTGTGTATGCAGTTTTGTACATTTTGTCATCCGTTCCCACCGGCACACAATGGCCTACTCTTCCGAAATAAGTGCTTATTCCATTATCCTCGATGTAAAAGAATGAAAATAAAATTTAAAAAAATAAAAATTTAAACAGCGGAACGGGTTTTAATGTGTACGCAAGATGTTCTGCGAGCGTTCGTACACGGGACCTCGGTGTATAATCTCATCCGAAGGACTTTTGGGGAGAGTGGAGTCGGCAGTGATGTTAACTCCGGAGGAAAAATCCTCTTGAACGAGCATCGAACCCGGGTCAGCAGATCACGAATACATCACTCTAACCACCAGGCTATCCCGTCCCCATATATTGAAAAGGGAGTCGGGAAAAACGAACGTATCAATCACAATCAGGCGGCGTTTAGTGACACTCATAAACTATGCATAATACCTTCAGTAAAATGATGTATGTGGTATGGATCATTGAGAAAGGGACATGATTCCTTAACCAAAAAAAACACAAAAAACGGATGACAAAATTTACAAAACTGCATACACACGAGGACTGGATTTTAAAAACAGCACATGAGCGCTTATTCCATTCTCCTCGACATACAAGAATACAAAAAATTTAAAAATTCAAAGAAATTATTTAGTTCACTACAGCGGAAAAGCAGAGCTTCCACAACCATTACACTCAGAAAATCCAAAACAAAACAAAAACAACTAAAAAAACCAGACTAGTTGGTTGGTTGGTTCTTGCTTGCTTACTTGCTCCCTTGTTTGTAGCTTGCTTATTTACTTGTTCGCTTGCTGGCTTGCATGCTCGGTTGGTCGGTTGGTTGGCTGGCTGGCTGGCTGGTTGATTGGTTTATTAAAAGTCTGTTCTCTCTTCCTGATATTAAACTCTCATCATGTCTTAGAAGCATTAAGATTGACAGGGGCAGGGAGTGGAGTGGAGTCATGCTATCAAATCATCAAAGGAAATGAGAAAACGATTTTTAAAAAAACACACAACAACTACAACAACAACAGCAATCTCTTTCAACGTTATAATACCTCGCTAATCTCATACTGGAAAAAAATTAATGACTTCTGCTGGCTCGAAAATGCCCTGGCCTTCAGTAACACTGTTGCAGCTCAGCCCCCCCCCCCCCCCCCCCCCCCCCCCCCCCCCCCCACCCCAACACACACACACACACACACATCTTGCCTTAATTCCAAACACCCTGGTCCAGGCCAAAAGCTGTGTCAGTTATTATTGATGTCAGCTAATTGCCAAGGCCTACTACACTATAATAATAATAATAATAATAATAATAATAATAATATAATAATAATAATAATAATGTATGGAATTTATATAGCGCTGAATCTTGTAAAGCAACAAATCAAAGCGCTCAAATTTTTTTTTTTTTAGGACAATGGAATAAGCACAAATGTGCTTTTTTACATTCAGTCCCCGTGTGTATGCGGTTTTGTCAATTTTGTCATCTGTTCCCACCGGCACACAATGGCCTACTCTTTCGAAAAGCGGAACAGGATTTAACCTGTGCGCAAGATGTTCTGCATGCGTCCGCACACGGGGCCTCGGTTTATAGCCTCATCCGAAGGACTTTGACATTCAGTTCGATTTTTTTGTCAAACTGGGAAGAAAGGGCGAGGCTGGGAATCGAACCCACAACCTCACGGTTTACTTGTTGGCAGGCAAACGTCTTAACCATCCTGCCACCTTCCTTCCTTGTGGCAAAATGTGGTTATGTCGTAAAATTATTGTGTTGAGACTTGCCTTCAGCCATGACAAGCTCTTAACATAACAAACCTGCACTCTCCTTTGTTAAAGGAGAAAAAAAAATGGAACTTATGTCGCGCTATATCTTGCAAAGACAAATCAAAATCGCATGCATTCAACCTAATCTTACACAGTCCTGCAATCAATGATAAATAATTAATAGTTTAAACAAACAGATATTACAAACATGGTGCGCTGCAGACAAAATCTACGAAATAAAATTTCAATAGGCAAATGTTTTTCAAACAAGCACACAACACACACAACTCACACACACACACACACACACACACACACACACACACACACACACACAGGTAATTGCCAAGGCCTACTACACTAAAATGTTGTTATGCCGTAACATTATTGTGTTGAAACTTGCCTTCAGCCATGACAAGCTCTTAACATAATAAACCTGCACTCTCCTTTTGTGTAAAGAAGAAAAAAATCCTCTGAAGTCGGAGTATGGCTGCCTATATGGCGAGGTACTTGAAAATAGTCGTACACGCAAACTTCTCATTCAGTGTCCTTCCTATCTCACAAGTGATTCTCAGGTGGGATGATGAGTGAGTCAGAGTGTGGCATGTTCTGGGAGACCTCCAGGCTGTTAAGCTGGGGAACGCACAACAACAACGACAACGACAATAACAACAACAACAACATTCCAAAACTCCTAATACAAACAAAGCGTGTAAGAATGAGTTGAGTCCAAGCGCTTTGATATGTCTGTGCAAGATACAGCGCTATATCAATTCCATTCATTATTATTATTATTATTATTATTATTATTAACAAAGCAAAAAATAGATTATGATGGATCAGTGGTCTTGATGTAACGTAGCCGTCTACAAAGCTAGAGGTTGCTGGTTCCATTCCCATTTGAACCTCCCCCCCCCCCCAAACTTTCCCACCCTTCACTAGACCTTGAGTGGTGGCCTGGGTGCTAGTCTTTTGGGTGAGGTGATAAATCGAGATCCCGTGTATAATGTGCATTTATTTTTATTTTGGTTTATTTTATTTTATATCGAGGATAATGGAATAAGCACTTATGTGCGCACGTTAAAGAACTCAAGGCAACAAGAGAATTATTCCTGGTAAAACTTCACAAAAACAGAAGAAAAAAAAACGCAACAAGTCTCATAGGGGGAAACAAATACACAAGCAGACAGGAAAATAATTTTCTAAAAAGCAGGTGGCGCTGTTCCAGTGGCGACGCGCTCTCCCCGTGGAAAACAGCCCGAATTCCACGCAGAGAAATCTGCTGTGACTGAAAGTAGTATACAAATACAAACACAAGTGTGGTGATAGAAAAACAACATTAAAAAACAGGCACCATCAAAGACATGCAAGGCTCTGTGTCGGTCTGTCTGCCTACCCGACAGTCTCTCTCTCTCTCTATCTCTCTCTCTCTCTCTCTCTCTCTCTCTCTCTCTCTCTCTCTCCAAAAATTATTTTTGTTTTGTGTTTTCTATAACTGTGCAATATAATAATTTAAAAAAATGAATAAAAATAAGTTGAAAAAAAACATGACAACGATGGACGAAATGGAGCAAGGACATTTCTCAAGACTTTCTCCGTAAAGTGACTGAAAAATTTGCCCCTTGCATTGTGTATTTTAGGTTAATCTGTTCCCATAATTTGTGCGGTCGTTCGGGGAGCGAGATGTCAGTGACCTCAGCTTTTCTATGGGCCAGCAAATTGAGGGCGGCGCCCATCTCCTCTCCCTCCGCTGCTTTTACTTTCCCCGACCCTAAAGAGTGCAGGTACCCATTTACAGCTGGGTGAACTAGGGGAGACTGTATTGAAGCCAAGGCTCACGAACGGTCACCCATTCAAAAGGCAACCACACCCACTGCTGCTAATGGGTATCCCTTCGTTAATGGAGAGAACCTCTCTTTCCCAGTACACGTGCACTGTGCGCATTTGTATTGCTACCGTAACCCAGTAGTGGGTGATACAGAGGGAAGGGTAAGTAGATGGTTGGTTACCCTGTAGCGGGTTACCAGTAGGGAAAACGTTCCTTGACTTGGGGACAACGAGTGCTCTGACCACTGAGCATATGCTGTTGCCATTGTGTATTATTCAGAGTCACGAATAAGAACCAAGGACGCTGAATGAGAACATGTCCAAGCACAAAATAAGCATTGTGGTGTAAGGAAAGCAAGGCAAGCATATCAATGTTGGAACACACAAGAGGAGATGTTTATAACGAAAAACAGAAAATGATAATCAAAAACGTTCCCCGGAAATCAGTTCTTTTGGAGAGACAAAGAAGCAGTGGTGGACCCTTAACTTTTACCAAAGCATGCTTAAATCTGACTGGTTGAAATAAATACATATACAACATTTTTATATGAAAAACTTTACATTTATTCAATAAAAGTGTAGACTGGAACACAGTCATAGAAGAAAAGCTCAAACTTGCAGAGAGATACCGAAATAAAACCATACAGAGGAGAGAGGGAGATTCCAAACAAATTCTTCTAAATAAGCTGATCATAGCCAACACGACATAATAGTACGAGCTCTCTTCCTCTCTCTCTCCATCTCTCTCTTCACTCTGGCTCTTTGCAGAGTTCTGACATACCCGGGTTCCCCCAGCTGTCTAACGTATGAAAATCTAACTCTCTTCTCTCTTCCTCTCTTCCAAAAAATAAGGGTTAATTCGGATTTCATCACTGGCAACATCTAAGTAATTTATGAAAACTGATAACTTTACAGAAAAAACGTACAATCTTGAGGAGGTTAATCGAAGGCACTCTCATACTTTCTGCATAAAGTGATAATAATTGCCTTGATTGTATTTTAGGTTAATCCATGATAAATGATGGGAAAGCTAATTTCTTGGAAATTAGTTTTCTTTGGGCGCAAATAGGCGCGCTTCTGCCTTAGGGCATTAATTTTCCCCGATTTTGTTTGTTCTTGCACTTACTCAATTAAGATAGACACTCGTCTTGAACGTACGACGGACCAAAAAAAGGAACCACTGATTGCTGCTTTATTCTGATGGATCCTTCGTTAAGCCGGAATTTTCTTACATTGGGCCCTGGCTTGTATTATCCGCAAACCAATAAGGGGTGAATGAATTTGCAAGGGCATGAACTTGTTTGGTCCCACTGTAAGAGGCTTACGTAGGATATCAGTTGCATACACGCGCGCGCACGACGGCTCTGCCAACACAAATACTATACATGCTACTCAGAGCACGCACACAAGCTCCATGGACGTGAGACGACACATGCAAGCACAAAAAAAATTTTGGCAAGAACAAGCAAGCGCACTCGTTAACCCACAAAAGAGGTTTAACGATATAATATAATATAAATAAATCAAATAGATTTATAGAGAGAGAGCAAGGGGTGGTGAGACCTAGAGAAGAGCAAAAAGAGAGTGAAAGAAAAGAAAAAGATTTATATGAAGAGATACATTAGTAATAAAAGGGAGACGGGAACAATTCATAGACAAATTCACAAATTAAGCTATCAGGCTACAGAAATAAAAATACAGAGGAGGGAGATCCAAACTCAATTCTTCTATTAGCTCTCTCCTCTCCCATCATTTCTCCTCTCTCTCCTCTCTCTTCTTTTCCCTCCTCTCTTCTCTCTTCTTATTCAAAGTTCCAACATGAAACTCGGGTTTTCCCAAGAATAGTATGAACGATAATGAAAATAATAATCCTATCAATTCCCGAAGAAGAATCAAAGGGACATAATTCAGGATGCATCATCACTGGCAACATCCTCACAGTAACGATGTTTGAAGCTGATCAACTTTACAGAAAATCGTATCATCTTGAGGTGGGGTTTTTTTAATCAGAAGCCACTCTCTTTCACATTACTTGCATAAAATGATCACATAATTATGTGTATGATTTTTTTCTAGAAGAACGAGAGCATGGATAAATGAATAAATCAAAAAAAACTACATCTTTTTTGGAAATGTTAATGTTTATGTTTTTGGGGTAAAAAGGTCTCGTTTTGACTTAATGGCAATAAAGTTTTCTGATTTTGATTCTGATTCTTGTATCTTACTCAAATTTAAGATAGAACACCCACTTCGTCCTGCTGATCTGTAGCACACTAAAAGAAAAAGATAGTATTGATATGCTGGCTTTAATTCTGATTCAGCTGCTCTGCAGCTAAGCCGGCAATTTTACATTAATTGGGCCCTGGCTCTGATTGATCCGCGACAATTAAGGTCGTTGGAATGAATTTGCATAATTCTGGCATTGAACTTGTTTGGCCCCACTGATTAAACGCCATGCTTTGTCTGATATCACTAGTGCCACACACGCGCGCGCACGCGCGCATGCACACACACAAACACATACACACATACACACACACGCACGCACACACAACGCTCACATAACCGTGAGCACGCACACACGCAAGCACACACACAAACACATTCACACACATTAACACACACGCACTCGCACTCACACACACACACACACACATAATATATATATATATAGATATAGATATATATATAGATATATATAGAGAGAGAGACAGAGAGAGAGAGAGACAGAGAGAGAGAGACAGAAAGAGAGAGAGAGAGAGAGAGAGAGAGAGAGAGAGAGAGAGAGAGAGAAATAAAACCATACAGAGGAGAGAGGGAGATTCCAAACAAATTCTTCTAAATTAAGCTGATCATGGCCTCACCAGCATAATAGTATCAGAGCTCTCTCTCTCTCTCTCTCTCTCTCTCTCTCTCTCTCTCTCTCTCTCTCTCTCTCTCTCTCTCTCTCTCTCTCTTATTCAAGAGTTCCAACATGAAACTCGGGTTTTCCCAAGAATAGTATGAACGATAATGAAAATAATAATCCTATCAATTCCCGAAGAAGAATCAAAGGGACATAATTCAGGATGCATCATCACTGGCAACATCCTCACAGTAACGATGTTTGAAGCTGATCAACTTTACAACTGAAATTTGAAAAACCGCATGAAATTAACATCAACATTCGAAACTATTTCCACTGACATTCACATGTCTATGTCATTCCGTTACAGCAAACACAGATTGCCGTGACATGATTTGATCACATTTTGTCACCAATCACCTCGTTTATCATTCCTGAACAAAACTCGAACGTTAAGAGAAAAAAAACCACCCAAAGAGTTTCAAATGAAATCATATTTTTGGAAGCATCTTTGAAATCCGTTTATAATAATATGGATCGGGGCAGGACTATAATGTCCAGTCAGGTGCGATACCTCTAGACCACAGATGTACACTTCAGGGGACATTTCCCCTCAGTTAAACACTTCAAGCAAAACTCGAACCATCGCCTTCAGTTTCCATCACGTCACGAGTGTGACGCTCCAACCACGGTAAGGACAGGATAGGATAGCCTAGTGGTTAGAACATTGTGCTCGCAATCTGACGACCCGGGTTCGATTCCCGTTCAAGGGGGATATTTTCCCCTGGAGTAATCATCAGTGCCGACTCCACTCTCCCCAAAAGTCCTTCGGGTGAGACTATAAACCGAGGCCCCGTGTGCGCGAACGCTCGCAGAATATCTTGCCCACACGTTAAATCCTGTTCTGCTTTTCGTAAGAGTAGGACATTGTGTGCCAGTGGGAACAGATGACAGAATTTACAAAAACCGCATACAGACGGGAACTGGATGTAAAAATTCACATCAGTGATTATTCCATTATCCTCGAAATAAAAGAATATTTTTTTTTAATTAAAAAGTAAGTGTCCTGCATCCTCATTCTCTACACACACACACACACACACACACACACACACACACACACACACACACCACAACACAACACAACACAACACAACACACACACACAACAACACACATACACAAACACAACACACACACACAACACAACACACAACAAC
>CM054141.1:12679030-12684030 GCA_028751875.1 Rapana venosa | reverse complement strand
TGCCACCAAAAAATGCTTAACAGGTTTCTTGCACATAATTACGAAATTATCTGCGTGCAGTAATGCCGACCCCCTTTGGAAAACTTGATGGAACCAATGCTAGAAGAGAGAAATCAGCTTGTGATGGGTAATTTATCGTCTTTTGTTTCTTGGGGTTGTTTTTTTTTAACTCAGGAACTATGCTGCAGTGATTTGGTAAGTATAGTCATCATGATAAATTTGAACGGAGAGTGAAGTGGAGTGGAATGGAGTGGAGTGGAGTGTAATGTGGTGTGGGTGTGGTGTGTTGAGGTGGAGGTGTGGTGTGGTGTGGTGTGGGGGTGTGGTGTGGTGTGGGTGAGGTGTGGTGTGGTGTGTTTTGGGGTGTGGTGTGGTGGGAGTGGTGGGTGAGGTGTGGTGTGGTGTGGTGAGGGGTTTGGGGTGGTGGGTGTGGTGGGGTTTGGGGTGGTGTGGGTGGGTGGTGGGTTTTGTGGTGTGGTGTGGTGTGGTGAGGTGAGGTGTGGTGTGGTGTGGTGAGGTGTGGTCTGGTGTGGGGGGGTGGTGTGGTGTGTGGTGAGTTGGGTGAGGTGGTTGTAGAGTAGTGTAGTGTAGTGTAGTGTAGTGTAGGTAGTGCAGTGTAGTGTAGTGTAGTGTAGTTAGTGCAGTGTAGGTAGTGTAGTGTAGTGGGTTTTTGTGGGTCTAGAGGTAACGCGCCTGTCAAAAATGAAAAGTCCGGTCGGAAGGTGCGGTGGGTTTAATCCCGTTTGGGCCCGAAACTTTTTCCCATTCATTAGACCATGAGTGGTGGTCTGGGCCTGTCTTTGGGGATGAGACATAAACCGAGGTCCCGTTTGTTACACAAAATTATTTAGTGCACGTAAAAGAACCCAAGGCAACAAGAGAGTTGTCCCTGGCAAAATTCTTAGAAAAAAAGCCACTCTGATAGGGAAACAAATTCAGTTGCAGACCAAAACAAAAAACAAAACAAAAAGGTGGCGCTGCTCTTGTGGCGACGCGCTCTCCCCGGGGAGAGCAGCCCAAATTTCACGCAGAGAAATCTCGTGACTTAAAGTGGTATAAATTAAATAAATAAATGAAATAGTGTCGTGCGGCGCGCGAGGCGCAGCGCAGGGTAGTGTAGTGCAGTGCAGTGCAGAGCAGTGCAGTGCAATGCAGAGCAGTGCAGCGTAGCGTAGTGTAGTGTAGTGTAGTACCACAACAGACATGTTGCGTATATTTGGGTAGCTCTTTGCGGGGAAGGAGAGTGCATCACCAACACTACATCGCCACCAGTTTTCTTTGTTGGAGGGTTTTTTTCCTACTTTTGTCCTGTCTACCAATTTGGTGTGTGGGGTGTGGGGTGGTCCTTACCAGAGAACCTTTTACTACTGGATTGCTGCCAGAAAACTTTCCCCTTGCTGCTTTGGATTCCTCCAAAATGTGCAAATGGTACTTAACCCCGGATTATCATGTCATCTCAAAGACTTGACACAGACCACCAACCACTCGTAATTTAGCCAATGGGGGAGAAAAGCCTGGCTTCAGATGGGAATGAAACCAGCGACCTATTGCTTCCTACACGGGCAATGCGCTACTGCTAGACCATTGACGATTTAACTCTACACTGACCATACTGTGATAAGTAGAGAAAGAGAAATTGTTTCTATGTGGGTGTGCCTGTGAGCGGGGCACTTGCACTCATCATGCAAACCATTTCTATGCAAACGAGTGCTGGCAATGTTGTGAATGCCTGTCTTGATGCTCAAGCCAATCTTGAATCTGTACCCCCAGACTAGTGCAAACTTAATTCGCGGGCCCTAGAAAGTTTTAAAGAATTGGCATCTTTACTGCACAGGGAGGGTCTGGGGTTTCTAGTGTTCTTTTAGCTTAGGTTACAAACTCTTGGTCTCTTCAAATAGTTATTGTAATAGGATAGCTCAGTGGTCGGAGCACTCGCTTTCCCCCAGCCAAGTTAAGCAGCATCGAGCGTGGTTACCACTTGAATGGGTGACCATTTGCACGCCTTGGCTTCAGTACAGTCCCCCAGTTCACCCAGCTGTAAATGGGTGCCTGCTCTCTTTAAGGTCAGGGAAGGTAAAACAGCGAGGGAGAGGAGATGGGCGCCGCCCTTAAAATGCTGGCCCCTAGAGAAGTGAGGTCTCTGACGCCTCGCTCCCCTACGACCTTATAGGTTATGGAACACCTTTACCGTTACTGCTCTTAACAAAAGTGAGGTGTCAGTATAACTCTAAGTAAAACAAATTAGCAGCATATTTCCTAGACTTTTAGTACATTTACTTCATACACTGTTAGCATACTTTCTACAAATAGTTTAATTATGTTTACTTGATACTGTTTCACGTTGCTCTTTGCAATGTTCTTGTCATAAAACCTATTACTGCTATTGCTATTGTAGCTGCTGCTATTGTTGCCGTTATTGCTGCTATTGCTACTGTTGTTTCTTTCCTCCTGCTGCTGCTGCTGCTGCTGCTGCTGCTGCTGCTGCTGCTGCTGCTGCTGCTGCTGCTGCTACTGCTGCTGCTGCTGCTGCTACTGCTGCTACTGCTGCTTCTACTTCTCCTACCACTACTACTACTACTCCTACTACTGCTGCTGCTGCTGCTGCTACCACTACTACTACCTACTCCTACCACTACTACAACTGCTGCTGCTGCTGTTATTGTTACTGCTGCTGCTATAACTACTTTATTTTATTGATTTTTTATTTTATTTATCTATTTATTTTATATCGATGATAATGGAATAAACACTTATGTGCTTTTTTACATCCAGTCCCTGTCTGTATGCGGTTTTGTAAATTTGGTATCTGTTCCCACCGGCACACGATGGCCTACTCTTACGAACAACGGAACAGGATTTAAAGTGTGCGCAAGATGTTCTGCGTGCGTTCGCCCACGGGACCTCGGTTTATAATCTCATCCGAAAGCCTTTTGAGGAGAATGGAGTCTGCACTGATGTTAACTCCAGGGGAAAATATCCCCCTTGAACGGGGAATCGCACCATGTAACTTTCATGTAACTTGTCTGTTGGATGTCTTCATTCATTAGGTAAGTTTGAATACGTTTTTCCATTAGGTCTGAGTTTGGAATGTTATCAACTGCCTGCTTACGGGCCGTACAAATGCCAGGGATGTCGGGAAGCACATCAAAGGGGAATGCACATGCCAGGAATTCTGTCCACAGCGGAATTGACAGCTAGCTAAAATGAACTGGAATGGTGGGTGACTCCTTGTCTCTCCTTCCTTCATTCTCTTGCCGCCCCCGCCTGTCTGTCGCTCTATCTGTCTGTCTGTCTGTCTGCCTGTCTGTCTGCCTGTCTGTCTCTGTCTTTATCTCTCTCTCTCTCTCTCTCTCTCTCTCTCTCTCTCTCTTTCTTTCTTTTTCTTTCTTCTCCTCTCTCTCTCTCTCTCTCTCTCTCTTTTCTCTCTCTCTCTCTCTCTCTCTCTCTCTCTCTCTCTCTCTCTCTCTCTCTCTCTCTCTCTCTTATGTCATCTTTTGTTTATTCCGGCAGCAAATTATGGAACGAAATCCCAGTCTTTATAAAAGAGAAAAGTAGCATATCATCTTTTAAAAAAGCGTACCACACACACTTGTTTAATTTCCTGTAATATACATTGGGTGAGCGTGCTTGTTGAACTCTGTGTGTGTGTGTGTGTGTGTGTGTGTGTGTGTGTGTGTGTGTGTGTGTGTGTGTGTGTGTGTGTGTGTGTGTGTGTGTGAGTGTGTGAATGTGTGTGTGAATGTGTGTGTGTGAATGTGTGTGTGTGTGTGTGCGTGTCCTGATGCTCTACCACTTGTTTTCTAGGGGGTTGTGTGGTGTGTGTGGGTGGTGGAGGGTTTTTTTTGTTGTTTTTTTTTGTTGTTTTTTTGTTTTGTTTTTTTTTGTTGTTGTTGTGGGGGGTTTTGTGTGCTTCAACTATTGCTTATTGTTTGATGCCGGTGCAAATGTGTGGTTATGATACTTTGATGATTATGACGTAAGGCTATTATAAAATGTGAGGAGATGTAAAATGTGAGGAGATGTATGTGTGTGTGTGCGTGTCTGTGCATATGTACGCGCAGTGTGTGCGCGCGCGGTGTGTGGTGTGTGTGTGTGTGTGTGTGTGTGTGTGTGTGTGTGTGTGTGTGTGTGTGTGTGTGTGTGTGTGTGTGTGCGCGTGCGTACGTTGTGTGTGAGTGAGTGTGTGTGAGTGTGCTTGAGCGCGCGTGTGTGTGTGAGTGTGCTTGCGCGCGCGCGCGTGTGTGTGTGTGAGAGTGTGTGTGTGTGTGTCTGTGTGTGTGCGTGTATGTGTGTGTTGATTTTTGGGGGAGGGTTTTCCGTTTAGGGAGTGGGGTGTCAGGGAGGGGAGTTTGTCAGTGTTTAATTGGTCTTGTTTATTCATTCGATCGGTTCATTTTTGTGGTCTTTCATTGATTTCTTGATTTACCAATAATTGAATGGAAAATTGTGTGATTCATTTCATTGCTTTTTGACACTATTTTGTTTGTTGATTCATTGGTTTATTCATGTTTGTTTCACTTTTTGCCCATGAGGGCCTGGTGTAAAGAAGCCTCTGGCTTATCCAAATACCCTCATTAAAATATTTGAGTTCGAGTTCGAGTTCTCTCTCTCTCTCTCTCTCTCTCTCTCTCTCTCTCTCTCTCTCTCTCTATCTATTTATCTATCTATCTATCTATCTCTTTCCCTCTCCCTCCCTCTCTGTTTCTCTCTCTCTCTGTCTCTCTCTCTCTCTCTCTCTCTCTCTCTCTCTCTCTCTCTCTCTCTCCCTCCCTCTCTCTCTCTCTCTCTCTCTCTCTCTCTCTCTCTCTCTCTCTCTCTTCGCTCTCTCGCTCTCTGTCTTTCTGTCTCTGTCTGTCTGTCTGCCTCTCTCTCTCTCTCGTATTGTTCCATATCACCAATATTTCACTTGTAAGCAGAAGCGCATGCACACACACACACACACACACACACACACACACATCTCTCTCTCTCTCTCTCTCTCTCTCTCTCTCTCTCTCTCT
>CM054141.1:12671530-12674030 GCA_028751875.1 Rapana venosa | reverse complement strand
CTGAGCTATCCCGTCCCCGACTTTACAATTTAGATCTACACAAATTAATTCCCATGTTCTGTGTAAGGATGGCAACAAAACAAAAATTACCAAACAAACAAAAACGAAAAAAAAAACTGTACCAAAGATAATGCCACGTGCATTAATATCCATATAAAGATCAACGTTCAAAAATCAACTGCACTAAAGGTAATGCACTGAAATCCATATAAAGATCAATGTCCAACTTTTTTTTAAAAAGTATTTGAACATTCCAATTTGGGGGGAGATTAATGATATTTCACCACTTTCAGTCCTTCAAAAGTCTAATAAATACTAGACTTCTCTTTCTTAATTTGACTTTAATAAGCACCCTAAAAAAATCGTTGCTACAGTACTCATGTTTCATCCTCTTCTGCTGTCATATTAACTGCTACATCATTACGATAAAGATAAGGGAACAAGTTTCAGAGGTTTTATATAAAACAGCCTCTGAGCTTATTAACTTTTTAGAGACCAAGAAAGTTCTACTACTGTTTTTTTGCAGTGCGTGACAATTAGCTTGCAGACGATTGAAACGAGTTTCTTTTTCATGGTTTTGAATCTCACTATCAACTTCAAATGCTGCCTTGAGGCGAGAAAATTCACATTCCTTTTTCATGCCATTTCAGCAGCTGTGGAAGGCTGCAAAAAAAGAACTTCTTGCTGTGAAACACTTGAAATCTGCTTGATTCGTTTACCGTCTACTTTATGGCCGTAAAGAAACAGAATGTGGCGTGTTGGGTATAAATTGATCTCACGCGAATAAAAGGAACGTATATACATGGGGCCGGGATAGCTCAGTGGTCAGAGCACTCGCTTTCTCCCAGCCAAGGTTAAGCAGCATCGAGCGTGGTTACCACTTGGATGGGATGACCGTTTGCGCGCCTTGCCTTCAGTACAGTCGCCCAGTTCACCCAGCTGTAAATGGGTACCTGCCCTCTTTAGGTTCAGGGAAGATAAAGCAGCGAGGGAGAGGAGATGGGCGCCGCTCTCAATATGCTGGCCCCTTGAGAAGCTGAGGTTTCTGATGCCTCACTCCCCTACGACCACATAGGTTATGGGAGACCTTTACCCTTATATACTTTACGCTGCTATTTGTCCCAGTTTCGGCACTGATCAGTCTGATTCTTTATTTGTTACATCAGATAACTGTGGGCCCACCCATTCAACAACTTATTTTCAGGATCAAATAACTGATTCAATGATAAGTGTGCTCCCCTCCCCCCCAAAAATAATAGTAATAATAATAAATGAAGGTGGTTATTTCGTTAAATTTAGTATATATTTCTAGATTACATACCAAAAACAAAAACTACCCTGGCAAAGCTAAAACAATGGGGTTTTATTTTTCGTTCATCGGGTAGAACTCGGAAGTGCACCAAATGGTGAGATTTTGCATATAATATGTGACCGTTTTTGCTCACCATGATAGTAGCCGTATTCCAACTTCGGGAATGAAACACTAGTTATCACTCCTGCAATCCGAGATCAAAACTATGCAGTCACATTCTACATCAAACAAAACATGAAGAACTAGGCTGTTAAGCTGGTTGGTTTATAATCTTTTTGTTTTTTTCTGATACCAGACTTTCTGATGACATCAAAGATGAACCTCACAGAATAATTATAACTTTCGTAGGCTGATTCACAGCTTTTGTGGATCCTGTATCCTAATTATTTCATGACTGCCAGTTTGGTTTTGCGTGATGATGTGCTTTATATGAGACATTAATCGCATAATATTTGCAAGAAAAAACAACCTTGCTGCCATGGGGTTTGTTTTTTTTAACACGTACTGATAGTAAACGGTAAAGGTGTCCCATAACTTATATGATGTCGTTGGGGAGCGAGGCGTCAGAGGCCTCACTTCTCTAGGGGCCAGCATATTAAGGGCGGCGCCCATCTCCTCTCCCTCACTGCTTTACCAACTGTACTTGCACATTTAATGTCGGTCTGTCATCCTATTAAAACGTTAATACCCAGACCAGCACTCATGGTTTAGTGGATGGGGAGGAAAGCGTTGGCTTTAGATGAGAATTGAACCAGTGACCCTCAACTTTCTCGATAGATCATTACTTCTCGGCCACTGATCGTTCTCCACACAGAACATAATCTGATGTAGCAGTGGAAAAAAAAGAATAGTTTCTTCGTTGGGTGGCTAAGAGCGGGGTACTTGTTCATGCACACCATCTATATGCAAACGAGCATTTACGATCTTGTAATCCAACCTGGATGTGTATTCAGAACAGTAAAAACTTGATTCACAGGCCCTTAAAAAAAACTTAAATAGCATCATCTTTTCTGCATGTGTTGGAGGGTGGGGTTGGGGGGGTGAAATGTTCTTTTTAGATGACATTACAAACCCTCATTTTCCTCAGATGATAATTCCAGACGTCCGGTTAACAAAATTGGGTCACAGTATAGAATAGAATTTGAAAGAGAAGTTCACGAACTATTTCCATGTAAGTTTAGCATAATC
>CM054141.1:12651530-12664030 GCA_028751875.1 Rapana venosa | reverse complement strand
ACGGGCTGTGGGATTGTTGTGCAGACATGACCACATTAAACAGCATGGGAGGAATAAGCCTAAACCCTGTTCGTGAGCTCTGCCAAGCACAAGGCTTGGCGGGCACAACAGATGAGTACAGTCAAGTGCTTTGGTTGGGGGGGGGGGGGGGTCTATGGTTCAAATGCGGTTGATGCCTAGAGTTTCAAGCATATTATGGAAGCTTCCTATATTTTCCATTGACGTATATGCAGACCACATAACATCTAGATCACCTTATTGTATACGTACGTATGGGATATGGGGATGGAAAAGTTTCTGTGGTCAGAGCACTCGTTTTCCCCCAAGCTAATGTTAAGCAGAAGTGAGCGTGGTTACCAGGTAGATGGGTGACCGTTTGCGCGCCTTGGTTTTCAGTACAGTCCCCTCAGTTGACCCAGATGTAAATAGGTACCTGCTCTCCAACGACCGCATGGGTTATGGGACACCATTACCTTTTTATACGTAAATATGCTAAGGATTAAACATGTACGTCAACGATTCTATGAGTCTATCAAGATTTGGTGGACAATGCTTTATAAACACTAGATAACTGGAGACAGTAAAAGGTAAAGATAAAGGTCTCCTCCCATAACCTATGTGGTCGTAGGGGAGCGAGGTGTCAGAGACCTCAACTTCTCCCAGAGGCCAGCATATTAAGGGCGGTGCCCATCTCCTCTCCCTCGCTGCTTTACCTTCCCTGACCCTTACGATACAGCTGGGTGAACTGGGGGACTGTACTGAAGCCAAGGCACGCACACGGTCACTCACCCACTTGGTAACCACGCTCAATGCTGCTTAACATTGGCTTGGGAAAGCGAGTGCTCTGACCACTGAGCTTTCCCGTCACCCTAACTGAAGATTATACCCTTACTTCTAAAAACAATTGTAACAAATAAAACAAAACAGGCTTTAAATACTGTCTCTCCGACCAGTAAAATAAACGCAAAGCCGCGCAGTATAAGAAACTCTGAACACAGAAACATCGGTCAAAAAAACCAAGCAAGAGAATTACGTCCCTCAAGCTACTGCCAACTGCAGGGTAGAGCTGTGCAGTACGCCTGCCAGCAAGCAGAGTTTCCCAGTCTATAATATCCCAACTGTTAACAACATGAAATGCATTTTTACCAACAGTAAGATAAGCCTCAAGACAAAGATCCATGTTTTGAGAGCCTACGTATGGTCCATTCTTCTGTACGGATGTGAGTGCTGGACCCTAGCCAAGGACACAGAACAGCGACTAGAAGCAGTGGAAATGTGGTTCATCCGGAGAATCATGAAAGTCTCATGGACAAAAAGAAAAACAAATGCAGAAGTAATGGAAATGGCTAGGTACAAGAGATCCCTTCTCAACACCATCAGAGAAAGACAGCTCAAATTTTTCGGCCATATAATCAGGGCTGACGGACTAGAGAAACTGTTATGGAGTGGCAAAATCTGTGGAAACAAGAGCAGAGGAAGACAACGCACAAAATTCACAGACACCTTAAACAAATTCGCAACGAATAAAGAGGGCACCAACAATGAGCTCATGAGAGGGACCGAGAACAGGGAAGAATGGAGAGCCATGATCGTCGATGTCTGCAGGACCAGACCGGACACTTGAAGAAGAAGAAGAATACCCCCACACTGTGCAGCTCTGGTTGTCAGCGGAAAGTGAGGAGTGGACCAGACTATTCCTCCCCTCTACACACAAACCCTCTCCCTGTGCTAACTTAGGCAAACAGGTTCGCCAGAAACATGCAAACACTAGTGACCCACGGCTGTTAGACATACTTGACTACCATTTGTCACAGCTAGAAGACGGTCTACTGCACAGGCTAGCAGGGAAAGGGCTGTTTTATATCTTCAGGCTTCAGGGGAGAGGAAAGAAGTACAATACAGACTGATTTAACGAAGGTTAGCACTAACTACAACAGCTAGGAGAAGGTCAAACATAGCGCGCTCGATAACTGGAATGTCTACAAGAGGAAGAGTCGGATTAACCAACAACTTGTAGGAGTTTGTTCATAGTAGTCAAGAGTATGCAGCTAGGAGAAGGTCAACATAGCGCACTCCATAACTGGAATGTCTACAAGAGGAAGAGTCGGATTAACCAACAACTTGTAGGAGTTTGTTCACAGTAGTCAATAGTATGTGTTGTGTAGTACGGCAACTTATATGATTTTGTCCCCAGCGGTCGACAGTACATACATGCAGTACATTTTCAGTCCTGAATGTCTTTGCAAGGGGTACAACAAGCACTGAATAGATCGAGAGAGATGGGATGGCTTGTAACAGACCACGTTGTACAGTATTCTTTACTGGCAAAAAGATGTGTTAGCGCAAAGACAACGAACTTTTTTCTGTTATTATATGGGGATGTTATGTTCTTGTGGAAGTTCGGGGTCAGTATATTCACCATCACCTTCACCTATCTCGTAGTTCCTTGGAACGTGGGGGCACTAATGAAGATTTCGCAACCAGCTTCCTCCATTCTCCACTCTCCACTCAATATATTGCGTGAGGTCAATTTCATATTTCGGATGACCAAGAGGTGTCCTTATTTGTATTTCATAATCACATGCTTTGCATTATGAAGTAGTAGCATCTTGTGAGGCATAAAAATTTTGAATGTTTCCAGTGTTCGGAAGAACGAACTAAAGTAAGCCCGATTGTGCACAGACCTGGCCTAGCAACCGTGTTTAACCCCCCATTAAGGCAGCTGCACTCCGACTTCAGAATGGTGTCTAAACACGACACCTATATGCATGGGGGTTGTTGGGGTTTTTTTTAGATTTTGTCATGCGTTCCTACTGGCACGAAATAGCTTGCCCTTCCAAAAGGCTGAACGTGGTTTTAACGCATGCAAAAAATGTTCTGCGTGCGTTCGCACACGGGACCTTGGTTTCTAGTCTCAATCGATGGACTACGTGATATCTCATAACACACACGCACTTAACACGCGCCCCACCCCCACCTACACCCCCTATCTCCACCCCCAAAACGGAAAATCCAAAATAGGAGACCATAAAAGTGCAAACTCAGCCTGGGGAATGGAATGACGTCACGTCAGCCGTTCCAGTATGACCTTCGCTTGTGTAATCAACTCCAATTAACGACCTGTAAGATTCGAGGCGAAGGGGTAACAGACTCTCCAGGCACGGATGAATAATGGAGGGACAAGGAGAGTAGGTTTGGGGTTGATCGACTATGAATGAATAAATGATGATGTGTCTACGTTAGTTATAAGGAGTATTCGTTTCTGCTTACAACTTTGCCGTGGCTAAATGGGAGTTTCCTTTTGTATCAGATTTAGTCTAGCCACCATGTTATGAAGTTCACATGACGACGAATATAATAAAGCAGAGAGAGAGAGAGAACTCTGAACTCTGAACGTGTTTAATATGTACATTGATCTTGGGCCACAATACACGGAGTTTGGGGGAAGGAGAAGAATCAACATACTGGTATGTAAAGTATTATTGAACATGGAAGAACAAAAACCCAACCAAGAAAACAAACCAACAACCGATTCATGTGAATCATGACAGACAGAGACAGAAACACAGAAAGAGAGAGTTCTGAAGAGAATCAGAGACAGACAGACAAACAGAGACAGATGAACAGAGAGAGAGAGAGAGAGAGAGAGAGAGAGAGAGAGAGAATTCTGAGGAGAGATACAGACAGACAGAGAGACAGAGACAGAAACACAGAGAGAGCTCTGAAGAGAAACAGAGACAGACAGATAGACAAACAAACATGGACCAGACAGAGAAAGAGAGACAGAAAGAGAGAGACAGACAGACAGAAAGACACAGAGAAATATATGAATTGAGAGAGAGAGTGTGATATCTTTATTTCATATTCAAGGGCTACAGATAAGCACTTAGATACTCTCTTTCCTTCAAGCCGTTGCCCTGATTTGGGATTACAAGACAGATTAAAGGACAGACACACAGACAGACAGACACACAGACAGACAGACACACAGACAGACACACAGACAGACAGACAGACAGACATACAAACAGACAGCGACAGACAGAATTTTAACATCCTAATAACAACAAAAAACGAAAGAAACCCCACATGACACACCTACTACGACAGTAGCCGACTGACTTAGACAACACTTAAATCTTACAATTCCTATCAGAATTTAGCGAAGAAAAGAGTAGTGCAAATCAGATATCCTCCCCTCCCCTCCCTCCCGCCCCCCAACCCACTCACCCACCAAGACAAAAATCTGTTTACAAACTTTTTAAAAAAATTCATTTACCTTTAATAATAAGAAATAAGCAAGGTCTTAGACAATTTACATCTTGAGGGTTAAGAGAAGTGGTGGCGAGAGAGAGACAGAGACACAGAGAGAGAGAACACTGAACACTGAGAGAGAGAGAGGAGAGAGAGAGAGAGATAGAGAGAGAAAACTGAGAGAGAGAGAGAGAGACAGAGAGGGACAGAGAGAGAGAGAGAGAGAGAAAGAAGAGAGAGAGAGAGAGAGAGAGAGAGAGAGAGAGAGAGAGAGAGAGAGAGAGAGAGAGAGAGAGAGAGAGAGAGAGAAACACTGAACACTGAGAGAGAGAGAGAGAGAGAGAAAGTGATCTTTTTCTCTCCACAAAACTTTTTAATCACTAACAGTTAGGTAGACTTAAACCCACCCACCCCACCCACCCCCCCCCCCCACCCCCCACACCCCCCCTTACGTCTTTGTTAAGAATCGATACCCACATCACCACCACCACCACCATCACCATCACACCCACCACCACCACCACCACCACACCCACCACCACCACCCAGGTGAGTGATCAAGAGTTTCCAACTTAAACTTACTCATCCCAACCCACCACCACCATACCCCACACCCCACCACCACCACCCCCCCACCATCCCCCCCCCCCTTTCCCCTCCAAGTCTCTGTAAATAACCAGACATCTCGGCTAGACCGTCTGGAACCTTGTTCTTTACGTGCCGACTCCCTGTCTAAACCCCAACGGTTTAAATCACATTTCTTTTTCGCATTCCAATGAGCAGCCCAAAGTTTGGGATACAAAACCAACCTATACCCTATGATTATAATCATTATCATCTTCTGTGGACCCCCCCACCCCCACCCCTCTCCAAAACAGCTGTGTGTGGGGGGGGGGGGGGGAGGGGGGGGGTATGTGTGTGTGTGTGCGTGTGTGTGAGTCTGTGTTGTGTGTGTGTGTGTGTGTGTGTGTGTGTGTGTGTGTGTGTGTGTGTGTGTGTGTGTGTGTGTGTGTGTGTGTGTGTGTGTGTGCGCGAGTGTGTGTGTGTGTGTGTGTGTGTGTGTGTGTGTGTGTGTGTGTGTGTGTGTGTGTGTGTGTGTGTGTGTGCGTGTCTCTGTGTGTCTGTGTGTGTCTGTGTGTGTCTGTGTGTGTGTGTGTGTGCGAATGTGTTTTTGTGTGTGTAAGTGTATGTGTGTGTGTGTTTGTGTCTGTGTGTCTGTGTCTGTGTTTGTTGTGTGTGTGCGTATGTGTTTGTGTGTGTGTGTGTGTGTTTGTGTGTGTGTGTTTGTGTCTGTGTGTGTGTGAGTGTGTGTGTGTGTGTGTTTCTGTGTCTGTGTGTGTGAATGTGTTTTTGTGTGTGTAAGTGTATGTGTGTGTTTATTTCTTCTTAAATTATTTACTTATTTATTCTTTAATTTCGAGGATAATGGAATAAGCACTCATGTGCTTTTTTTTTCATCCTGTCCCCGTGTGTATGCAATTTTGTCATACGTTCTCACCGGCAGGCACACAATGGCCTACTCTTCCTAAAAAGCGGAACGAGTTTTAACGTGTGCGCAAGATGTTCTGCGTGCGTTGGCACACGGGACCTCGGTTTATAGTCTCATCGAAGGACTTTTGGGGAGAGTGGAGTCTGCACTGATGTTAACTCCAGAGTAAAAAATCCTCTTGTCTATATGCGTGTGTGTGTGTATGTGTGTGTGTGTGCATGTGCGTTTGGGTGCGTGCGTGTGTGCGTGCGTCTGTGCGTGCGTGTGTGTCTGTGCGTGCGTGCGTGCGTGCGTGCGTGCGTGCGCGCGTGCGTGTGTGCGTGCGTGCGTGCGTGCGTGCGTGCGTGCGTGTGTGTGTGTGTGTTTTAAGAAGGGGCGCCGTGTGTTCAAAACATGCTACTCAGTTTCACAGTTGATCTAGCTACATAAGGTTCTAGGAGATGGGCCATCTTCATTATTAGTATTTACAAGTTTGTTGTGTGTGTGAGAGGTTTTTTCTCTCTTTTTTTTGTTTTTAGCTGGTGGGAAAGGTTTCTATTAAAACGTCTGTCTGTATCTTGATGTAGATGTTAGGATCGTTGAGAACTGGAAGAATAGTGTTATCCGATCCACGGAGGAGAGATGGGGAAGGGAGGGGAGGGGGGGGGGGAAAGAGAGACAAGACTGTTCTCCTTTGAGCGCTCAAAGTTTACTTAGCGCTCTGGAACTTTTTTTTTTTCCCTAACGTGACCAAATCGATTTATACGCACAGACTTCACTCTTGTCTAACTTTCTGACTGTATCCCAGCCCCCCTCACCCCCCTTCTCTCTCTCTCTCTCTCTCTCTCTCTCTCTCTCACTCACACACACACACACACACACACACACACACACACGCAACGCACGCACGCACGCACACACACCACACACACACACACACACACACACTGTGTATGTGTCTGTCCCTAGCTCTCTGTCTCGGTCTCTCTCAGCTCTCTGTCTGTCTGTCTGTCTGTCTGTCTGTCTGTCTGTCTGTCTGTCTCTCTCTCTCTCTCTCTCTCTCTCTCTCTCTCTCTCTCTCTCTCTCTCTCTCTGCCCTCTCTCACCCGCTCTCCCTCTCTCCCTCCTTCCCTCTCTGCACCCCCCCCCTCTCTCTCACCTCTCTCTCTCTCTCAAATAAAAGAATTTGTCATTCTCTCTCTCTCTCTCCATCTCTCCGTCTCTCTCTCTCTCTCTCTCTCTACTCTCCCCCTCTCTCTCTCTCTCTCTTTCTGTGCCCCCTCTCTCTGTCTCTCTCCCTCTCTGCCCCTCTCTGTTCCCATCTCTCTCTCTCTCTCTCTCTCTCTCCTCTCTCTCTCTCTGCCCTCTCTCCACCCGCTCTCCCCTCTCTCCCTCCTTCCCTCTCTGCACCCTCCCCCCCTCTCTCTCACCTCTCTCTCTCATCTCTTTCTCTCTCGCCGCCACTACCACCACTCTTAACCCTTCCAGATGTAAATTATCTTAACTTGCTGCACTTACCTACACATTTGGGAAACTGAGCCCAAGCTAGCTTCTTATTGAACTTTCTATTTCTTACTTCAAACACTTGTACAAAAAGGGGGGGGGGGGGGGAGAGTCCAGCTTAGAGGGAGGTAAGGAGGAGGTGGGAGGGGGGGGGAAGGGAGTCGAACCCAACCGTAGACCTTACAACAACTAAGAACTAAGAATCAATTAGGATCAAATCAATTCAGTTTGGGCCCGAAACTCCCCCCCCATCCATTAGTCCATGAGTGGTGGTCTGGGCGCTAGTCTTTCGGATGAGACGATAAACCCGAGGTCCCGTGTGGTGTTACACGAAATTATTCAGCGCACGTAAAAGAACCCACGGCAGCAAGAGAGTTGTCCCTGGCAACATTCTTAGAAAAAAGCCACTCTGATAGGGAAACAAATACAGTTGCAGACAACCAAACAGAAAAATGGGTGGCGCTGCTCTTGTGGTGTGGCGACGCGCTCTCCCAGGGGAGAGCAGCCCGAATTTCACGCAGAGAAATCTCGTGACTTAAAGTGGTAAAATGAAAATGAAAAAAATTGAAAATTACATAGACGAGTACATTATCTCGTATAGACAAAAAAAAATTTAATCTATGTCACAAAAAGTAAAGTTTCTTTTTTTGAAAAGTAGCATTGAAAAGTTGGTTTGTTTGTTAATTAATATTCAGCGCGCAAATCCAGCATAACTCAAGTCAAGGGTCCAAGTTGCAGTGTCTAAAATCAGCCCCTTCCTTTTTTTACCAAGTCCAAGTGCGGTCAGTTTCTGCTATAACTAGCAGCACTTGATATGGAATGGATAACAGCTGAGAGTAGCTGAAAGTGAGGGAACCTGACAGCTGTGAATTAAAATTAAATCCTGACAGCTGTGAATTAAAATTAAATCAATCAAGTTCCAAGCCTCGAACTTTATGGAGTAGCCCGCGCAGTTGAAATTCTATCGCCACGCCACTGTTTTGAACTTTTTCTTACGGAATCAGAAACTGGTTTCATGAATCCATATATATTATTATTTTTCAAGAAAAAGTGAGCGCGGTAGTATGAGATCTCTATGTTCTTTCTTTTTTGTTTTTCTCTCCGTTTTTTTTTTCTTTCTTTCTTTCTTTCTTTCTTGGGGTTATTAGCCTCACCATTTTTTAACTTATTGGTTCAGAAACAAGTTTGATGAATCCGTATTAAAGAAAGAGCGCGGTAGTAGACATTTCTTTATGTTTACTTCTTTCTTTCTTTTTTTTTTGTGTGTTGTGTGTTCTGCTTTTTTTTTTTCTTTCTGTTATTGGTTTTTCCTTTCTCAACTTGCGGAGGAGGGGGAGGGGTGTGTGTGTGTGGGGGGGGGGGGGGGGGGTGTTTGTTGTTTGTAGATGTTTTGTTTTGTTGTTTTGTTTGGTGGGGGGGGGGGGTGGTTGGGGGGTTGGAGTTTGATTGTTTTGTTTTTTTTTGGTTTGTTATTGTTGTGGGTTGTTGTTTTGGTTGTTGTGTGTGTGTTTTTTGGGTGGCGGAGGAGGGTAGGTTCTTATTTCTTTCTTTCTTCATTTTTTAAAAACCTCTCTCTCTCTCTCTCTCTTCTCTCTCTCTCTCTCCCTCTTCTCTCATCTCTCTCTTCCTCTTCTCTTGTGTGTGTGTTGTTGTTGTGTGTGTGTGTGTGTTGTTGTGTGTGTTTGTGTGTGTTCGTAGTGTGTGTTGTGTCTGTTCTGTGTCTGTGTGTGAGTAGTGTGTTTTATGTGTGTGTGTGCGTGCAATGCGTCTGTGTGAGTGTGTGTTGTTTGTGTGTGCGTGCATGCGTCTGTGTTGTGGTGTGTGTGCGTGTTTTTCGTTATCTGTATAATCAGTGGGGATGTTTGTCCTCCATTTCTTTCCCTTGCATTTTTTTTTTGGTTTTTTGTTTTTTTTTTTTTTTTATTTTATCCTATCTTCATATTTCTAGTTCGCATCTCTCTCCTGGTTTTCCCTCTTTTTCCGATTTCTCTCTCTGTGAATTATTCGTTTTGCTTGTTGGGTTTTTTTCTTTATCTGTCTTCTTTCTTTTCTGTTGTTTTTTGTTGTTGTTGTTGTTCTTTACTTTATAATTACTTACTCACTTAGTAATTACTGACTGAATAACTGACTGTCTGACTGGCCAATTGATTGACTGACTTCTCTTTTTGTTTTTTCCCTCCTCTCTCATTTTTTTGTTATTAACATCTGTCGTTATTTGGGGGCGGTGGATGGGGGGCGATTCTTATGTTCTCCACAGAATGTTTTCTTTCTTCTTTTACCGTCAGTTTGGGTTGTTTGGTTTGGTTTTGGTTTTGTTTGGTTTTTTTTTGTTTTTTTTGCCGTCTGTCTGTGTTTCTTTCTTTTTTATATTCTTTCCATCATATTTTGCTTTTTTTGTCTTGTTGCTTTTGTTATTAAAGGGGGCGGGAGGGGGTCTGCATCTTTCCTTTTTTATTTTGTTTTATTTTCATATTAGTTTCTTGCTTCTTTTTCCTCTTTTTTTTTTTTTTTTTGGTGGGGGGGGGTGAGGGGTGGGGGGAATGTCTGTCGGTGTTTGTTGTTGTTGTTGTTGTTGTTGTTGTTGTTTGTGTTGTTGCTGCTGCTGCTGCTGCTGCTGCTGGTTGTATGGTTTGGGGTGTGTTAGTTTTTTTTGGTTGTTTTGTGTTGTTTGGGTGGGTGATGGTGGTTTTGATTTTGTGTTTTTTTGTTGTGTTTTGTTTTTCTTGTATTTTTCGCTGGGGAGTGGGGGGTCTGCACGCACTTCGTTTTCCATTTCTATTTTATTTTACTTTCTTTTGTACATTCTTCTTTCAAACTTTGTATATCTTCTCCTCTGTTACTATCTTCTGTCATTCGTAGTCTACACACCCTCCGATTCTCCTCCGAAAAGTGAGGGCTTTACGTCCTCCGGAATTATCCCATGTGGGACACGATTCTTCGTTTTTTTCTGTCTTTCTTTCTTACAAACACCTCTCTAAAATACACAGGTGGGTTTTTTTGCCCTCACAGGAATTATATGATGATAATCACGTGGCCTACCATTGCCGCCACTAAAAACTGATATTAAGAAAAGAAAGAAAATACACTGTAATATATTATTGCACACAAAAAAAATGTAGTATGTATACTATGAAACCTTTGTGCCCACATGCTTGGGGATCCATAAGAATGCACAAGATCATTTTACATATACATCTCGAGTGGTCAGATCGTATAGACCCGACAATATCACAAAATAAACAGGCTCTGCCGTTCCATCCAATCCAAAAAAGAAAATGCAAAAACACACAGTATAAGAAACTCTGGACACAAATACATGGGTCAAGAATCCTGTAAAATAACACACTCTCCGAGCTACTGCCAACTTCTATATACATAGACAGATGTATAAACATAATATTCTCTGTGTGTGCGCGCACACACACGCAACAACAACCACCATCCAATCAGTCATGTCATACCTTATTAGCATTCAACAATGTCGTTACACGATGAGTAAGACATAACAGAACGAAATATATATATCTACGATTCGGATAACTCAACTTTTAGTGCGCTTGAAACAAATTCATAATGGAACAGAGTGAGCATCTGTAGTGCCCCCATCTCTACACAACACCCCAGCATAACACCCCAGATGCACAGCACAATCAGACAATAAGAATACGGCCTTTACGTACATACTGCATATAATTATCTTCCACATGTCACCGCGTAGGTGATATACATGCCACAGAGGACTTTAAACCATTACCCAACGAAACAGAGCAAAAAAGCCAAAAACAACAACAAAAAGAACAACAAAAAGAAGAACAATAAAAAGAAGAACAAGAAAAAAAGTTCTAAAAGAAAGAAAGAAAGAAGTTCTAAAAGAAAGAAAGAAAGAAAGTTCTAAAAGTAAGGAAGAAAGAAAGTTCTAAAAGAAAGAAAGTTCTAAAAGAAAGAAAGTTCTAAAGAAAGAAAGTTTCTAAAGAAAAGAAAGTTCTAAAAGAAAGGAAGAAAGAAAGTTCTAAAAGAAAGAAAGTTCTAAAAGAAAGAAAGTTCTAAAAGAAAGGAAGAAAGAAAGTTCTAAAAGAAAGGAAGTTCTAAAAGAAAGAAAGTTCTAAAAGAAAGGAAGAAAGAAAGTTCTAAAAGAAAGAAAGTTCTAAAAGAAAGAAAGAAAGAAAGTTCTAAAAGAAAGAAAGTTCTAAAAGAAAGAAAGTTCTAAAAGAAAGGAAGAAAAGAAAAGAAAGAAAGAAAAGAAAGAAAGAAAGAACAACAACAACAAATACAACAACAAAATACAAAAATAAGAACAAGACAATCAACAACAACAAGAAACAACAACACCAACCAACAAACAAACAAACAAACATTAACAACCACACAACAGCAAAACAAGACCAACATCAGCAACACTAAAAACCCCCAAAACAAACAACCCCCCCAAAAAACTCACCTTTCTCTTGTGGTATTCTCAATGCTGTTGTAAAAAATCCTTATTCCTCTCCTTTACTCCACAAAGACGCGGGATCGGGACGACTTGGCCGTTATCGGATTAATCCCAGTCTGTGACAAAGAGCGCGTGCGAGCGTGCATGAAATAACACGAAGGGATGAGCAAATGACAGCTCTTTGTCATGTCTCTTTCACACGTGACACTCTTGTGTGTGTGTGTGGGGGGGGGGGGGGTGGAGGGGGGGGTAGAGGGGGAGGGGGAGGGGGGGGGGTAGAGGGTGGATGGTGTCAGGGTGTGTGTGTGTGTGTGTGTGTGGTGTGTGTGTGTGTGTGTGTGTGTGAGGGGGGAAGGTGTCAGTGTGTGTGTGTGTGTGTGTGTGTGTGTGTGTGTGTGTGTGTGTGTGTGTGTTGTGTGTGTGTGTGTGTGTGTGTGTGTGTGTGTGTTTGTGGTTATTATTATCATTATAAATATTTTTATTATTATTATTATTATCATCATCATCATCGTCACCACAATCATCATATCACCATCATCATCATTACAATTTCTGTCGTTATCATTATCATTAGTATTATCATCTCCATCATCACCATTATTATATTATTACTACTACTACTACTACTACTACTACTACTATTATTATTAATACATTGTTATTGTCATTGTTGCTGTTGTTGTCATCGTTGTCATCATCATCATTGTCGTCATTGTCGGGACTTAAGTAGTAGTAGTAGTAGTAGTAGTAGTAGTAGTAGTAGTAGTAGTAGTAGTAGTAGTAGTAGTAGTAGTAGTAGTAGTAGCAGCAGCAGCAGCAGCAGCAGTAGTAGTAGTAGTAGTA
>CM054141.1:12616530-12644030 GCA_028751875.1 Rapana venosa | reverse complement strand
CACATATGTGCTTTTTTACATCCAGTCCCCGCCCGTTAGGGATACATCTTAATAATAATAACCCAATACTTATACAGTTTCACAATAAAAACAAGGGGAAATAACCCTTTTCAAAACAGCTCCCCCCCCAACAACCACCCCCCCCCCACCAAAGCAAGCAAATAAAAGAAAACCCTAAAATACCCCCCCCCCCACCCCCACCCCCCAAAAAACCCTAACCAAAACAAACAAACAAACAAAAAAGAAAGAAAAACCAAACCAACAGAAGAAGATAAAAAAGAGAAAAAACAGACAAACAACAACAACAAGAACAACAACAGAGCCAAGAAAATAACACAACCAAACTAATAAGTCATAAAGATAAACATCTACACAATGTCCAAATGGTACATATACTTGTTACACATAACTATAAGATATTGAAATAGGGCACTCATTAAAACTTATGTACAGAGGCAAGTCCGATAAAGTAATGAAAGTATAAAATATGAATCCTTCATCAGAATATCACTATAGCGAGACATAAAAGGTTAGAAAGAACGAGAGAGACAGAGAGAGTGTGTGGTGTGTATTTTCAGAGATAATATTCCAATAATAATTCCAAAACGTATGCGATCCCATCAACACTCATTTTAGATTATATTCGTATTACAAATATATGTCATGAAATGAAATAAAATTTAATACCCATACATCACATCCACACAATATAAAAACAAGAAACAAAACAAAGAAAGAAATCTAAACCTATACAGTCATCGAGGGAGAGAATATGAGTGAGTGGAGTGAGTGAGTGAGTGAGTGAGTGAGGAGTGAGTTATGTATGTGTGTGTTGTGTGTGTGTAGTGTGTGAGTGACGGGGGGGGGGGGGGGGAAAATCCGATAATACTAAATAATGTAATACTCACATTACACAACGATCAACACAAACACTTTTAATTAATACTCATACAAATTGAATATCATATAATAAAATAAGGTGCAATACCCATATATACACTCACATAATAAAGAGGGGGAAAAGCCAATAAGTCATAAAAGAACATCTACAATTGTAAAGTAATAGAAACAAATTCTTTTTTTTCAGGATAATGAATAAGTACCAGTGCTTATTTACATCCATACCCCCGCCCGTGGGGTCACATGAAAATGCACTCCAGTACCATATTTTCCAGAGAGAGAGTGAGAGAGAGAGAGAGAGAGAGAGAAGCAGAGTAGAGAGAGAGAAGAGAGAGAGAGAGAGAGAAGAGGAGAGAGAGAGAGAGAGAGAGAGAGAGAGAGAGAAACCGCAAAAACAACATAAAAAAACCCAAGACAGTAAAATGGACAGAAACGAAATACCTGAAAACAACACAACTCTCTCTCTTCTCTCCTCTCATCACTCATCATCTCTCTCTCTCATCTCGATTCATCTCTCATCTCTCGTCTCCCCTACTCTCATTCGAACTCTAGCTCATCACGTCTCCATCGTCTCTCTCTCATCTCTCTCACTCGCCTCTCTGATCCTCTCCATCTCTCCTCTCTCTCTCACACTACACACACAACACACACACACACACACACACAACACACACACACACCCGCACACGACACCGCACACATACACATACCATACACACACAACACAACACACCATACACACACACACAACAAACACACACGTACAACACACAACACACACGCCTCACACACAACACACAACACACACACACACACACAACACACACAACACACACACCACACAACACACACACACACACACACAACCCAGGAGACAACACACACACACACACACACCCATCGCTGTTTTTGACGTGGAACGTCAATCTTGTCTCAACTGCAGTACCAGCGCAGATTGAAGTCTCCCCTCCAAAAAAAAAAACTTCACAAAAAATCCTTTAAAATGGCATACAGAACAGATAAGAAAGACATGGGTAGAAGGAGTGGAGAAGGAAAAGAGGAAGGAATAAAGTTAGTTCAGAAGAAAATCACAACTGTCAGCAGACTACAGAACTGAATAACTTTCAGCTGTCAAAGCCTTAATCATTATCAACCAATATGCCAGCATGTTTGCGATGTTGCCAATCAGCCCAGTGGTAATCTTTTTTTTTCATTAACCTATTCCTCACCAGGGACGGGATAGCTCAGTGGTCGGAGCACTCGCTTTCCACCTAGCTAAGGTTCAGCAGCATCGAGCGTGGTTACCAGTTGGATGGGTGACCGTTTGCGCGCCTTGGCTTCAGTACAGTCCCCCAGTTCACCCAGCTGTAAATTGGGTACCTGCCTCTGTTTAAGGTCAGGGAAGGGTAAAGCAGCGAGGGAGAAGAGATGGCCGCCAGCCTCAATGTGCTGGCCCCTAGAGAAGTGAGGTCTCTGACTCCTCGCTCCCCTACGACCTTTTAGGTTATTGGAACAAAACCTATACCTTACCTTTTATTCCTTACTAAGACTGTCCTACAGAGCAGTACAAGGAGGAGCCCCACCCCACAAAGAGGCAGACAGAGAAAACAGGGAAGCGACAACACAGAGAGTGAACAGGCCCTTGAGTCTGAACGATTTGCTACTAGAAAGCAGAGGACCGCGGGAGTGGAGGAAGCGGTTGCAAAATCTTTAGTGGTGCCCCCACAGGATCCACGGGTACTATGGTATAGGTGAATGGGAAGAAGATTCATCACTCCAGCAGTCATCCATCCAATCCATTCCTCACACTCAATTCTCCCCACTGTCATCAGAATCTCTCTCTCACTCTCTCTCGCTCTCACTCTCCTGCTCTCCTCTCTCTCCTCTCCTTCTTCTCTCTCTCTCTCCTCTCTCTTCACTCTCTCTCTCGTCATCACGTCTCGCCATCAACACACACACACACTCCTCTCTCTCTCCAATCCTCTCTCTCTCTCTCTCTCTCTCTGAAACTCATCATCCTCTCTCTCTCTCTCCTCATCCCGCCCCCCTCTGGGACGGGAATCAGCCTAGTGGTTAGAAAACAATCGCAATCTGGACGACCCCGGGTCGATTCCTCGTTCAAAGGGTATAAAAAATAATTTTCCCTGGAGTTCACATTAGATCAGACGCCACTCTCCCCAAAAGTCCTTCGGAGAGACTATAAACCGAGGCCCCGTGTGCAAACGCACGCAAAATCTTTGCGCACAACCAAATCTGTTCCGCTTTTCGGAGGGGTGTGTGAGAGTAGGCCATTGTGTGCCGGTGGGAACAGATGACAGAATTTACAAAACTGCATACACACGGGGACTGGATGTAAAAAGCACATAAGTGCTTATTCCATTATCCTCGATATAAAGGAATAAAATAAATAAATAAATAAATGCTTCTTCAGTTATTGGCTGCTTATTCCATTATCCTGGATATAAAAGAATAAAATAGATAAATAAATAATCTCATGAGTTATGGAAAGTCCTGCCTGCTGAACGGCTGGTTAAGCTTTAACAGCAATAAATTCTATTGTTTTTGCTCCGCTAAAATAAATATATATATATATATATCATAGTTTACAAACGTACCTGTGTGTGTCTGTGTGTTGCTGCTGTTAAACCATGATGTGGCGGAATCCATATCGTGATGATTACTTGGACAGCTGTGGATTGTTTTTCACTTATTGGTTAAATACGTGTTTGCCTCCCAGTCCTCTTCCCACTGTCCCCTTATGAATTGGCTTGAAAGTTTGTACATTAAACCATTGTCATTGTCTCTTTTCTTTCTATCTCTCTCTCTCTCTCTCTCTCTCTCTCTCCTCTCTCTCTCTGTCTCTCTCTCTCTCTCTCTCTCTGTCTCTCTGTCTCTCTCTGTCTCTGTCTGTCTGTCTGTCTCTGCGTTCCCTTACCGCGTGGGGTGCATTGCCTGGCTTTGTCTTGTCTTGTCTTGTCTTGTCTTGTCCTGTGCTTGTCATTTTGCAGAAGGCCTCAGCGGACACGTTCCGACTTTAGAGCAACTCAGTTCATTATACAGACTGCATGCTGGGTACGTTTGTGTTTCTAATAATAATAATAATAATATATGGAATTTATATAGCACTGAATCTTGTAAAAAACAAACAAATCGAAGCGTTTCTGTAACCCACCGGACACTGACATGAGTTACGAGATCTTCAACGTGCATATTTGATCTTCTGCATGTTTATATACATACAGAGTTAAGGCACTAGCAGGTCTGCAGTTAAAGTTGGCCTGGGAGATAGAAAAAAAAATCCCTGCCCTTAATTCACCAGACGCCGTTAAGATTCGAACCCACAACTTCATGAACCCGTGGGATTTGAAGCTAAACGGTCTTAACCACTAGTTTTGTAGCATCCGTCTTTTATTTGTTTTGTTTCGGGTTATTATCGTTATTATTCTTCTACAGAAAATGATATCCTTAGGAATGTCATTAAAATGCCAGAAGAGATTCGAAATATTTTAAGGTGGGTTTTTTTCTCTCTCTCTCTTTGTTTTATGTGCGTTTTGTTTTTGGCTTTTTGTTTCTGTTGTTATGATGATAATGATAATGATGTTGATGTTGTTTTTTGGGTTTTGGTTTTTGGGGATTTTTTTTGTTTTTTCGGGGGGGGGGGGGGGGGGGGGGGGTTGGGTTTGCTTTTGTTTTTTTACGTTTTGGTTTGGTGGGTTTGGGTTATTTTTTTGGTTGTTTTTGTTTGCTTTGTTTGGGGAATTTTGGGGGGGGGGGTTTTTTAGGGGGGGGGGGGGGGGGGGGTTGGGGGGGGGGGGGGGGTTTTTCTTTTTTTTTTGGGGGGTTTTTTTTTGTTTTTTTTTTCTCTGTTATTTGTTTTTTTCCCTTTTTGTTTTTTTGGTTTTTCTTTTCCTTGTTCATGACGTTTGTTTTTTTTTTTTGCTATTGTATTCCCCATCCACAACCAGCCTAATCTTTTCCTTTTCAATATGTTTTTTTTAAAAAAACACGGGTTTTGTTTTAAATTTAAATGAGTTCTTTTAGAATGCAAAAAACCCTAGCTTGATTTTTTTTGAAAAAGAACTCATTTATTTCAGCAGTTTGGTACGTTAAAACGGATATTCAGTTTCTTTTTATTTCTGTTTTAAAAAAAAAAAAAAAATTCCCGGGGGGTTTTGGGGTTTGGCTGTGTTTTTTTTTCCCATTTTTTTTTTTTACCGGCAGATAGGGTAGTAGATAGATAGATAGTAGTAGTAGATGTAGATAGTAGTAGATAGATAGAAAAAAGACAGAAAGTAGATAGATGATAGACAGACAGACAGAAGAAGACAGACAGATAGATAGATAGATAGATAGTAGATAGATAGATAGATAGTAGATAGATAGTAGATTGAAGATAGATAAGATGACAGAAGGCAGGTGATAGACGGGCGGTGGATAGATAGAAAAGTAGATAGATAAAGAAGACAGCAGACAGACGACAGACGACAGACAGATAGATAGATAAAAAAGTAGATAGATAGATAGATAGATAGATAGATGATGATAGATAGTTTGACGGCAGGGAGATAGACAGACGATGGATGATGATAGATAGATGTAGATAGACAGAAAAGGCAAAGAAAAAAGACAGAAGACAGGAGATAGATGATGATAGTAGATGATGTAGATAGATAATAGATAGATGATGATAGTTTAGTAGATAGATGATAGATTGAAAAACGGATGGTGGATGATAGTAGATTGTTGATAGTTGATAATGGTTTGTAGTGATAGACGACAGACAGACAGAAGACGACAGATAGAAGATAGATAGATAGATAGTGTGATAGAAGTAGGGAAATAGATAAATAGATAGAAGACGACAGACAGATAGATGGAAAATAGGAGAGATACGAGATAGAAAGGGGAAAGAGATAGAGGGAGAGGAGATATAGAGGGAGATAGAAGATAGATAGATAGATGATAGATAGATTTAGATAGATAGATAGATAGATAGATGAGGGAGAGAGAGAGGGATAGATATATAGATAGTTTGATGATAGATGTGATAGATAGTAGATAGATAGATAGATAGATGATGATAGAAGATAGAAGACACGGGGAGAAAATAGATGCGGTTGGGTGGATGATAGATAGATGATGTAGATGAAAAATAGTGATGATAGATAGTTTGATAGATAGATAAAAAAGATAAAGGATAGATAGATGAAGACAGCAGACAGACGGGCAGTAATAGATAATAGATAGATAGATGATAGATAGATAGATAGATAGATAGATGATAGTAGATGATAGACAGAAGACGATGTGGAGTGGAGGGGAAGTTGCGGGGATAGGGGGGAAAAAGAGATAGAGGGAGAGGGATTTAAGGGGGATAAAAGATAGATCGATCGATCGATCGTAGATAGTATTAGATAGATAGAGAGATAGAGAAAATAGAGAGTAGGGGGGAGCAATGACAATGACAATGACAAATTTTAATGAATTTAGGCCTCTGCCCATTTTCATGGGGTACATCATCATCATCATCATCATCAATGTCTTTGTGCCTTATTGGCACGTAGGGCAGCAACAAAAGTTATCCACTGCTGTCTGTCCTGGGCCAGCTTCTGAATGATTCCCCAGGTATGTTGGAAGGTCTTCAGCTCTGCTTCAACAGTCCGACGCCAAGTGTTCTTGGGTCGTCCTCGTTTGCGTTTTCCCTCTGGTGTCCAGTGGAGGGCTGTTCGGGCGATGTTTCCCTGTTCCCGACGGCAGATATGCCCTATCCATCCCCATCGCCTATGCATGATGATGTTGTCCATGCTTTCTTGGTTGCAACGATGGGGTACATACATCTCTTTAAACACAAGGCTGCGTATATCAGGAAAAAAGTGAAAAAAGTGAAAAGAACATACAAGCATAAATGATTAACATCAAGAGTTCCAAAATAGAGATAAAGGGACAGAGAGAGAGAGAGAGAGAGAGAGAGAGGAGAGAGAGGAGAGAGAGAGAGAGAGAAAGAGAGAGAGAGAGAGAAATAGATAGATAGATATAGATAGATAGATAGATAGATAGATAGATAGATAGATAGATAGATAGATAGATAGATAGATAGATAGATAGATAGATAGAGGGGGAGGGAGAGAGAGAGAGAGATAGATAGATAGATAGATAGATAGATAGATAGATAGATAGATAGATAGATAGATAGATAGATAGAGGGGAGAGAGAGAGAGAGAGAGATAGATAGATAGATAGATAGACAGACAGACAGACAGATAGATAGATAGATAGATAGATAGATAGATAGATAGATAGATAGATAGATAGATAGATAGATAGATAGATAGAGTGTGTGTGCGTGCGTGCGTGTGTCCGTGCGAGTCCGTGCGTCCGTGCGCGGGCGCGCGCGTACAAGCAACATTTTTCAGTAGATCTCATTTCCTTTTTTTTCTTTTCGGGTTTCAATCATTCATGAAGATTAGATAGAGTTTTGAAGTTTGGTTGGCTTGGAGGAAGTGGGGGGGGGGGGGAGGGGTGGAGAGGACGTTCCGTAAGATAAACAAACCATTACAAAACTCTTTGCCTTCCAATCAGTTGGCTGACATTCGGCAGCTGCCTTCATGGCAAGTAAGGACTTATCTCCCTTGCACAGTCATCAGCGGCAGTTTGTTTGTTTTTTCTGTTCTCTTCTCTTTTCTTGGTTTCTCTTCTCTTCTCTGCTCTGCTCTTCTCTTCTTTTCTCTTCTTTTCTATTCTCTTCTTTTCTTTTCTCTTCTCTTTGTTTCTCTTCTCTTCTCTCCTTTTCTCTTCTCTTCTCTTCTTTTCTCTGCTCTTCTCTTTTCTTCTCTTCTCTTCTTTTCTCTTCTCTTCTCCTCTCCTCTCCTCTTCTCTTCTCTTCTCTTCTCTTCCCTTCCCTTCTCTTCTCTTCTTTTCTCTTCTCTCCTCTTCTCTTCTCTTCTCCTCTCTTCCCTTCTCTCCTCTTCTCTTCTCTTCTTTTCTCTTCTCTTCTCCTCTCCTCTCTTCTCTTCTCTCTCCTCTCCTCTTCTCTTCTCTTCTCTTCCCTTCCCTTCTCTTCTCTTCTTTCATCTCATCTCATCTCATTTTATCTGATTTAATCTCATCTTGTCTTATCTTATCTTATCTTGATTTGCCTTGTCTTGTCTTGCCTTGTCTTGTCCCGTCTTGTCTTGTTTCGTTTTGTCCTATCTTGTCTTGTTCTCTCTTGTCTAGTCTTGTCGATCTAACACGGTATTTTTCAGGTGCATCTCAAGTTTGCACACATACATATTTTTAGAGCACTCTTCTAAGCATTGCTTGTTGTACTCATTTGTGACCCTCCACAACAAAATGAACCGCATTGCACCGGAGGAGGTCACTTTTTGATTATTAGCAGAATATCCATACGCAAGATTTAAAAAGCTATTCAATGAAGAAGACAGATTGAAAATCGGACGATTCTATGAAAAGTTATTCAAATTTTTAAAAAGCTTTACACTATGTTAGTGACCACAAAAAAGAGAAGTTAACCAATTTTTGCATCGTAATGATAGATAGTCTGGATGAGGAGTTAGTTAGTTGTTTTTAATTTAGACGCGCTTTTAAAGTAAAAAAAAAATTATTCCTTAATACTTCAGTACAAGGAAGGAAGAAAGCATAATTATAGTTCTATGACAAAATACAAATCTCAAAATCGACAACATGACTCCCCCACCTGACTAAAATGGATAAGTGGGTCAGGTGCAATGCGACTCATTTCGTGGCGTATGGTTATATTTCATATAATAATAATAATAATAATAATAATAATAATAATAATAATAATAATAATAATAATAATAAATAATAATAATAATAATGATGATGATGATGATGATGATGATGATGATGATGATGATGTATGGAATTTATATAGCGCTGAATCTTGTAAAGCAACAAATCAAAGCGCTCAAATGATTTTTTTTTTGCGTGTGTATGTGGGTTTTTTTAATTTTGTCATCTGTTCCCACCGGCACACAATGGCCTACTCTTTCGAACAGCGGAACAGGATTAACGTGTGCGCAAGATGTTCTGCATGCGTTCGCACACGGGGCCTCGGTTTATAGTCTCATCCGAAGGAAGGTACTACGTTATTTTTGGGAACGAATACAATCACTTTCTTTAAACCAAAGGGAAAAATACAGAATATGTATAGACTAAAGTAAATAAAAAAAAACCACAAACGAAACAAAAATGTCTGACCTAATTTCCAGAGAGCGAAAGATTTTTTAAAAAATGTTTATTCATGTATTCTTGTATTTCGAGGATAATGGAATAAGCGCTCGTGTGCTTTTTTTTTTACATCAAGTCCCCGTGTGTATGCAGTTTTGTCAATTTTGTCTTCCGTTCTCATTGGCATAAAATGGCCTACTCTTCCGAAAAGCGGAACGGGTTTTTACGTGTGCGGAAGATGTTCTGCGTACGTCCACACACGGGACCTCGGTTTATAGTCTCATCCGAAGGACTAAGAGAATAAACAATGATGGAAGATGTTGTGTTTTTTTTAAAAAAAGATTGTCAAGGAGTGACCTTGAAGGACCAAACCAAGCAGGGTCAAGAGATTGATCAATAGACAAATTAATTCATCAGCTTAGCAAGTCTACAGACAATCAATTAGCCAATCATCAATTCAAGGACGCTCGATGACAAAGAGTCTTGCATGCCACAATATCCCCCAAGTCATTATTACTCTGTGCAGTCCTTTCTTTCTTTCTTCTTCTTCGCAATTCTTCTTCGTCTTCTTGTCGTTGTTCTTCTTCTTCGCAATTCTTCTTCGTTTTCTTGTTGTTGGTCTCTTCTTCGCAATTCTTCTTCGTCTTCTTCTTCTAGTTCTTCTTCTTCACAATTCTTCTTCGTCTTCTTCTTCTAGTTCTTCTTCTTCGCAATTCTTCTTGTCTTCTTCTTTAGTTCTTCTTCTCAATTCTTCTTCGTCTTTTCTTCTAGTTCTTCTTTTCGCAATTCTTCTTCGTCTTCTTCTTCTAGTTCTTCTTCTTCACAATTCTCTTCGTCTTCTTCTAGTCTTCTTCTTCGCAATTCTTCTTGTCTTCTTCTTCTAGTTCTTTTTCTTCACAATTCTTCTTCGTCTTCTTCTTCTAGTTCTTCTTCTTCGCAATTCTTCTTCGTCTTCTTGTTGTTGTTGTTGTTGTTCTTCTTCTTCTTCTTTTCTTCTTCTTCGCAATTCTTCTTCGTCTTCTTGTTGTTCTTCTTCTTCACAATTCTTCTTCGTCTTCTTATGTTCTTCTTCTTCGCAATTCTTCTTCGTCTTCTTGTTGTTGTTTTTCTTCTTCTTTGCAATTCTTCTTCGTCTTCTTCTTCTAGTTCTTCTTCTTCGCAATTCTTCTTTGTCTTCTTCTTTTTGTTCTTCTTCTTCGCAATTCTACTTCTTTGCAATTCTTCTTCTTCTTCGCAATTCTTCTTCTTCTTTGCAATTCTTCGCAATTTTTCTTCTTTACAATTCTTCTTCTTCTTCTTTGCAATTCTTCTGCTTCTTCGCAATTCTTCTTCTTCTTCTTCCTCTCCTCGTCTTCCTCCTCCCCCTTCTCCTCCTCGTTCTTCTTCTTCTTCGCAATTCATCTTTTTCGCAATTCTTCTTCTTCTTCGCAACTCTTCTTCTTTGTAATTCTTCTTCTTCGGAATTCTTCTTCTTCAGAATGCTTTTTATTCTTCTTCAGAATTCTTCGGAATTCTTCTTCTTCTTCTTTGCAATTCGTCTTCTTCTTCTTCTTTTTCTTCTTCTTCTCCTCCTCCTCCTTCTCTTCCCTTTTTCTTCTTCGCAATTCTTCTTCTTCGCAATTTTTCTCCTTCGCAATTCTCCTCCTCTCCTCTTTCTCCTCCTCCTCATCCTTCTTCTTCTTCGTCTTCTTCTCCGCCTCCTCCTCCTTCTTCTTCGCTATTCTTCTTTTCACAATTCTTCTTCTTTTTTAATTCTTTCCTCCTCCTCCCCTTTCCCTCCTTTTTCTTCTTTTCGAAATTTCTTTTCTTCTTTATTGCAATTCTTTTCTTCGCAATTCTCCCCTTTCCTCCCCCTCCCTTTCTTTTCTTCTTTTTTTTTCTTTTTCTTTTTTTTCGCAAAATTCTTCTTCCTCTATTTTAAACTGACATAGAACCAGGGTGTTAGCCAATCACGCAGTATTTGCACTCCTTGTTAGTCTTCTATTTTTGTTTTCCCTTTTCCCCCTACCTACCCCTCGTCTTCTTTTTCTGCCGTGTTTTTTGTAAGTTCTGTTTGCGGTGGCCCCCGGGGCGTGAATTGGGGAGTTTTAAGGAACTTTTTTGCTGTGGTGGGGGGTTGTCGATGTGTTGTGTGTTAGTTCTTCTGTTCTTACTTTTTTGTAGTGTTTTCTGTTTCGTTTGTCTATGGGGTCTGTTGGTTGTGTCCCTTTTTTCTGTCCCTGTCTGTCTTTCTCGTCGCTCTCTGTTCTGTCTTGTCTCTGTTCTCTCCCCTTCTCTCTCCTTCTCTTCTCTCTCTCCCGTTTGCCCGTTTGTCTGTCTGTTTTTTTTTTGTCAATCGGTCAGTCAGTTGTCGGTCAGTCAGTCAGTCGATGGGTCTGCGGCGGTCGGTCTGTCGGTTCGGCCTGTCTACCTTTTTCCCTGATGTTCCCTGTCTGGTGCTCTCCGTCTGCTATCTTTTTGCCCGTTATCTGACAAGGGGGAGAGGGGATATATTTGGTTTAAAAACATTACGCTCCCAATTGACGACCGGGTTGTTCCCCGTTCGGGGGTTTTTTCCCCCTGGGTTTTTAACTCGTGCAGACCCTCTCCCCCCAAAAGTCTTTGGTTGAGACTAAAAAAACGAGGCCCCCTTGTGCGAACGCCGCGATTATTTGCCCCAACGTTAAATACTCCCTCATTTTGTAAGGTAGGTATTTGTGCCGTGGGAACAGATGACAGAATTTATAAAACCGTACACAGGTGAGTGGATGTAAAAAAAAAAACCTAATGCTTTTCCATTAAACTCGATATAAAAGAATAAATAAAAAAAAAATAAATCTCTATCCCTCAAAATTTTTGCCTTCTACAAACTATCTATCATTTCTGGTCTTGTCTCGCCTGGCTTTTTGTCACTCTCTGTCTCTGTGACTGTCTGTTCTCTGTTGTCTGTCTGTCGTTGACTATTTCTGTCCCCCCCCTCCCCCCCCCCTCGCTTCTCTCTCTCTCTCTCTCTCTGTCTCTTTCTTCCCTTTTTATAATTATGCATATTTTCTTTTGGCTTTGGGTTTGCTCTGTTTGTTTGACCTTTCCAGGGGATGGGGGCCTGAACAAACATTTTGTTCTTGTTCACTTCTCTCTCTCTCTCTCTCTCTCTCTCTCTCTCTCTCTCTCTCTCTCTCTCTGTGTTTTTTTTTGGGGGGGGGGGTTCAATTCAGGGCAACAGTTTCTCGTGTTTTTGCATTAGCTCTGTTTTTCTTGAGTTCAAAGGGGATATTTTTTTTAAAGAAAGTTTACCCACCAATGTGCTAGCTAATTTTGAAGAATAAGGAAAAAGAAAAGAAAGAAAAAAAGAAAGAAAGAAAGAAAAGGGAAAAAAAAAAGAAAAAAAGAAAGAAGACATGGACACCTCACTCTCTCCTCACTCACTCACGCAGCACGCAAAACTTTCGCGCGCGGCGCCACAAACACCCACAACATATATATTTTAACACACACACAAGGGGTGAGAGTTAGACAGAAGACGACAGAAAACAAACAGAGACAAAAAAAGACAAAAAAAACAAAAAGACAAAGAAAAAGACTGATAGCCCCAAAAGATAGAAAGAAACAAGAAAACAGGGGGCTAGACATACAGAGAGATGCACAAAAATGCGAAAGAAAGAGAAAGAAAGAGGAAAGGGAAAGGGAAAGGGAAAGGGAAAACGACCGACACGACGAAAGACAGGACGTGTGTGTGCAAGGCCGTTTAAAAGTATACACCCAGCCTTAGAACCCATCAAGATCGTCAGATAAAGGAAAGAAAAAAGGAGCGAGAGAGAGAGAGGCAGCCAGACGGCAGAAATCAGGAAAAAAGGTGGACAGGCCGACCGACAGACCGACAGACCGACCGACTGACTGACTGACTGACTGACCAAATAACTGACTGACGGATCGACAAACAAAAATACAGACAGACAAACAGGCAGTGCAGGTGAACTACACGACACAAATAGACTGTGCCGCACAGAGAGAGAGAGAGAGGTGGGGGGGGGAGAAGGGAGAAGAGAGAGAGAGGAGGAGGAGGGGAGGGGAGGGAGGGGAGGGGGAGGAGAGAGGGGAGATGGAAGGGAGAGAGGGGGAGGGGAGGAGAGAGGGGAGGGAGGAGGAGAGAGAGGGGGAGGGAGGAGAGGAGGAGGGAGAGAGAAAGAGAAGCAGAACGAGAGAGAGGGGGAGAGGGAAGGGATGGAGAGAGGAGAGAGAGAAAGGGGGGGAGGGAGAGAGAGGGGGGGAGCGAGAGTGGGGGGAGAGGGGAAGGAGAGAGGGAGAGAGGGGGGGGGGGGAGATATAGAGAGGGAGAGAAAGAGGGAGAGAAGCAGATAGAGAGAGAGGGGGGAGGGAGAGAGAGAGAAGCAGAGAGAGGGGTGGAGGGAGGAGAGAGAAAAGCAGAGAGAAAGGGAGAGGGAGAGAGAGCAGAGAGAGGGGGGAGGGGAAGAGGGAGAACAATTTGAACAATTTGAAAAATTTTGAACAATTTTTATTTTTCAGAGGGTAATAGATTAAGCATTACATGCTTTTTTACATCCAGCCCTAAAAAAAAAACTAAAAAAACAAGAAGGAGAGAGGAGAGAAGCAGAGAGAGAGGGAGGGAGACAGAGAGGCAGAACGAGACAGAGGAGAGACGGAGAGAGAGAGAGAGAGACAGGAGAGAGAGAGGAGAGAGAGAGGAGAGAAGAGAGAGAGAGAGAGAGAGAGAGGAGAGGAGAGAGCGAGGAGAGGAGAGAGAGAGAGAGAGGAGAGAGAGAGAGAGAGAGAGAGAGAGAGAGAGAAAGAGGAAAGAGAGAAAGGGAGAGAGAGAGAGAGAGAAATAACGGCCCGTCCCGTCACAAACACACACACACACACACACACAACACACACACACACACACACACACACCACACATACACACACACATACACACACACATACACACACACATACACACACACATACACACACACATACATACACACACACACACACACACACACACACACACACACACACACACACACACACACACACACACATGGAAACAAAGAAGAAGAGGGAAAAGAGGGGGAAAAACTGGAACAAACAAATATTGGTACACAAGAACAATAACGATAAACAAAATAATAAGTACATGATAGTGGGTTTTTTAACTACACATTGAGGTGAAGACAAACACTGGAAATTATAGCATTAGCAGAAGGAAGGAGGAAAGAAAGAGAAAGAAAAAGAAGAAGAAAGAAAAGAAAAGAAAGAAAGACAGACAGACAGACAGACAGACAGACAGACAGACAGACAAAGAAAGAATAAAGAAAGAGAAAGAAAAAGAAAAGAAAGAAAAAGAAGAAGAAAAGAAAGAAAGAAGAAAAAAGAAAGGAAAGAAAAATAGAATACAGAAAACAAGAAAAAGAAAGAAAGAAAGAATGAATGAATGAGATGAGTGAAGATGCACATACATTAAGAGAGATAGCTAGACATAACTATATTTTTTAAAAAGAAAGAAAGAAAGAAAGACATATACATAGATAAAAAAGAAAGGAAGAAAGAAAGAAAGGAAAGGAAAGAAAGAAAAGAAAAGAAAGAAAGCAAGAAAGAAGAAGACTGACAGCAAAACAGAAAAACAAAAACAAAAGAAACAAGAAAAAAAAAAGAATGAAAGAAGAAAAGAAAAGCTAAGGCAAAAAACAGGAACTAAAGAAAACGAAAACTTTTTTTTGAAAAACAAAAGAAAGAAAACATCGAAAAATAGAGGAAACACACAAACACACACACACACACACACAACACACACACACACACACACACACACAACCCAAAAACTAAAAACAAACAAAATAGAAATCCGAAATTTTTCATAAAGAGAGAAAGTTAGATGCACAAGTACGCAGATAAAAATCGTCGAAGAAAGAAGGAATAAACAACAAATAAGCAAACAAACAAAGAAAATGAAATAAAAGAGGAAAAAAAGCAAAACCAAATTTTAAATAAAAGCCAAAAAAGAAAGAAAGAAAGAAAGAAAGAAAGAAGAGAAAGAAAAAAAAAAAAAAAAAAAAAGAAAAAGAAAGAAAGAAAAAACATTTTTAAAATCGGAAGAAAGAAAAGAAAAATAAGAGAAAAAACAACAACGAAAAATATAGAAAACAAACACACACGCAACAACAACAACAACAACAACAACAACACAGCACAAAACACAACACACACAAACACACACACACTCTTTAAAACAAAAACCCACACACACACACACCACACACACACCACACCAAAACAAAACACACACACAACAACAACAACAACAACAACAACAAACCCCAACCCCACACACACAAAACAAACCCACACACAAACACCCCACACTCAACCAACACTCAACCCCAAAAAATAAACAAACAAAATCCGAAACCTACCACCAAAAGTCGCACTGAACTGTTTGTTAATAAGTCAAAGAAAATCGCAGCTCTATACCAAAACTTCTTTCTCTCTCTAACTCTCTCTCTTTCTCTCCTCTTCTCTCCTCTCCTCTCCTCTTCTCTCTCACATAGGTTCCAGCACCGTACGGCACAGCACAGCACAGCACAGCACGGCACGGCACGGCACGGCACGGCACTGAAGCAGAAAGTCACAGGATTTTCTCCCTTGCACAGACAGCGAGCGTTCCTGACAGAGTAAAAGACGTTGCCTGTCTGCCTGTCTGCCTGCTTGTCTGCCTGCCTGCTTGCCTGCCACCTAAGCCTACTAGTGCTTTCTCCCTCTCTCTCTCTCTCTCTCTCTCTCTCTCTCTCTCTCTCTCTCTCTCTCTCTCTCTCTCTCTCTCTCACTCTCTCTCTCTCTCTCTCTCTCTCTCTCTCTCTCTCTCTCTCTCTCTCTCAATGTCGCTCTCTGTCACTCTCAGACAGAACTTTATTGAAAATATGAGTAATTAAAAGTGAATCACCTCCAGGATTAAGATTGTTTCCATCTGCACTCAGCAGTTGTTTGTTTTGTTTGATTTTTTTCTTTCAGTGAACATGTTCGTGTAGTACCAGTATTGTGTTTCTTGATCATGTTATACACTATGTCAGAATAATGTTTATGTTTCCCTTCCATGAAAGGGGCTGTTGGCCTGTGTTCATTAAATTTCAGAGTTCAGAGTTCTTTCTCCCTGTCTGTCTGTGTATCTTTTCTCTCTCTCTCTCTCTCTCTCTCTCTCTCTCTCTCTCTCTCTCTCTCTCTCTCTCTCTGTCTCTCTCTCTGTCTCTCTCTCTGTCTCTCTGTCTCTCTCTCTCTGTCTTCTCTCTCTCTCTCTGTCTCTCTCTCTCTCTCTCTGTCTCTCTCTCTCTCTCTCTCTCTCTCTCTCTCTCTCTCCCCTCTCTCTCTCTCTCTCTCTCTCTCTCTTTCAGTGTCTCTCTCTGTGGGGTACGGGATAGCCTAGTGGCCAGAACATTGCGCTCGCAATCTGACGACCCTGGTTTGATTCCCGTTCATGGGGATATTTTCTTCTGGAGTTAACATCAGTGCAGACTCCACTTCCCCCAAAAGTCCTTCGGATGAGACTATAAACCGAGGCCCCTGTGTGCGAACGCACGCAGAACATCTTGCGCACACGTTAAATCCTGTTCCGCTTTTCGTAAGAGTAGGTCATTATGTGCCGATGGGAACAGATGACAGAATTTACAAAAAAACACTCACACACGGGGACTGGATGTAAAAAAAGCACAGAAGCGCTTATTCCATTATCCTCGATATAAAAGATTAAAATAGAATAAAATAAAAACTACTACCACGACCACCAGTGCACAATGACTGCCAGAGAATGAATGAAGCTCTGCTATGATATGTTCCCCCTCTCTGTCTTTACGTCTGTTGGTCTGTCAGTCTGTCTGTTGGTCTGTCTGTCGGTCTGTCTGTGTCTCTTATCCTCTGTCTGTCTGTCTGTCTCTCTCTCTCTCTCTCTCTCTCTCTCTCTCTCTCCGGTGTGTGTGTGTGTGTATGTGTTTTAGTTTTTTTATTCCTTTTATATCGAGGATAATGCATAAGCACTTAGTGTGTTTTTTTACATCCAGTCCCCCTGTGTATGCGGTTTTTTGTAAATTTTGTATCTGTTTCCACCCGGACACAATGGTACCTCCCAAAAGCGGAAAAGGATTTAACGTGGCGCAAAATTTTTTCGGGTTCACACGGGGGGTCGGTTTATTGTTCTCCGAAGGGTTTGGGGAGAAGGAGTCTGCGTGATGTTAACTCCAGGGGAAAATTGTTTCCTTTTCACCCCGGCCCTCTCCCCTCCCCTCCTCTCCCTCCCCTCTCCCTTTTTGCAGTTGCATGCATTAGAAACCAGTAGTTTTCCTTAAAAAAAAAAAAAAACCAAAAAAAAAATTTTCAAAAAGGAACTTTTTTTAAACAAAAAATTAAAAACACTTATTTATATTTCTTTTAAAAAAAATTCATTTAATTTTAAAAAGTTTTATTTCTTTGTTTATCAATACTAAAAATATTTTTTTTTTAAAATGTGTTTGCTTAGTCAAAAAGATACCAATAAATTTTTTAGGCAAGTGTGCTTTAAAAAAAATTTAAAAAAAATACTGTAAAAATGTCCCGTATATAGATACAGATTTTTGTTTTAGTATTAAGAACTCACCCAGGTTTGGTTGTTGTGGTTGTGGTGTGGGATATGGAAAATATAGATAAATTGTTTTAAAAGTCGAATGATGTATTTAATTTGGAAAAAATTTGCTGGATTTGTCTTTTTTTTTTTTGGTACAGACACAGGTTAAAAAGGGAATTTATATTTTTTTTATCTGTGATTTGTATAAAATTTATAGTTTGAGGGCACAACTAAAATGAAAACTTAATAAAAACAACGAAGATTTTTTTTCAGGTTTTTGAACCTTTTGCTGTCAAAAAATCTTGTGTTTATGTTGATCTACTATTGTAAAAAAGACATGTTTCAGTTAAATTTTGGAACACTGGCCCCCTGTTTGGCTTTGAAAGTGGGTATTGTACCCCCCTTTAGTAAGGGGCCCCTGGCCATACGAAAAAAACCAGTTGGTTCGAGTTCTTCCTCTTTTCTTTCTTTCTCGTTGTCGATCTTTTCTCTCTTCTCTCTCTCTCTTCTCTCTCCTTTTCTCTCTCCTTCTCTCTCTTTCTCTTCTCTCTTTTTTTCCCCGTTTTGGCTTGCTCTCTCTCTCTTCATTTGGGGTTTCATAAAAATTCATTTAAAAAATTTTATACATATTTCTCATGATTTGAACGTACTCACACTTCACTCATAAACAATTGACATTTTTTTTTTGAAAAATTTTTAAAATTTAAAAAAAAAGATCATGAAAAATAATTCTGCATCAATTTTGTTTTTTATGTTGACGTTCGGGAGGCAAGTTCATTTTGTTTTGGATCAAAAATTTGAGAATATTCGATTTGTTCTAAATGTGACTAAAGGTGATGGAAATGATATTGAATAAAATAAAACATTTGGAATAGGGTTGCCACTTGAGTTGTAATGCACAACGAAAACAGAATTTTATACGCGGCAAGCGTGGACTAGAAATTGGTTAGGGTTTTTTTGTTGTTTTTTGTTTGTTTTTTTTTGTTTTTTTCTTTTTGTGTGTGATGTTTTTCATGGTGTGTTTGCTTAGTTGTGTTGTGGGTTTTGCTTTGTATTTAACCCTTTTTGGTCTGTGCGTGCGCACGGCATGGTGTGTGTGGTGTGGTTGTGTGTGTGGTGTGGGGTGTGTTGTGTGTGTGGTGTGTGTGTGTGTGTGTTTTGTGTGTGTGTGTGTTTTGTGTATGTTGTGTGTGTGTGTGTTTGGGTGGGTGCGGCTGGGTGTGTGATTGATTGTTGTCGGCTTTTAAAATACTGTGTTATTTTACTGATTGTTTAATAGCATGCGTGTAATCATAATTTTAAAATGCCATCATATTTCTTGTTGCGAATTAAAGTATTCTTGAGTCTTAAGTTTGTTTTGCTTTGTTTTCTTTGGAAGGGGTGGTGGGGGGGCGTTTTTGTGCTTTTAAAGAAAGATGATGTTATCAAGATGACAATGTTTTCAACAATTTCTTTGTTGTGGATCATTGATTGCATGGGCAAGATCCCAAATGTGTGGATCGGTGGTCTAGAGGTAACGCTCCTGTCTAGAAAGTGAAAAGTCCGGGTCGGAAGTGTGCGGTGGTTCGATCCCCGTTTAGGCCTGAAACTGTTCCCCCATCCACTAGACCATGAGTGGTGCTCTGGGCGCTAGTCTTTCGGATGAGACGATAAACCGAGCTTTCGTGTGTTACACATAACCCACGGTAACAAGAGAGTTGTCCCTGGTCAAATTCTCTAGAAAAAGCCACTCTGATAGGGAAACCAATACAGTTGCAGACAGGAAAAGAAAACATAATAATGGGTGGCGCTGCTCTTGTGGCGACGCGTTCTCCCCGGGGAGAGAGCAGCCCGAATTTCACGCCGAGAAATCTGCCGTGACTTAAAATGGTATAAAAAATTTTTTTTAACTATAATAGTAATGTATTTGCAGTTTTGACCTTCCAATCCAATCCAATCCATTCCTGTTGTTTATAGCCCCGCCGACCACAAAGGCCATAACGGCGCTGTCATCTTGACAAATTGTAAACCTCCAGTTTCCACTTTTAAACCCCTAGCTCGTGTTTGGTAGAATATGTATCGACAAACCATGAACAGATACGTAAAAACAAGAGGCTAAGGCTGCGGATAATTCGCTTGAGATTATCTCCCTTGAGAAATACCGGGTTGAATGCTCCTCTCTCTCTTTTCTCTCTCTCTCTTTTCTCTCTCCTCTCTCTCTCCTCTCTCTCATACACAAAATACACACACACACAAAACACATCAAGGCCTGATAAAAGAAAACAACAACAAAGTATATTAATACTTATCTGTAACTCTTCGGAATAAAGATTAGCAATCTCTCTCCTCTCTCTCTTCTCTCTCTCTCTCTCCCCTCTCATTTCCTCTCGCCATTGTGTGCCGGCGGAAACAGATGACAGAATTTACAAAACCGCATACACACGGGGACTGGGTGTAAAATAAAAGCACATAAGTGCTTATTCCATTATCCTCGATATAAAACAATAAAATTAAAAATGAACAATAAAATTAAATTAAATTAAATATCTCTATCTCTATCTTTTCTATCTCTCTATCTCTCCTCTATCTATCTCTCTCTCTCTCTCTCTCTCTCTCTCCCTTCTCTCTCCTCTCCCTCTCCTTTTCTCTTCTCTCACTCACACACACACACAACACACGCGCGCATCAAAGCCGGATGTCAATACTTATCTGTAACCCCTTCGGAATAAAGATTATCAATCAATCTCTCTGTCTCTCTCTGTCACTGTCTCTGTCTCTCTTACTCCTCGCTCTCTCTCTTCTCTCTCTCTCTCTCTCTGTTCTCTCTCTCTCTCTCTCTCTCTCTCTCTCTCTCTCAATGGCCAGATGAAAAAAGTATGTCATACTTAAATAAATCCGATCTCTTGTTTCTGTATTTAAATAAATCGATCTCTTCTCTCCCTCCATCTCTCTCCTCTCTCTCCCTCTCTCTCCCCCACCCCCCCCCCCCCCCCCCCCCCCCCCCCCCCCCTCTCTCTCTCTCTCTCTCCTCTCTCTGGGGGTGGGGCTATTCAGTGCTAACTCATTCATTCACTCACTCATTCATATTCTCTCGAACGCGAGCCAGCCATTCTATTCTACTCCATTCCAGGTCCCATACACTATAATAATAATCATGTAGGTCTGGCAAAAGGAAAAAAATAGACGATGTATTTTACTACCCAAAAGCAGTTGGACAATCTCTACTCACACCACTGGCGTATAAATTTCCATCTGAAATGTTTCCCAAAACATCGACAGGAAATGAGAAGAGCGTGTGTCTGCATTTCAGGCTGTTAGGAGGTCACGAAAAGAATGTTGGGTTGGGTGGGGGTGTTGGTTTTTGGGGTTTTTGTGGGTTTTTTTTTTTTAAACTATTTGGGGGGGTTTGAGGACTGCTTGAAAGGCTGTTTCTCTGCTCTTCTTCTGTCATTTATAGTATTTTTATAATAATATATATTATATATATATATATATAAAAATTTTATATATATATTTATATATATAAAATATATATTATATGGTAGTGGTAGACCACAAGAATATCTTTTTTTTTCTTTGGGCAGCAATAGACACTTCTGAATTATGGAGGGTGTCTTGCTGTTACGTACCACAGAGGATGAGTGAGGTTTCAATCACTGCCGGGACCTCTGAAGAGTGCTCAACCAGGAGCCGAAACTCGAGTCAGGTCAGGCCAAAGGCATGGTCCTTACTCAATTATTCCCCAAATGCTGCCTTCAAAGTTTTATATTGAGCGCTTTGATATGTTGCTTTACAAGATTCAGCGCTATATAAATTCCATACATTAGTAGTAGTAGTAGTAGTAGTAGTGATTTTTTTAAATCTTGGACAAAAATCATTTTTATGATGGGAGTGAAGTTGTAACTGGTTACCTGCACTTGTTTTTCCTCACTATATTTTGTCAATTATGTATATGTATACATACATACATACAGACAGACAGATAGATAGATAGATAGATAGATAGATAGATAGATAGATGTAGCACAAAAAAATATTGAATGTCTGAGCTTGCTAGTTTTATTTGAGCTGATAGAAAACGATACAAGATGCTCGGATGTTCTTTCAACACCTCCACCCCCTATCCTCTATCTCGCAGTTCTGCTTTCATGACGAAACCATATTGAGATGCCATTTTGCATTTTGCTGAATAGCGTCCTTCCTATTTTTAGAAAAAGACATGTAAAAACAAAAAAAGTTATCTTTACCAGAAAAAAGGGGGGGAAATCAAGAGAGAGAGACACACAGAGAGAGAACATCTTGCGCACACGTATACGTTAAAATCTGTTCCGCCTTTTGTGTGCCAGTGGGAACGGATGACAAAATTTACAAAACTGTACGCACACGGGGACTGGATGAAAAAAGAAAAGCATCATTACTTTTATTATCGTTAAAAAAAAAGGGGGAAAAAATTTTCAAAATAAAAAACAGATTTCTTTGGCCCTCTCTCTTTACTCTCTCTCTCTTTTCTCTCCTCTCTCTCTCTCTTCAATGAAGATTAATTAATACACACACACATTCTACCAGTCTTGGATTTAAGGTGACTATGCTGCTTCTGCTGCTAGTTGTTTCTTTCTTCTTTTAACGCTCATACAGCAATATTGTTGTCTGTCATATGAGACAAAAAAATGCATGCGCTGCCGTTAAGGCCTGACAAGTCAGGCCCCCAGCTATGCGACTTCCGAAAGGAGATTGTTATCTTTTAAGTCTTTTGGGTTTTTAAAAAAAAAAAAAGGCAGGAGAATGGAACCAAGAAGGCAGAAAGAAATTAGACTACGAGGAAACTGGTGACAGGGAAGATAAAGGACAATGGCAGAGAAACAAGAGAGGGATAGAAAAAGTGGGAAATTTTCTAGCAATATTTTCTTCCTTTAATTTAACGTCTTTCACGATTTAAGTGCAGGTGGGGATGTATTTATATGAAGATCCTGGGCATCCCAGGAGAGGGGAACTTCGGTGGTATGGTGGTGGTGGCGTGTGGGTGGCGTTGGTAGTGGTGGCAGCACACAGACCTAGTGCAGTGACAGCAGTAAGGAGACCGACGTTTGGACGTGCAACCTGATGCGCACAGAATGTGGTTTGATGAGTGTATGTGCGGTGCGCGGTGTGCGTGTGTGTGAGAGTGATGTCGTCGTGCCTGTGACGATATGTTGTGAGTGTGTGGTCGTCGAGTCGCCACTCGTGAGGTGTGTGTGCTCGTGAGTGTTGTGGTGAAGGCTGCGTTGTGGGGGCAGGGGGGGAGTGGGAATGCTTAGAAACAGATGCTTTGGTCAGTTGTTGTACTAAGTGGTAACCTATCTGGTGTTAGAACATGTCTGATGTAGAACATACACGTCAAATTGCTACATGCGCGGGGGGTATGTGCTTCTGTGTGTGTTATAGCACGCGCGCATACAAGGGATGTAGACACAACACTCGTGTGCACGCAATATACACACACACTATACACACAGTCTGCCGACATCGTCATTCTCTCTCTCTCTCTCTCTCTCTCTCTCTCTCTCTCTTCCTCTCTCCTCTCTCCTCATACTTCTACTCTCTCTGTCCTCTCTCCACACCACAACACACCAACACACACTTAAACACCACAACACACACACACACATAATAAATACATACCAATAATTCACATACATTCATACCTACATACATACCATACCATAAGAATTCACACATACATACATACACCATTTACACACACGCGCGCGCGCGAACACACACACGCACATGCGCGTGCACTCGTACACGCACACACTCATGCCTACGGGCATGCAGTGTACTAATGCAATAAAGATGACAACAGTGATACTGAAGATAAATGACAGGCGGTGATGACAGAATACCTTAGATAAGGCTAAGCTACAAACAAGAAAGACAGACACACAGAAAGACAGACGGAAAGACAGACACACAGAAAAGTAGCGGGAAAGACAGTCAGAAACAAAGAAAACATGAAAGCAAAAAAAAAGCAAAAACAACAACAACAAATACCATATTCGAATCTGGTCGTATCTCATGGGAACGGGTTAAGCTCAGTGGTCAGAGCACTCGCTTTCCCCCAAGCTAAGGTTTAAGCAGCATCGAGGTGGTTTACCACTTGGATGGGTGCCGTTTGCAGCCTTGGCTTCAGTTACAGTTCCGTTCACCTGTGTAATGGGGTACCTGCCTCTTTTGGTCAAGGAAGGTTAAGCAGTGGAGGGAAGAGGAGATGGCGCCGGGCCCTCAAAAATGCTGGCCTCTGGAGGAAGTTGAGGTTCTTGATGCCACGTTCCTCTTCGACCCATAGGTTGTGAGAACCTTTTTACCTTTTTCAGTCAGTATTTAACAAGTTCGGTATATGTTTCAGCTTTCATGAAGCTGTTTAGTATCTGAGCGTACTTGGCCCTAAAAAAAACACAAAACCCCATTGTCTTAATCACCAGAGCCTCCGATGTTGATGTAGACTTAGTGACGTCATATTTTTCTCTCTCTCTCTCTCTCCTGTCCCCTATAACAACATCGTGTGACGTCAGAGGACCAAACTTCATGAGGATTGAACATCAACAGGTTACACTCAAGTTAGATTTCTCCTCCCCCCCCCCCCCCCTCCCCCCCCCCCCCCCCCCCCCCCCCCCTCCCCCACTTTCCCTGTTTTCTATATTACTCTTGCAGTCATTCATACGCACATACTAAGGCATTCATATAAAGAAAAATCCCTTTTTTGTATCAAAGATAGCCTCTGACTCAAAAACCATGTGTGATTTTGCACAAATTTTGGGTAGGTTATTATATTATTTAGCAAAACAGTTAACCCCCTCAGTTCCTTTTTGTCATCTTGCTAGCTTCCTTGCCCGGCACTAGCGGCGCGGAGGTCAAACACTGTAGGAATGTACAAGCAATCCTCACTTGATGATCATTCCAACTTTCACCGTGACTACCTGTGTATTGCTGTGTGGTGTGTGTGTGTGTCCCAAAAATAAGTTACACAGTGCATTTTTTGTACTGGAAAAAAAATCTGTGGAAACCTCATCACACACACAAAAAATTCTGACTAGCACTCTTAGAAGAGTACTACATGATCCGCAAGCTAATACAGGAGTGTACTGTATACTCTTAGATGTCAACCACAACGGTGCAATCTTGCATTGCTAGGGACGAGGGACGCCTGCCAGACTCTGTTGACAAAGACCAGGAGTTAGACGTCCATGGACACCTCTGGTTGTTACATTAACAAACTCTGACCTCATGCCAATCTGTCGGTCCAGCTATATATAGAGACCAGGAAATTCCTTGGCTCGGAACTCTCTAACAAAAAAGAAAAGACAAAATAGCCATTCTTTGCTGGAACCCACACAGTGGCAGAGAATGGTCGGTAACACGGTACTAAGTGACAGGAGACCAAACAGCGCAGAACATTGCGTAAATGAAGGGCAAGAAATAAGCCAAGGAGTTTCATTACGGAACAAAGAGGAGGAGGAGGGGAGGAGGAGAGGAGGAGGTTATGGCTGAAGTTGCAGATAAACACGTTAGTATGATAATGAAAGACGTGAGGCTTTCTGGGTTAGTAGAGAAAGGATTTGTTTTGATTCTATCTTTTTTTTCTTTTTTTTTTTTTTTTTTGTTCCTTTTGCCCTGTTTCTGTTTTCCCCTCTCTCTCATCTTTGTTAGGCTGTTGGTAATGAAGATTGATCTTAACGAAATTATATTTTGAGAGGGCATTTTGAAAGAGGACAGAGGACTGTAAAGATTTTGAGAGAGTGAGAGTTGAAGAAGACAGACAGACAGAGACCAGAGTGAGACGCCGCTGTTAGTGAATTCATAGACATTGAACAGACAAAATGAGGGGATGATTGATTAGAAAGAAAAATGATGATGGAATGACTGCGATCCTGGTTTCCTGATGGCTTTATGTTATCATTTTCTTTTTTTTAACTTTTGTATTTTTTTTCTCTCTTTCAATTATCATAAAACACGTTAAAAACATCAACGCCTTTGCTTCTAGATTTTTTTTCGAAAATATTTTCTAATGAGAATATATGAAGACAACAAATGAAAATGATGATAAGTGATTGTGTGATGGTAAAAAAAATAAGAGCCGACCAAAAACTATAGGTAAAGACTGAAAATAGAAGAAAAGCAACAACAAGAAAGAAAGGAAAAAGAAAGAAAGAAAGAAAGAAAGAAAATAAGAAAGATAGACAGACAGATAGACAGACATGAAGAAAAAAAGAAAGACAGAAAGACAGAAAGAAAAGAAAGAAAGAAAGAAAGAAGAAAGAAAAAAGACAGACAGAAGAAAGAAGAAAGACAGAAAGACAAAAAAGAAAAAGAAAAGAAAGACAGACAGACAGACGACAGAAAGAAAGAAAGAAACAAAAGAAAGAAAGAATAAAAAGAAAGAAGAAAGAAAAGAAAGAAAGAAGAAAAAAGAAAAAACAAAGAAAGAAGAAAGAAAGAAAAGAAAAGAAAAGAAAAAAAAAGAAAGACAGACAGACAGACAGACAGACAAAAACAACCAAAAAGAAAGAAAGAAAGAACGAAAGAAAGAAAGAATGCAACAAGAAACAAACAAACAAACAAACAACAGCAAACCAAAAACTTCACAACCAATCAACACCAAGCGGACAATGCATTCACAACATCGCTAAGGGAAAGTACTCTACCAGACTCTACAGCACAAGACCAGGAGTTAACGTTCCTCACACCCCTACTGGGTTACGTTACAGCTCTAAGGGTCATACACATACCACTGAAGTCAGCTATATATAGAGACAGACGTCCTCTGGCTGGAACTAAAAGAAAAAGAAAGAAGAAAAGAAAAAGAAAAATAGCCATTCTTTGCTGGAACCCACACAGGGCAGAGAATGGTGGTAACACTGTGATAAGGACAGGAGACCAACAGCCCAGAATATTGCTAAATAAAGGGCAAGAAATAACCAAGAAGACGTTTCTGACAGGAACAGAGGAGGAGGAGGAGGAGGAAGGTTGTTGGCTGAAGTTGCAGATAAACATGTTGGTAGGTAATGAAGATGCGAAGGCTTTTTTTTTGTAAGAAAGGATTTTTTTTTATTCTTTTTGTGTGTTTTTTTCTTTTTCTCTTTGTGGTCTCAAGTAATGAAGATTATCTTAAAGCATACATATTTTCAGAAGTACTCTTTAAAGAGACAAAATGTAAAAGATTATGAGAGAGAAGGGGGGTGAGAGAGAGCGCTTTGATTTGTTGCTTTACAAGATTCAGCGCTATATAAATTCCATACATTATTATTATTAGAGAGAGAGAATCACCTGGTAGTGAATTCACAGACATTAAGCCAGACAAACAGGACAGGTGGTAATTAGAAGAAAATGATGATGGCTTGACTGACTTGTGTTCCATGCTGGCTTTTTATCATTTTCTTTTCTTATTTAGTATTTGTATTTTTTCTATGTTTCACTTTTCACAAACACATTAACACCAATGCTTTGCTTCTGAATTTTCTTTAACTTTCATGAGAATGACATTACGACAACAATGAAAACAATGACAAGGGGTAGCTGATGGTAATAGAAATAAGCAGAAACTATAGCCAAAGACTGAAAATAAAAGAAAAACAGCCACAACAACCAGAAAGAAAGAAAGAGACAAACGAATGAAGGACGGAAGGAAGAGAGAGAGGGGGGTAAGGGGAACGAAAGAACAAACGAACCAACGAACGATCAAAGAAAAAAGATGTAATGAAAGAAAGAAAAAAGAAACAAGAAACAAAAAAAAAACAAAGCAAAAAAGAAAAAAAAACAAACAACAAACAAAAAAAAAAACAGCAAACCAAAAACTTCACAACCAATCAACATAAGGACA
>CM054141.1:12588351-12616030 GCA_028751875.1 Rapana venosa | reverse complement strand
TAAGCACTTATGTGCTTTTTTTACATTCAGTCCCCGTGTATATGCGGTTTTATAAATTCTGTCATCTGTTCCCACCGGCACACAATGGCCTAGTCATACGAAAAGCGGAACAGGAATTGTGTGTGTGTGTGTGTGTGCGCGCGTGCGTGCGTGCGTGCGTGCGTGCGTGCGTGCGTGTGTGTGTGTAGACATGGGGTCGGTGATTAGATTCTGAACTGAAGGCAGTTGTTGAGCTGCCATGGACTGATGTGTGGGTGTCCCCCTCAGAGCCAACACCCCCAGCTCTTTCGCTGTTCTTCACTTTCACCTAATCCGTAATCTAGTGAGACCATTTGGGGGGAACCACTGAAGATTTTGGAACCAGCTTCCTCCACATTCGCTTTCACCTAACCCGTAATTTGGTAGACTACGGGGGCACTTCTGAAGATTTTGTAATCAGCTTCCTCCACCTTCACTTTCACCTAACCCGTAGTCTAGTAAGACCATTTGGGGGGCACCCCTGAAGATTTTGCAACCAGCTTCCTCTACCTTCACTTTCACCTAACCCGTAATCTGGTAGGACCACTGGGGAGAACCACTGAAGATTTTGCAACCAGCTTTCTCCATTTCGCTTTCACCTAATCCGAAATCTAGTAAGACCATTTGGGGGGGCACCCCTGAAGATTTTGCAACCAGCTTCCTCTACATTCACTTTCACTTAACCCGTAATCTGGTAGACTACGGGGGGGGGGGGGGGGGGGGGGGGGGGGAGCACTACTGAAGATTTTGTAACCAGCTTCCTCCACTTTCACTTTCACCTAACCCGTAATCTAGTATGACCATTGGGGGGGGGGGGGGGGGGCACCACTGAAGATTTTGCAACCAGCTTCCTCCACCTTTACTTTCACCTTATCTCTAATCTAGTAAGACCATTGGGGGGGAACCACTAAAGATTTTGCAACCAACTTCCTCCACCTTCCCTTTCACCTAACCCGTAATCTAGTAAGACCGTTTGGGGGCACCACTTAAGATTTTGAACCAGCTTCCTCCACCTTCCCTTTTACCTAACCCGTAATCTGGTAGACTACGGGGCACTACTGAAGATTTTGTAACCAGCTTCCTCCACATTCACTTTCACCAAATCCGTAATCTAGTAAGACCACTGGGGAGAACCACTGCAGATTTTGCAACCAGTTTCCTCCACTCCTTGCGGTTCTCCGTTTCTGTAGTATGTCGTTCCACTCAAGGCCAGTCCACTCTCTTGATGTTGTCTTCCCATCGTTTGGTGTGTTTTTTTCTCTGTCTGCTTCTTCGTCTCCCTCCTTGCACTGTTCCCTGTAGGACAGTGTTGGCAGAGTGTATCGTTTTAACGTGCGGTGGCTGGTTTTTTTCGAATTGCTGCATACACTATTAGTCGCTTTCCTTGCTGAATTAATAACTTATTCTTGCATAAGTTTGAAGATGTTTTTAATCGTTATTTATCAATCTGTTATTCATCTGTGTTATTTATGTATTTATTTATTTTATTCTTTTATTTATTTTCTTCTTTTATTTCCATGAAAAATGGAATAAGCACTCGTGTGCTTTTTTACATCCAGTCCCCGTGTGCATGCAAGTTTTTTGGTAAATTTTGTCATCTGTTCCCACCGGCACACTATGGTCTTCTCTTCCGAAAAGCGTAACGGGTTTTAACGTGTGCGCAAGCTGTGCGTTCGCGCACGGGACCTCGGTTTCTAGTCTCATCCGAAGGACTTTTGGGGGGAGTGGAGTCGGCACTGATGTTAGTTAACTCCAGAGGAAAAATCTTCTTGAACGAGATTCGAACCTGGGTCAGCAAGTATCGTATAATCGTATAGCTACTTATAAAGGAAGGTGGCAGGGTGGTTTAGCCGTCCACCTGCCTAACAAGTAAACCGTGAGGTTCTGGGTTCAATTCCCAGCCTTGCCTATTCCTCCCAGTTTGAAGGGGAAAATCGAAGTGAACGTCAGTCTTTCAGAGGAGACTCTAAACCAGTCAAACCTGCATGGTTACGGACTTGACCATTTCAAAAGAACCCACGACAGTTGAAAAAATCGGAAAGAACATGTAGGAACCTCCTGATTGTCCTAGCAAATTTTACAGGTTTAATTACCAACTATTGTATTCTTGAAGTCGGAATGCGGCTACCTTAATGGTGGGTAGTTAAAACGGTCACATACACCAACAAAAAAATTCTCAGCATTGAATTGAACCTCGGAGCTCTAGCCGAGGGATACAAAAAAGAATGAATTTGAAACTTGAACACAGTGATGTACAATAAAACCGAAAGTTTCCCATTAACAGTAAGTAGAAATCATGTGCACTTATAAAATAAAATTTAAAATTTTGAAAGAAAGGACAAGAAAAGAAAATGCCTGCAAATGATTTTTTTTAAAACCAAAGTCAAATGCCTGTATTTACTTTGACTGTGTGTGAGCTCCTGACTTCAGTGGGGAAACGCAAACTAAAGTGGTTCGGGCACGTCACACGAACATCTGGACTGGCCAAGACTTGTCCTACAGGGAACAGTACAAGGAGGGAGACGAAGAAGAGGTAGACAGAGTAAACGATGGAAGACAACATCAGAGAGTGGACTGGTAGCCTTGAGTGGAACGAATTGCTACGGAAAGCAGAGGACCGCGGGGAGTGGAGGAAGCTGGTTGCAAAATCTTCGTTAGTGCTCCCACTGTCCACGGGACTACGGGATAGGTGAGGTGATGAGGTGCTTGAGTTACATGGAAGCTATGAGTGTCCTTACCTTTACATATTAAGGAAAAAGGTAAAGGTGTCCCATAACCTGTAAGGTCGTAGGGGAGTGAAGCATCAGAGACCTCAACCTCTCAAGGGGCCAGCATATTGAGGGCGGCGCCCATCTCCTCTCCCTCGCTGCTTTACCTTCTCTCACCCTAAAGAGGCTGGTACCCATTTACAGCTGGGGGAACTGGGGGAACTGTACTAAAGCCAAGGCGCGCAAACGGTCACCCATCCAAGTGGTAACCACGCTCGATGCTGCGTAACCTTAAGCTTGGGGAAAGCGAGTGCTCTGACCACTGAGCTATCCCGTCCCCTTTACTTATTAGGAATATAGATATAATGACTGTGACATAAGTAGGTTGAATGTCCAAACTGTGAAGCATTTCTAACACATGTTTATAAGAGTTTCAAAATAAAAATCTAGAAGCTTCTCTCTACTGAAGAGCACACACACACACACACACACACGTTAAATCCTGTTCCGCTTTTCGGAAGAGTAGGCCATTGTGTGCCGGTGGGAACAGATGACAGAATTTACAAAACCGCATACACTCGGAGACTGGCGTAAAAAAAAAAGCACACGAGTGCTTATTCCATTATCCTCGATATAAAAACATGTAAATAAATTAAAAAATGTTTTTAAATATTTTTAAAACCACACTCACGCACGCACCGCACCCGACAAAACACACCACACCACCACACCACACCACCCCCAACAACACAGCACAACACACGCGCACACACAAAACAAGCACAGCACAACGCACACACATACCCCCACACCACCACCACAACAACAATCTTCTTTCTGTCTCTCTGTTGTCTCTGTTTTCTCTCCCTCCCTCCCCCCTCCCCCCTCCCCCCCCCCCCCTCCCCCCCCCCCCCCCCCCCCCCCCCCCCCTCTCTCTCTCTTTTCTCTCTCTTTCTTTCTCTCTCAACACACACACATATACACAAAAGATGCCAGACTAGTTAATTTATAAGTAGGCTGTGCCATTCACACAGACACGCAATCCACCAGACAATTAGCCCAACAATGGACACAATAGGCGTTAATCAAAGAGAAGAGTGGAGAGGTGGGGAGAGGGGGAGAGAGGAGGGGAGAAAGAGGGAGAGGAGAGGTTTTGTCTTGGCTATCCGTCACTTCGCTACTCCCCCCCCCACCCACCCACCACCACCACCACCCTACCCCCATTACCCTCCCCCACCCCCACCCCTTCCATGCCCTTTGTCGCCAATCCATCTTGAAGTAGCTTGACAACGAAACAGAATCAGAGACTTTATGGAATTCACCTGTTACGCGACGACAGAGTAAAAACGAAGGGTACAGACAAGAAGAAGAAGAAGAAGAAGAAGAAGAAGAAGAAGGAGGAGGAGGAGGAGGAGGAGGAGAAGAAGAAGAAGGAGGAGGAGGAGGAGAGGAGAAGGAGGAGAAGAATGAGAAGAAGAAGAAGAAGAAGAAGAGAAGAAGGAGGAGGAGGAGGAGGAGGAGGAGAAGAAGAAGGAGGAGGAGGAGGAGGAGGAGGAGGAGGAGGAGGGAGGAGGAGGAGAAGGAGGAGAAGGAGGAGAAGAATGAGAAGAAGAAAAAGAAAGAAGAAGAAGAAGAAGGAGGAGGAGGAGGAGAAGGAAGGAAGGAAGGAAGGAAGGAAGGAAGGTAGGAAGGAAGGAAGAAAGAAAGAAAGAAGAAAAAAAAAAAAAGAAAGAAAGAAAATGAAAAAAAGAAAGAAAGAAAGAAAAAAAAAAAAAGAAGGAAAAAGGGAAAAGAAAGAAAAAAAAGAAAAAGGAAAAAAAAAGAAGAGAAAAAAAGGAAAAAAGAAAAAAAGAAGAAAAAGAAAAAAATTAAGGAAAAAAGGAAGAAAGAAAAAAAAAGGAAAGAAAGAAAAAAGAGGGGAAAAAAGGAAAAAGAAAGAAAAAAAAAAAGAAAAGAAGAAAGAAAAGAAGGAAGAGGAAAAGGAAAAGAAAAAAGAAAGAAGAGCCAAAAGAGGAAAAAGGGAAAAAGAAAAGAAAAAAAGAAGGAGGAAGGGAAAAAGGGGAGGAGAAGAAAAAGGGGAAAAAGGGAAATAAAGAAGAAAGGGGAAAAAAGAGGAAAAAAAGGAAAAAAAAAAGAAAGGAAAGAAAAAGAAAAAAGAAGAAAAAAAAAGAAAGAAAGAAAAAGAAAGAAAAGGAAAGAAAGAAAAGAAAGAAAAAAAAAGAAAAAAAGAAAAAAAAGAAAGAAAAAGAAAAAGAAAAAAAAGAAAAAAAGAAGAAAGAAAAAGAAAGAAAGAAAAAATTAAGAAAGAAAAGAAAGAAATTAAGAAAAAAAGAAAAAAAAGAAAGAAAAAAAGAAAGAAAAAAAAAGAAAGAAAAAAAATTTAAGAAAGAAAGGAAAGAAAAGGGGAAAGAAAAAGAAAAAAAGAAAGAAAGAAGAAAAAAAAGAAAGGATTTAAAAATGGGTAGAAAGGACCAGGGGTTTTTTTTTTTAATTAAAAAGTACAGTTTTTGTACCCCTACTGCACAAAGAAAAAAATTAATGGGAGACAATTGATGTATGAGATAAAGTAAAAGGGAAGGAAGAAAGAAAGAAGGAAGACAGAAAGGAAAGGGGAAAAAAAAGGAAAGAAAGTAAAAAAAAATAAGGGAGGAACGAAGAAAGGGCGAAATTTTAAAGAGAGAAGAGAGAGACGGGAAAAGACAGAGAGTAGTAGATTGATAGATAGACGACAGCAGAGAGACAGAAAGACAGACAGACAGACGATGATTTTATGTAGTCCTGCTAAAACTAAAAGAAAAGGGGGGACAATTAGTGGGGAAAAGAGATAAAGGACAGAAAAAGAAAAAAAAGAAAAAAAACCCAAACAAAAAAGAGAGAAAAAAGGAAGGAAGGCAGAAAGAAAAAAAAGGAAAAAAAAGGAAAAAAAAGAAAAAAAGAAAAAAAGGGAAAAAAAAAAAAAAAAAAAAAAAAAAGAAAGAAAGAAAGGAAAGAAAGGAGAAAAATATAAGAAGGAAGAGCAGACGGAAAATCCCCAAAAAATAATAAAAGAGAGATTAAGTCGTTCTGCTGACCTGAAAGGAGAAGGGAGATAATAAGATGGCAAGAGGTGACGCGCATTATCTTCTCTTCCTGTTCTGCCTCTCTTTCCCCATCATCAAGAACTACGACAAGGACGATGTTGCCTCTTTGAAGACATACATTTCAGACAGACAAACAGAAGACAGGACAGCAGAGAGGAGGGGAACACATAAACCGGGCCCCTGTGCGAACGCACGCGAAATCTTGCGCACACGTTAAATCCTGTTCCGCTTTTAGTAAAGATAGGGGGTTTTGTGCGGTGGGAGCAGTGACAAAATTGACAAAACGCCATTAAAAGGGGACGGATGTAAAAAGACAAAGTGCTTTTTCCATTATTTCAAAATAAAAGTGTTGGTTTTTTAAAACGCAGAAAGACAGATAGATACAGAGAGAGAGACAGACACAGAGAGAGAGGAGAGAGAGAGGGGGAGGAGAGAGAGAGAAAGGGGGGAGAGAGAGAGAGAGGAGGGAGAGGGGGAGAAAAGAGAGAGAGAGAGAGAGAGAGAGAGAATTTACTTTTTTTTTCGAGGATTATTAGAATAAGCCCTCACGTGGTTTTTTAAAACCCGTCCCCAGTTTAGCAATTTTGTAAAATTTATCTCCGTTCCCCCTGCCCCAAATAGTCTTCTCTTCCGAAAAGCGGAAGGGTTTTTTACGTGTTGGGGAAGATTTCTTGTGCGTTCCCCACCGGACCTCGGTTTTTTGTCTCATACGAAGAAAAATTTCGGGGGTAGTGGAGTCGGCACTGATGTTAACTCCCGAGGGAAAATCCTCTTGAACAGGAAACTCTGTGATAAAAGGGAACCTGGGGGTCGAAAAATTTAGGGCCCTCAGAACACGAGTGCAACGCTCTAACCACCAGGCTTTCCCCTCCCCCGGGGAGGGACAGACGACGACAGAAAGCTACAGCGAAAGCAGACAGACAGAAAAGACAGCTGTACAGATCAGAGAGACAGAAGAGACCAGGAGACAGCAGAGACTGACAGAGAGACAGACACAGGAGAGCAGACAGAAACAGACAGAAGGGAGACGACGATACAGACAGCAGAAGACGATCAGAACAAACAGACAGACAGGGCCCCAGAACACGAGCAGAGAGAGGAAAAGGGAGAATACAGACAGACAATTTCTACAGAACAGAGATAGTGACGAAGAAGACAGACGATAGATCAAACCAAAATTTTTTTATTTCGGGATAATGAACAAGCATCCTGTGCCCGTTTACATCAGCCTTTCTGCCCTTTCAGGAATAGCATCATAATATTCCCCCGCGGCGCGCCGCGCGCACGCCCCACGTACCACACACACACACACCCCAAAGTTAACATTGTCTTTCGAATGCTTTTAAAAGTCTTTTTTTTAATTTTTGTTAAAGGGAGGATGGAAAAAGTTGTGTAAACTTTTTTACCCCTCAGTAAGATCTTTTGACTTGACTTCACACACACAACTTACACACCAACATTTTTGATGTATATATAAAATATATATATATATTTTATTATTTTATTATATATATATATATATATTATATATATACATATTATACATACAACTATACATACATACACACAAACCTAACAGAACAAAGAACACAAAAAAACAAACAAAACAAAAAAAAACAAAACAACCACACCAAAAAAAAAACCCGCAAATTAAAAAATACAACTACGCCCCACCTACACCCCCCCCCCCCCCCCCCCACCCCGCTACCCCCACCCCCTCTACAACAACAAGAGTGAGAAAGAGAGAGGAGAGAGGCGGGCAAAACAGTAGACAAAGACAGAAAAAGAGAGGGGAGGAAAGAGAGACGGGACAGACAGAGAAAAGTGAAAGAGAAAAGAGAGGACGGGAAGAGAGAGAGAAAGAGCAAGAGAGGCAGACAACAGGCAAACAGAGACAGAGGGGAAAGACAGATTGGAGAGAGACAGAAACAGGGGACAGTGTGAGAGAGAGAAACATAGAGAGACACAGAGACAGAGACAAAGAAATAGACAGACAGACAGGAGAGACAACACACACACAAAAAAGACAGATGGACATAGGAATGGATGAAGGGAGTCCACTTTCCATAATGGGAGACAATTCAATCTATCTAATTTCCCTCATGATTACCTCCCATGTCCACGCAAACTACTTCCTTGCTCTGCTCTGTTCTGCTTTGCCCTGTGTATTTTTACAACGGCATTCACGTGGGAACGGGATAGCCTGGTGGTTAGAGTGATGCGCGTTGCGCTCGTGATCTGCTGACCCGGGTTCGAATCTCGCTCAAAAGGATTTTTTTCTCTGGAATTAAAAGATAACAATTCTCTCCCATGCCGAAGTCGGATGTGCTGGGCCTTGACTTGTCAGGCGCTTTACGGCAGCGTGACGCATTTTCGCTCGTATGACAGACACCAATAGTTGCTGTCTGAGCGTTCGACTAAGAAGAAGAAGAAGAAGAACAACAACAACAGCAACAACAACAACAACAACAACAACAACGAGACGACGACGACGACGACAACAACATTAAGAGCAAGAAAAAGAAGAAAGAAGAAGAAAACAACAACAACAAAAACAACACAACAGCTGACAGCAACAACAGCAGCAACAACAAACAGCAGCGAAGAAGAAGAACAAGAACAAGAAGAGAAGAAGAACAAAAAGAAGAGCGAGGTGGAGGAGGAAGGGAAAAAGAAGAAAACAACAAAAAACAGCAGCAGCAACAAACAACAACAACAAAACAAACAACAAACAACAACAACAAAACAACAACAAAAAACAAAAACAGCAGCAGCAAGAAGAAAGGGAAAAAGAAGAAAGTAGAGAAAGAAGAAAGAAGTGGAAGAAGAAGAAAAAGCGGGTGGAGGAGGAGAAGAAAAAGAACAACAACAACAGCAGCAGCAAGAAGAAGAAGAAAACCAACAAACAGCAGCAGCAAACAACAACAACAACACAGCAGAAGAAGAAAAGAGAGAAGAAGAAGAAAGAAGAAGAAGAAAAAAGAAGAAGAAAGAGAAGAAAAAGAGAAGAGCGAGGTGGAGGAGGAAGAAGAAGAACAACAACAACCCAAAAAACAAGATTTTAAACAGAATATGGGGGGGGGGGGGGGGGCGGGGGGCGGTAACCTAGTTGGTTAGTGGGTTGAACTTGCGATCTGCTGGCGTGGGTTTGTGCCACGACCACCAAGACACCCCCCATTTGATGGGGGATTTATTTCCCTGGAGTACCAACTCCACTCCCCCGAAAGAACTGACTCAATGTCAACTCCACTCCCCTAAACGTCTTTCTGGATATTACTATAAACTATGTTTTTCTAGCCCTGAATTATCATAAATTGTGTTCATATTTTTCCTGCCATACTATATCCCAGTTCTTGATTAAACCATTGACGCTGGGGGCAACATCAAAGTGAGAGGCTGTAGTATGATCAGTGGCTTTCTTTCCCACTCATGGAATTCCACTTTACAGCTTAAGTCTTTAGTGATCGACTGTGACTCTCTGACTTAGGAGGCTTGACTCGCCCAGTCCTTATGTGCTGCAGCCCTGGGGGCTGGTTGGCCTTTGGAGAACATCTCCAACGCTGACTGTCCTTATGCCCACTTGGCCGAGAGGGTGAGGATGTACTGTGGGCAAGGCATCTCCACTATAAATCAACTTTCTGCCCAGTTTCCAAAACAGCAGCTGCCTCCTCTGCTGTTTTGGAGGTCATCGTCGGACACGACGGACAAACATACATACATAAACCAGATCCTGTGTACGAACTTAAGCATACCTTTTAGCAGACACGGTATAACCCGCTCCGCCTTTGGAGAGAGTAGGCTATTGTGTGCCTGTGGAAACGGATGACAGTGTCAAAACAAAAGCGCGTGTACAGTGGCGTCGTATCTAAACGTCATCCCCGAAGTCGGAATGCAGCTATCTTCATGGTAGGCAAACGGTGGCATACGTAAAATCTCTTATCATCATCCTTTTTTTTAAATCAAAATGTTTTTGTCATGTTTTTTTCTTTTTAATGTAAAGTTACTTGTGATATTTGTATTGATTGTGCTGATGATGTGTTTCATGAGATGTGTTTAAATTATTGTTGTGTTGTGGTTTTGCTTTGCTACTCTTAACCTTTACTGGTGTGTGCGTGCGCACGCATATGTGGATGTGTGTGTTGTGTGTGTGTGTGTGTGGGGTGGGTGCGGGTGTGGGTGTGGATGGGGATGGGGTGCGGGGGGGTGTGACGTACATTGTCGGCTTTTAAAATATTGTGTTATTTCTTATTCTGTATTGTTGAATAATGCATGCTGTGTAACTATAATTTTAAAATTCCACTGATAATTTCTCTAGTTGCGACATTAAAATATTTTTGAGTCTTTAGTCATCTTCTTCTTCATTATCATCATCTTCTTCTTCTGCTGTTCCTTCTTCTTCTTCTTTATCTATTTTTTCTTCTTCATTATTATCATCATCTTCTTCTTCATATTATCATCTTCTGCTTTTTTCTCCTTCTTCTCCATTACTATCATCATTTTCTTCTCCTCCTCCTTTTTTTTCCTCTTCTTCTCCTCCTCCTTCTTCCTCTTCTTCTCCTCCTCCTCCTTTTTCTTCTTCCCTCCTCCTCCTCTTCTGCCTCCTTCTCCCTTTTCCTTCTTCTTCTTATTCTCATTCTTCTTTTTCTTTACCACCATCATCTTCTTCTTCACTAAGCTCCCTGAAGTACACGTTGGATATCTCCATCCTCCTTTTTCCGTATAATCAGCACATAGTTATCTCCAACAATTATCCACCCAAGACAATCTTTGACATGATAATCTGGCCCTCTTATTTAGGAGTGGAGGGGGGGGGGGTGGGCCGGATAGCCTGGTGGTTAGAGTGATGCGCATCGCGCTCGTGATCTGCTGACCTGGGCTCGAATCTCGTTCAATAGGATTTTTCCTTTGGAGTTAACATTAGTGCTGACTCCACTCCCCCTAAAACGTCCTTTGGATAATACTATAAACCAAAGTCCCGTGTGCGAACGCACGTAGAACATCTTGCGCGCACGTTAAAAACCCGTTCCGCTTTTTGTAAGAATAGGCTATTGTGTGCAGGTGGGAACGGATGACGAAACTGCATACACACGGGGGCAGGATAAGAAAAAAGGCACATGAGTGCTTATTCCGTTATCCTCTAAATGAAAGAATAAAATAAACTAAAGAAATATAAATAAAGAATACGCGCGCGCGCGCAACCACACACACACACACAACACACCACACACACACACACACATCACACACACAAGCTGACTGACATAAGGAAAGAACACAACAAAGCAATCATGACTAAATCAACAACTGCATTTTATTATATCCCTTCACCAAAAAGACAAAAAATGACCAGTAACTTTTTTTTTCTTTAAAAAACTCAGCAGCAGTAAACATGGAAATTATCCAACAAAAATAAAGGGTACATCAATTTCGTCCACACAAAACCCTACATTAAAATAGCCCCTAATCATTCAATCTTACGTAAAACTGTTTCATTGCTTTTGTGTGAATTCTTTCTTTGTAAATTATACTGGTTCTGTTGTCAGTTTTTATTCCGTGTAACTGCCAAGGGACTGGGAAGGAACGCAATTAAGGGGAGACAAAAAGATGGGTATACTTCTTTCTTTCATCTTCCGCTGGTGCCCTTCGGCGTCGCGGGGAGACAGAGACGTCTGTCTGCAGCTAGGCGGGAGGCTTGATGTAGTGACAGGTCATGGGCTCGCAGGGTGTCAGCCACGGAGTCGCTCCATCGTCTCCTTGGTCTACCTCTGGCTTTCCAGCCATTGTATTTGGTGGTGTATGCCCGTAGGGCTGGTTGGTTGGGCGGCATTCTGTGAGGTGACCAAACACCTGATCCTTTGTTGTTCGATATGTGGAGAATTGGTGTTAGTCCGACCATGTCTCTGATCACCTCATTCTTGATCTTGTCGCGTCTGGTCTTGTTGACAGCTTTTCTCAGGCAGCGCATTTCACATTGTGACCAATTTTCTCTCTAAGGCTTTTGTTAGGGCCCATGTCTGACACTGGTATGTGAGTGTTGGAACGAAGATGGCGTTGATGAGTTTTGCCTTGGTGCTCATTGGGATGCTGGAATGTTTTAGAAGGGGGGCGAGTTGGTAACTGACTGCGTTCGCTTTCTGGCATCTTGTTTCTATCTCTCCAATTTTCCATCTTCAGTGAAGAGGCTGCAAAGGTATTTAAATTCTTTGGTGTGTTTCAGCTGGGTGCCGTTGATGTTGATGTCCAGCTTTCCTGGATTTCTGCTGACATACATAACTTCTGTTTTGGTGATACTGATCTTCATGTCATACCTCTCGCAGCTTGTGTTGAGTTGGTCTGTGTGATCTTGAAGAGCTGCTTTGTTCTGATTCATCAGGGACTGGTCGTCAGCAAATAATAGTTCGTTCAGGCCTCAAGATCTTGGTTGGCTTCCTTTGTGATCTGGTCCATGTAGATCACGAAGAGAAGGGGAGAGAGTACGCAGCCTTGCCTGACCCCTGATGTAACCGGGAACCAGTCGGATGCTCCACTGGCTGTTCGGACTGCGCTCATACTGTTGGCATAGATTGCTCTGATGTTATCAAGCAACTGCCCCTTCACGTCGTACTGCTCCAGGATCTTCCAGAGCTTGTCTCTGTTGACTCGGTCGAAGCTTTTCTTGATCAACGAATACTGTATGCAGGTCTTGGTTTATTCGTGGCTCTTTCACACAGCTGTCGGAGTGTGAAAATGGCATCTGTGCACCCTCTTCCTTTCCGAAAGCCAAACTGGCATTGCTCAGTAGGTGTTCTGCTTTGGCTCTTGATGCGCTGTTCCAGAATCTTTGCATACATTTTCCCTACATGGCTGAGAAGAGAAATGCCTCTGTAGGTGCTGCAGTCTCTCTTGCTGCCCTTCTTCTTCCAAATGGCACCACTATTGCATTTTGCCAGTCCATTGGTACTTTCTTCTCTTCCCTGCTTTCTGGAAGATGATGGTGAGCCACGTAACTCCGTTTCTCCGCATGCAAGGATGGCTTCAGTTGTTATGCCGTCATCACCTGCCGCTTTGCCCTTTGGGCTGGTCTTAATTGCTTTTCTTGTTTCAGCTTCAAGGATTTGGGGCTCTAACTGGTCTTTATAGCGTGGTGAGAACTGAGAGCTGGAAGCTTGTACTCCAGATGGGTTTAAAAGATCTTTAAAGTAATCTTCCCATCGTTTCAGAATTTCCTCTTCTTTGTGCAGTGCCTCTCCATTTGCATCCATTCACTACTGTTGTTGATTGAATGGCTCATCTCTTACTCTCATCGTCTTCACACTTTTGAAAAATTCTCTTGGGGAGTTCTTGCAAATTTCACTTAACTTCTCTCCATAAGTCGCCCAAGATTTTTCTTTGGAGGCTTTCACAACACGATTACTATGTCTTCTTGCGATTCTGTACTTGGCGTAGTCCTCTTGTCTTGGTCTTGGCCCAAGCTTTATATAGCTGCTTTTTTTCTTTGATGGCTTCCTTCACCTCTTGGTTCCACCAAGCTGTAGCTTTCCTGTTTTTACCTCCACATTTCTTTGTCCCGCAAACTTTCCTTAAGGTGTTCAAGAGAGCTGGCTTGAAGGTGTCCCAGACTTGCTCCATGTTGAGAGGTGTTGTATCAATGGAGTCGTTTCACCTTGATAGCACTGTGAATCTGTTCTTGCACTTCTTTCTCTTCCAGTTTGAGGAGGTTGATCTTTTCAGGCTGGTTCTTCCTAGCAGTTGTTATTTTCTTCTTCTGAGTACTGGAGGCTAGAATGACAGGCCTGTGGTCAGTGTCAAGGTTGGCATTGGGGATGGCTTTTTGAGTCTTTGATGGCGTAACGTGTTCTAGATCTTGCAAGTATAAAGTCGATTTGAGACGAGATGTTGAGATCGTTCCATTTGTACCAGGTGTAAATTTGGGAGGCTCGGTGTTGGAAAAAGGTGTTGGTGATGATCAGATCATGCTCTGCACATAGTTCCAGCACGTGGTTCCCGTTGTAATTGCAAGGTGTTCTGTGGTCACTGTGGGGCCCAAGATGTTTTGTCCACGGGTTCTTCTCTCACCAACTCTGCCGTTGAAATCACCATGACATACAGGTCCTCTTTGTCAGGGGTGCTGTTGATGAGGTCGGAGAGCTCTTGATAGAATGAGTCTTTCTCCTCTTCTGAGTACGAATCGTTACACGGTGCATATGCTTGGATATAGTGGACGATTTTGTTGGACTTTCTTACACCGATTTTAATCAGTCTTTCTGGATATTTGTGTTCTGTACTCATGAGATTCTTTGCTATGTCTGGGTGTAGGATGAATCCCACACCATGCGTTGCTCTCTGGTCTTTCCTGACTCCACTCCAGATGAGAACAAAGTTTGAATGGGTTTCTTTCGATCCTTCTCCTTTCTTCCTAGTGTCTGAAATGCCCACGATGAAGATCTTTCTTTTGGTCATGAATTCCACAATTTCTGGTTCCTTGTTTGTTAGGCCGCAGATGTTCCATGTTCCAATGTAGTCACTGTTCCTACAAAAAGATGGGTATACAAACACAGAAAAGAAAGGGAAGATACTGGACGGAAATGAAAAAGACAAGAAAGAAATACAAAGAAAATATAAAGAATGAAATTGGAAAGAAAAAAACAGTAGAAAAAATAGCACACAACTGCTTTGAAGTATCTTGGGGTTATCGACAACACACTCACCATGCAAAAATTCATCACCCAGACCTGCCAATCATGCTACTATCAATTACGGCGTATTAGTGCAATTCTAAAGTACCTGTCCACTGATGCAACATCCAAACTAGTGGCGCCTCTCATTCTTTCACGTCTGGACTATTGCAATTCTCTTCGGGCTGGTCTGCCAGCATCATCTATCACTCCCTTCAACGTATACTAAACACTGCAGCTCGACTTGTCCTTAGAAAGAGAAATCTGAGCACATTACTCCTCTCTTGCAATCTCTCCACTGGCTGCCTATGCCACAGAGAGTTAACTATAAGATCAGTACCCTCTGTTACAAATGTCTCCACAAAACAGCTCCCTCCTACCTCTGTGACTGTCTTCACTTATACACTCCTTCTCGTTCCCTCCGCTCTGTGCTTACAAATACCTAGATTCAACCAACCCACTGTTGGCCGTCGCTCTTTCTCTGTTTCTGGTCCAGTGATGTGGAGTGACCTCCCTTCGCCAAAAGCCTACGTATGACACTTTTAAATCCAGCCTCAAGACATATTTATTCCAAATCTGATTTTCCCCCCTTGTTTCATCTCAAATCTACCCCTGCCTAAAACATCCAAAATTCCATCACCCTGCCAAAGTGTATAATCTGTGTGTGTATGTACATTTGAATTTTTAACTCTGTTAATTGTTATTGGTTGTATGCGTGGATGAGTTGAATGCAAGCGCTTTGATTTCTTTTTGCAGGATATAGCGCAATATAAATTCCATTTATTATTATTATAAATAAAACAAGAAAAAGAAACATTAATGCAGTTGGGTTTTGTAAAAACACCACTAATGTTCAGCAGTTTGCTTCTCATTATGTCTTTTGGTTGCAGCTTTCCATACAAGTTGAACTCCTCGTCTCTTCTTGTGATTCCGACTTAGTACACTTATGCCTACCTCTTTTTGTCACCGCTTGCTAGCACCTATATGGACTTCCATAGCTCTCTCGGTTTCCAATATTCTATGGACTTCCATATCTCTCTCTCTCTTTGTTTCCAACATATGGCCTTTCACAGCTCTGCTTTCCAAAATATGGGCTTCCACAGTCCTCTCTATTTCCAATATGTGGACTTCCACAGCTCTCTCTCTGTTTCCAATATGTGGACTTCCACAGCTCGCTCTCTCTGTTTCCAATATGTGGACTTCCACAGCTCGCTCTCTCTGTTTCCAATATGTGGACTTCCACAGCTCGCTCTCTCTGTTTCCAATATGTGGACTTCCACAGCTCGCTCGCTCTCTCTCTCTGTTTCCAATATATGGACTTCCACAGCTCTCTCTCTCTCAAATATATGGACTTCCACAGTCCTCTCTGTTTCAAATAATTATATGGACTTCCACAGCCTTTTCTTTTTCCAATATATGGACTTCCACAGCCTTTTATTTTTCCAATATATGGACTTCCACATCTCTCTGTTTCCAATATATGGACTTCCACATCTCTCTGTTTCCAATATATGGACTTCCACATCTCTCTGTTTCCAATATATGGACTTCCACATCTCTCTGTTTCCAATGTATGGATTTTCACATCTCTTTTTGTTTCCAATATATGGACTTCTACATCTCTTTTTGTTCCCAATATATGGACTTCCACATCTCTATGTTTCCAAGATATGGACTTCCACATCTCTTTTTGTTTCCAATATATGGACTTCCACATCTCTCTTTGTTTCCAATATATGGACTTCCACATCTCTCTTTGTTTCCAATATATGGACTTCCACAGCCTTCTCTGTGTCCCATATATGGACTATAACAGCTCTCTGCGTTTTCCAATATATGGACTTCCCCAGTTCTGTTTTCCAATATATGGTTTTCCACAGCCCTCTCTCTGTTTTCCAATATATGGACTTCCACAACTCTGTTTCCAATATATGAACTTCTACAACACTCTTTGTTTCATATATATATATATTATATATATATATATATATATATATATATATATATATATATATCATATCGACTTCCACATCTCTCTCTCTCTCTCTCGCTCTCTGTGTTTCCAATAATTATATAAACTTCTACGTCTCTCTCAGTTTCCAACATATGTGTGTAAATCATCATCATCATCATCTGATGCCATAAAGAAATAACTTGCTGAATAAACTGATGACGCCAGTACAATTTATTTTTGGACAGAAGTTGTGGATGAGCTATGCCGGCCATGACTGTACCAAGATATCTGAAGCTGATCACCAGTTTCAAGTTGTTCATCAATGTGCAACGAATATCGTGACATGAAAACATTTTTATTTCATTATCTGTAACATGGTTGGCAAGGAACCTTACCATGAGTTAAAGGTAAAGGAGGTAAAGGAGTCCCATAACCTATAAGGTCGTAGGGGAGCGAGGCGTCAGAGACCTCACTTCTCTAGGGCCAGCATATTGATGGCGGCGCCCATCTCCTCTCCCTCGCTGCTTTACCTTCCCTGACCCTTAAGAGGGCAGGTACCCATTTACAGCTGGGTGAACTGGGGGAACTGTACTGAAGCCAAGGCGCGCAAACGGTCACCCATCCAACTGGTAACCACGCTCGACGCTGCTTAACTTGACTGGGGGAAAGCGTCACACACACACATACACACACTGGCCGCTATAACTGGAAAAAAAACCCAAAAAAACTCATACTAGCTACACACACACACACACACCACAAACACACACACCCTACCACACCCACCCCACACCCACCACCCCCTACCCACCCACCCACCCCCCTACACACACACACTAACTTGCCTCTGTAACAGCACACAAAAAACCCCAAACAAACAAACATTCATACTAGCTACAAATTAAATCTAGCATGAAATTGCAGCAGTGTATATATATATAACGACCAAAATTCAAAGTGTCGTTTACATCTACTCAAACCGGTACATTTCTATCATCCACGAAGGAAAAAAATTTAAACGAAAAATTGCAGGGGGCATTGCATCATCACAAGGCTTAAAATCCCCTCTAGTCTGCTCCATTGGATCTCAAATCTAGTACGTCTAAAATCAGATTTATTTTTGTTGTTCCTTGTCACACACAAAATCACAGTTGACATCACAAGCTTTGTTGCCATCATTCCAAACAAACTAAGCAAAAAACAAAGCACAAAAAAGTAGGTAGCATCACCATCACTGACTTTACTCAGTCAGTCAGTCAGTTGTCATAGTCATACTCGAAGTGGTTGTTTTTTTTTTGTTTTTGTGTAAGCATTCTCATCCCTAATCATTGTCACTGAGATCAACAACATAGTGCTTTGTTGTTTGTTGTTGTTGTTTCTTTTACTTGTAACGTTTCTTCATGATGGAAATAACAGGTAAGGGAGTACCGGTGTTCATGGAACAGTCTCCACTCCTAGCGGTAAAGTTGAAGCCATGACAGTAGACGGAAGCTGCGCAGAGAGATGCGCAGTGGAGAGTGCTGCGCGCGCTGACGGAAGTCCAGTTAGCGGCAGTTCCGGTAGACGACTGGATTTCGCTCTCCGAGTTGACGAAATTGGTGAATTTTCCTGTCAACCGAAAGAAAGAAAAAGAAAGAAAGAAACGCAATCAGTTCATAGTCTTAAAATGTTGTATGGCCTGAAAAAACTTGATTGTGATCAACTGGATTTATGGTCCCGATCGCAGTAGATCATTGTCTGAAAACGTCTATGGTGTAAGACGTTTTACAAGCGTGCTTCATTTCCTGAAATCTACTACAGCCAACGTCTGTATTCCAGTGACTCGTTGTCTGAAATGGCCCAAGTACTATAAGTGTCAAATACTTTAATGACCAGGCAATAATTGCGCTCTCATTCGGGGAGCGACTTGATTGAGTCTCTCTTAGTAGCTGAATCAGGCTGGAGGGTTAATAACGGAGTGAAGTAGGGGAAGGGGGGTGAAGGTTTTGTACAACAACGCAAAAGAAATCAATCATGTCTGTGCCTCTTGGTCCCATTTCTTACTTTAGTCAAGTATGTTGCCTAAAACATACTTTAGACACTCCTAGACAGTCTGTGAACGGCGAGGCTATAAAACAACAAGATTAGATTGGAGTTGGATTGGATTGAAGAAACTCCTAGCCGACCACTACCATTCAAACGCTAATAACTGTTACTTCAGAGGAAAAGAGAGGATGATGGTGGTTGGGGGGAAGATCGGGGGGGGGGGGCAGGAGGAAGCCCTGGTTGACTAATAAGTGAGTAGGACGGGGATAGCTCAGTGGTCAGAGCACTCGCTTTCCCCCCAGCCAAGTTAAGCAGCGTCGAGCGTGGTTACCAGTTGGATGGGTGACCGCTTACGCGCCTTGGCTTCAGTACAGTTTCCCAGTTCACCCAGCTGTAAATGGATACCTGCCCTCTTTAGGGTCAGGGAAGGTAAAGCAGCGAGGGAGAGGAGATGGGCGCCTCCCTCAATATGCTGGCCCCTGGAAAAGCTGACGTCTCTGACGCCTCGCTTTCCTACGACTACATAGGTTATGGGACACCTTTACCTTTACTAGGACGTTTTACGCGAAATCTAAAGGTTATAAGTTGGAATCCTGACTCACAGATTAAAGATAATGGGGTTTATGCTTCTTGTGGGGGAGGGGGTGTGTGTAGGGCTCTCTTTTTTTTTCTTTTGTATAGAGCCAATACTAAGATTGTACAGATGGAAGCGCCTGGCTGGTTTCGGCGTTGCGCACTGCACTCGTGATCTGCTGACCCAGGTTCAAATCCTGTTCAAGGAGATATCTTCCCCTGGAATTAACATCAGTGCCGACTCCACTCCCCCCAAAAGTCCTTCGGATGAGACTATAAACCGAGGTCCCGTGTGCGAACGCACACAGAACATCTTGTGTATACGTTAAAACCTGTTCCGCCTTTCGGAAGAGTAGGCCATTGTGTGCCGGTGGGAACGGAAGACAAAATTTACAATACTGCATACCCACGGGGACTGGATGTAAAAAAGCACATAAGTGTTTATTCCATGATTCTCGAAATAAAAGAATAGATAAATCAATAATAGAAAAATGTATAAATAAATAAATAAATAAAAATTAATGCATAAATTAGTAAACAGGCAGACAGACAGACAGACAGACGGACGGACGGACGGATGGATGGACGGACGGATGATGGACGGACGGACAGACAGACAGACGGACGGACGGACGGACGGACGGACGGACGGATGGATGGATGGATGGATGGGCGAACGGACGGACGGACGGACGGACGGACAGACAGACAGGCCAAAATAAATCAATCAATCAATCAATAAATCAATTAATAAATAGAGATTCCAGTCCCTGTTCAAGCTTTCAAACAAGACATGGCTGAGATACCGTTCAAGCAGAGACTACAATCTTGCGCCCCCCCCCCCCCCCAGCCCCCCACCCCCCCCCACCCCACCCCCAGCCTAGGGCCTCAGTTTACAATCTCATCCGAAAAACTTTTCTAGGAGAAGCGGAGTTCGGCACTAATTAACTCCCCACAACACGAAAAAAAAAAACCAACAACAAAAAACCCAACCTCTTCAACGAGATTGGAACCCGAGTCACCAACCCACCATTCTAACCACCAAGCTTATCCCGTCCCACCCCACCACACCACCCTACCCCCCCCCCCCCCCCCACCCCACCCTCCCCCCCAACCTACCCCCTAACCCCTAACCTTACCCAAAACATTTGCGGATCAGGATCAGGAGGATTGTTCGCGGCCCACGAGCCATCAGCCGTACACGTTCGCTGTCCAGTCCCTCCTCCGACCAAGACGTGGTCAGCTCTGCAGGTGTAGTTGACGCTGCCAGGAAAGAGGATGCCAGTGGCTGGAGAGGGGTTGGCTCCGATGACGGAGGGAGCATCTCCGCAACTTCTGCCTGTCGTTCGATGAGAATGAAAAAAGAAAAAAAAGGGAGGAAGGGGGGTGGGGGTGAGGGGTCGGGAGGTGGGGGTGGGGAATGCGCAGGTTAGACTGGGTAAATTAGGTGTGTGTGTGTGTGTGTATTTGGGGGTGGGGGGGGGGGGTGGAGGGTGTGGGGGGTGTGAGTGTGTGTGTGTGTGTGTGGTAGGGTGTGTGTGTGTGTGTGTGTGTGTGTGTGTGTGTGTGTGTGTGTGTGTGTGTGTGGTAGGGTGTGTGTGTGTGTGTGTGTGGTAGGGTGTGTGTGTGTGTGTGTGTGGTAGGGTGTGTGGTAGGGTGTGTGTGTGTGTGTGTGTGTGTGGTAGGGTGTGTGGTAGGGTGTGTGTGTGTGGTAGGGTGTGTGGTAGGGTGTGTGTGTGTGGTAGGGTGTGTGTGTGTGGAAGGGTGTGTGTGGGGTGGGGGGGGGGGGGTGGTAGGGTGTGGGGTGGGAGTGGGGATAGGATGGTGGTGGTGGTAGGAGGGGGGAGGGGTGTTTGTGTGTGTGTATGTGTGTGTGTCGGGGTGGGGGAGGGTGTGGTGGGGGGAGGGGATGTGGGGGGGGGAGGGGGCAACGGGAGGATTGTGTGAGTTTGTGTGTGTGTGTGTGTGTGTGTGTGTGTGTGTGTGTGTGTGTATGTGTGTGTGTGTGAAAGATGAAAGTGTGTGTGTGTGTGTGTGTGTGTGTGTGTGTGTGTGTGTGTGTGTGTGTGTGTGAAAGATGAAAGTGTGTGTGTGTGTGTGTGTGTGTGTGTGTGTGTGTGTGTGTGTGTGTGTGTGTGTGTGTGAAAGATGAAAGTGTGTGTGTGTGTGTGTGTGTGTGTGTGTGTGTGTGTGTGTGTGTGTGTGTGTGTGTGTGTGAAAGATGAAAGTGTGTGTGTGTGTGTGTGTGTGTGTGTGTGTGTGTGTGTGTGTGTGTGTGTGTGTGTGAAAGATGAAAATTCTATGTTCAACAGCTAGGCCTCCCATCTTTCAGCAGAGAAAACCAACCAAACGAACACACACACACACACACACACGCATATACATACACACGTACACACACATACATACATTCGCACGTACACACATACACCTAGAGAGACGTCAGACTCCAGATGCTTTATTCATACCCCTTGCCTGCCCGAATAATTTTTTTTCTAAAATTAATCACAGGAAAGTTCCTCCCCACTGGAGACAACTGTCACTCCAGTAACACGTTTTAGTCTAGCAGGCGTTGTTTCCCTTGCACTTTCTTCTCTTGGAGAGAGGAACAGACTCACACGCACACATCACTACCACCATCCACCCCACCCTCACACATACACACACACATCACTACCACCATCCACATCACTACCACCACCCACCCCCCCATCACTACCCCCACCCACCCACTCACTCCACCCTTACCCTCACCCCCCCCCCCCCCACCTCATACACACCACCACCTCTACTACTCCAACCAACCACACATCACTACCACCACCACCCTACCCACCCACTCCACCCTTACCCTCGCCGCCCCACCCCCCCCCCCTCCCACACACACCACCTCTACTACACCAACCAAACATTACAACCACCACCACCCACCCACCCACTCCATCCTCACCCCCCCCCCTCCCATACACCCACACAACAACACCACACACACAACCACCCCACCCACCACCACCATCCCCAAACACACACCACCCCCACACACCACCCCGCCATCCCCCCTCACCCCCCACACCCCCGTTACCCACCCACACATCCCCCCCCCCCCACCACAAACCAATTTTCATATTAAAAACCCCTCTCTCCTCCCTCTCCCCCCCACTACCACCCCACCAACCCCCCTCCCACAACCGTCACCACCACCTCACCTGTACACACAATATCGGGATCGCCCTCCGTGGGCTCCCAGTGGCCTGTAGCGTTGCATCTCTTGAACCCGTTGCCAGACCCTGTGCGCACGTACCCAGGGAGGCAGGAGTAGTTGATGCGGGTATCATACGTACCCGAGGAGACCGAGGGTGCGGCGTTGGGTACCGAGGGTGGGGCGCCACACTGCACCACTGGTTTTTGTTGAGGAGTGGGGGAGGGAGTGAATGAAAACAGAAAGGTGAAACAGAAAGGTGAAGGTGTTCCTATTAATCTATGTGGTTGTAAGGGAGCGAGGCGTCAGAGACCTCAGCTTCTCTGTTACTGTTACTGGTCCCGTAACCCGCCAGGGTCGTAGGGGCGCTGCATGGTGGACGAACGGTGGACCAGCTGGCTCCACTTAGCGCGGTCGTGGGCGAGTACCTGGGTGACATTGAAGTCCTTCCCTGTCCAGTCACGGATGTCGTCGGCCCACTTTCACAGAATATTGAGGGTGGCGCCTATCTCCTCTCCCTTGTAGCGAGGCGTCAGAGACCTTAGCTTCTCTAAAGGGGGTCAGATATTGAGGGCGGCGGCGCCCATCTCCTCGCTGCCTTACATTCCCCGACTCTAAAGAGGTAAAGGTGTTCCCATTAACCTGTGTGGTTGTAAGGGAGCGAGTTGTCAGAGATCTTAGCTTCTCTTATTGGGGTCAGAATATTGAGGGCGGTGGCGCCCATCTCCTCTCCCTTATAGCGAGGCGTCAGAGACCTCAGCTTCTCTAAGGGGGTCAGAATACTGAGGGCTAGGGCTGCGCCCATCTCCTCTCCCTCGCTGCTTTTACCTTCCCTGACCCTAAAGAGGGCAGGTACCCATTTATACAGCTGGGTGAAGTGGGTAGGGACTGTACTGAAGCTAAAGCGCGTGAAACGGTCACCTATTCAAGTGATAATCACGCTCGATGCTGCTTTAACATTGGCTTGGAGAAAAAAAAAGCGAGAGCTCTGACCACTGAGCTATCCCGTCCTCACACAGATTATATAAATATATATATATACATGTATGTATATGTGTGTGTGTTGTGTGTGTGTGTGTGTGTGTGTGTGTGTGATAATGTGTTTCTGTGTCTGTGTCTGTATGTGTGTGTATCCGTGTGTTTGTGTTTTGTGTGTGCACATGCAAACGTCCATGCGTGTTCACAGACCATTATTTCCTATAAGAAAAATCCTCCCCAAACTGTTTTGAATGATTTATGACAAGTTCTGATTTTTTTTTTTTTTTTAAATTGTAACGTTTGACGAGGTCTGCGCATGATCCATAACTGCGTTTATTTCACATTGCTGCTCCTCTGGATTGTTTCCCTTTAGCTGCTATAAGGCCTATCCGCGCGCGCTCTCTCTCTCTCTCTCTCTCTCTCTCTCTCTCTCTCTCTCTCTCTCTCTCTCTCTCTCTCTCTCTCTCTCGTTAAAAGGTAAAGGTGTCCCATAACCTATGTGGTCGTAGAGGAGTGAGAAATCAGAGTCCGCAAATATCTCCTGGGACCAGCATATTGAAGGCGGCGCCCATCTCCTCTCCTCGCTGCTTTACCTTCCCTGACCCTAAAGAGAGCAGGTAGGCTACCCATTTACAGCTGGGGGAACTGGGTAGGGACTGTACTGAAGCCAAGGCGCGTGAAACGGTCACCCATTCAAGTGGTAACCACGCTCGATGCTGCTTAACTTGGCTGGGGGAAAGCGAGTGCTCCGACCACTGAGCTATCCCGTCTCTCTGCTTAGGGATCATAAAATACTTCTTCATCTTCGCCGAACAACACAGACAGCCAACTACTGCTGCCTGCCATGTGAACGATGATGCGTTACTTTGCCGTTAAGCGCCTGACAAGTCAGGTCCTCAGGATGATGACGATGACGACGATGACGACGACGATGATGCCGACGACGACGACGATGATAATGATGATGATGATGATGACGACGACGACGACGAGGAAGAGGAGGAGGAGGAGGAGGAGGAGGAGGAGGAAAGAAGAACAACGACGACGAAGACGACGACAACGACGATGATGATGATGAGAGAAGAATTAAGAAGAAGAAGAAAAAGAAGAAGAAGAAGAACAACAACAACAACAACAAACAACAAACAACAACAGCAACAACAACGACGACGACGACGATGACGACGACGACGACGACGACAAGAACAATGACGGCGGCGGCGGCGGCGCGTCGACGACGACGATGATGATGATGATGATGATGACGACGATGACGGTGATGATGATGATATAACGACGACGACGACGACGATGATGATGATGATGATATAATAGAAGAAGAAGAAGAAGAAGGAGGAGGAGGAGGAGGAGGAGGAGGAGCGGCGGCGGCGAAGGTGGTGGTGGTGGTGGTGGTGGTGGAATTATATTACTGTTATTGTCGTTCTTCTTATTATTATTATTACTATTATTATTATTATTCACAGAATTTATAGAGAGCTTACTCATTGTCCAAGCCAAAACCACAATCGAAGCGCCTGCATTAAAAGCATTTACACGCATGCAACCGTCCACATTTTCAGCTGCTTGTGAAATGTACACAGAAAAAGCACTAACAACAAAAACCATATGCAAAAGTAATGGAGTTGGGTTTTTTTTTATCTTTCCCCAAGTAAACATCAATAGAATTATTCCTTCTACAGTGTATTTTAAAAAATTCTTTTGTTATATTCTTTTATTTCGAGGATAATGGAATAAGCACTCATGTGCTTTTTTTTACATCCAGTCTAGTCCCCGTGTGTATGCAGTTTTGTCAATTTTTGTCATCCGTTCCCACCGGCACACAATGGCCTACTCTTCCGAAAAGCGGAACGGGTTTTAAAGGGGCATGCAAGATGTTCTGCGTCCGTTCGGTTTATCGTCTCATCCGAAGGACTTTTGGGGAGAGTGGAGTCGGCAGTGATGTTAACTCCAGAAGAAAAATCCTCTTGAGCGAAAATCAAACCCGGGTCAGCAGATCACGAATACATCATTCTAACCACCAGGCTATCCCGTCGCCAAGACATCAATAGGCTTATTTCTTCCATAGTAGACATCAATAGGCTTATTCCTCCCATACATCAATAGGCATATTCCTCCATTAGTAGACATCAACAAGCTTATTCCTTCCACAGTAAACATCAATAGGCTTATTCCTTCCATAGCAGACATCCACAGGCTTATTCCTTCCATAGCAGACATCAATAGGCTTATTCCTTCCATAGCAGACGTCAATAGGTTTATTCTTCCATTAGTAGACATTAATAGGCTTATTCCTTCCATAGCAGACATCTATAGGCTTATTCCTTCCATAGTAGACATCAATAGGCCTATTCCTTCATTAGTAGACACCAATAGGCTTATTCCTTCCATAGCAGACATCAATAGGCTTTTTGCTTCCATAGTAAACATCAATAGGCTTATTCCTCCGATAGTAGACATCAATAGGCTTATTCCTTCCATAGCAGACATCAACAGGCCTATTCCTCCCATAGCAGACATCAATAGGCTTTTTGCTTCCATAGTAAACATCAATAGGATTATTCCTCCATTAGCAGACATCAATAGGCTTATTCTTCTAAAGCAGACATCAATAGGCTTATTCTTCCATAGCAGACATCAATAGGCTTATTCCTCCATTAGTAGACATCAATAGGCTTTTTGCTTCCATAGTAAACATCAATAGGCTTATTCCTCCCATAGCAGACATCAATAGGCTTATTCCTCCCATAGCAGACATCAATAGGCGTATTTCTCCCATAGCAAACATCAATAGGCTTAATCTTCCCATAGCAGACATCAATAGGCTTATTCTTCCATAGCAGACATCAGCAGGCTTATTCCTCCATTAGTAGACATCAATAGGCATTTTGCTTCCATAGTAAACATCAATAGGCTTATTCCTCCGATAGTAGACATCAACAGGCTTATTCCTCCCATAGCAGACATCAATAGGCTTATTTCTCCCATAGTAGACATCAATAGGCTTATTCCTTCCATAGTAGACATCAATTATTCTTCCATTAGTAGACATTAATAGGCTTATTCCTTCCATAGCAGACATCAATAGGCTTATTCGTTCCATAGCAGACATCAACAGGCCTATTCCTCCCATAGCAGACATCAATAGGCTTTTTGCTTCCATAGTAAACATCAATAGGCTTATTCCTCCATTAGCAGACATCAATAGGCTTATTCTTCCATAGCAGACATCAATAGGCTTATTCCTTCCATAGTAGACATCAATAGGCTTATTTCTCCCATAGTAAACATCAATAGGCTTATTCCTTCCATAGTAGACATCAATAGGCTTTTTGCTTCGATAGTAAACATCAATAGGCTTATTCCTTCCATAGCAGACATCAATAGGCTTGTTCCTTCCATAGTAGACATCAATAGGCTTATTTCTCCCATAGTAAACATCAATAGGCTTATTCCTTCCATAGCAGACATCAATAGGCTTACTCTTCCATGGCAGACATCAGCAGGCTTAATCTTCCCATAGCAGGCATCAATAGGCTTATTCTTCCATAGCAGATATCAGCAGGCTTATTCTTCCCATAGCATACAATAGGCTTATTCCTCCCATATCAGACATCAATAGGCTTATTCCTTCCATAGCAGACATCCACAGGCTTATTCCTTCCATAGCAGACATCAATAGGCTTATTCCTTCCATACCAGACATCAATAAGCCTATTCCTTCCATAGGGGACATTAATAGGCTTATTCCTTCCATAGCAGACATCAATAGGCTTATTCCTTCCATACCAGACATCAATAAGCCTATTCCTTCCATAGGGGACATCAATAGGCTTATTCCTTCCATAGCAGACATCAATAGGCTTATTCCTTCCATACCAGACATCAATAAGCCTATTCCTTCTATAGGGGACATCAATAGGCTTATTCCTCCATTCGTAGACATCAACAGGCTTATTCCTTCATTAGTAGACATCAATAGGCTTATTCTTCTCATAGCAGACATCAATAGGCTTATTCTTCCCATTATCGACAGAAAAGAGAGATGAGAGAGAGAGAGAGGAGAGATGATGAGAGAGATAGAGGATGAACGAGAGAGATGAGAGGAGAGAATGAGAGAGAGAGAGAGAATGCATGAGTATAGAGAGAGAGGAGAGAGGAGAGAGAAGAGAAGAGAGAGAAAGAGAGGATGAAGAGAGAGGGAGAGAGAGAGAGAGTGAGAGGAGAGAGAGGAAGAGAGAGTGAGATGGAGAGAGAGAGAGAGAGAGAGGAGATGAGAGAGAGAGAGAGAGAGAGAACGGATACAGTCCAGCTTCTAAGTGTTTGATGTTCACAATGAAAACCCTTTCAACACTTTCAGCCAAAGTGAAGATCGCTTTTTGTTTGATAATAGCATGTAGGCTATATGCAAATGCACACACGGGAGTACACAGACACACATACGCGTGCGTGCGCACACACACATGTATATA
>CM054141.1:12580851-12585851 GCA_028751875.1 Rapana venosa | reverse complement strand
TAACACACGGGACCTCGGTTTATCGTCTCATCCGAAAGACTAGCGCCCAGACCACCACTCATGGTCTAATGGATGGGGAAAAATTTCGGGCCCAAACGGCCCACACCCGACCCGGACTTTTCGCATTCTAGACAGGCGCGTTACCTCTAGACCACCGATCCACCATTTGGGGTTTTTTGGGGTTTTTTGTTTTGTGTTTTAAAAGAGGTCTGGTTTTGGTGTTGTTGGGGTTTTTTTGGGGGGTCGAGGGTGGAGGGAGGGGGGTGGGGTAGGGGATAGGGAGGGGGGGGAGGGAGGGGAGAGTAGTGAGGGTGGGGTGGTGGTGAGGGCGGGGGTGGAGTTGGCGTTGGGTGAGGTGGGGTGTTGGGTTGGGTGGGGTGAGGTGGGTGGGTGTGGTGGTGTGGGGTGTGGAGGGGTGGGTGTGGGGTGGGGTGGGTGGGTGTGGGGTGGGGTGGGGGGTGTGGGGTGGTCAAGTCAAATTTTATTTCCAGATGGTACATTGGATAAGCAATGCGTGGAGAAGGGTGTGGTGGGGTATGGTGTGATGCGATATGCTGTGGTGGTGTGATGTTTGGTGTGGTTTAGTGTGGCGTGGGGTGAGGTTTGGTTTGGTGGGGTGGGTGGGGTGTGATGGGAGTGGGTGTGGGTAGGGCGGTGTGGTGTGGGGTGGTTTGGTGGGATAGGGGGTGTGGTGTGGTGGGGCAGTGTATGGTTGGGCGTTGCTTGACGTGGAGTGCTGTGGGGTGATGTGGTGTGGTGTGGTGTGGTGTGGTGTGGTGTGGTGTGGTGTGGTGTGGTGTGATGCGGTGTGGTGAGGTGGGGTGGGGTGCACTATTTTTCATGCTTTGTTGCTTGAGACCTTCCAACCAGGACAATCAACAAAAACAACAGACACACACACACACACACACATACACGACACAACACACACACACCAAAACACACACAATACACATACATACACACACACTACACACACCAGAACACACACACAACCACAAACACACACCACAACAATAACCACCACACACAATACACACAACACCAACACACACAACACAACCACAACATACACACACCCAACACACAACAACAACAATACACACACACAACAACACCACACACACGCACACACTACACACACACAACACACAAACAGAACACATACACACACTACACTACACGCACTACACACCTGCACTAAACTACACTACACTACACTGCACTACATACACTACGCTACATACACAACACTACATCACTACACTGCACTGCACTGCACACACTACACTACACTCACTGCACACACTACACTGCACTGCACTCATGCACTGCACTGCACTGCACTACACAACACACACTACACTGCACTACACTACACTACTACGCACTGCATACACTAACACTACACATACACTACACTACACTGCACTGCACTGCACTGCACTCACTGCACTACATGCACTGCACTACACTACTACACTGCACTGCACTCACTGCACTGCACTACACTACACTCACTGCACTGCACTACACTACACTACACCTACACTGCACTGCACTACACTACACTACACTGCACTGCACTGCACTACACTTCACTACACTGCACTACACTTCCCTAAACTCCACTACACTACACTACACTACACAGCACTACACTACACTACACTACACAGCACTACACTACACTATACTGCACTACACTGCACTACACTGCACTACACTGCACTGCACTACACTACACTACACAACACAACACTACACTGCACTACACTACACAAACACAACACTACACTGCATTACACTACACTGCACTGCACTGCACTGCACTACACTGCACTGCACTACACTGCACTACACTACACTGCCCTACACTACACTACACTACTCTACACTACACTACACTGCACTACACTACACTACACTACACTTCACTGCACTACACTTCACTGTACTGCACTACACTACTCTACACTACACTGCACTGCACTACACTACACTGCACTACACTACACTGCACTACACTACACTACACTGCGCTGCTCTACACTGCACTGCACTACACTACACTGCACTACATTACACTACACTGCACTGCACTACATTACACTACACTGCACTACACTATACTACACTGCACTACACTACACTGCACTACACTTCACTGCACTACATTACACTACACTACACTGCACTACACTACACTACACTGCACTACACTACACTACACTACACTGCACTACATTACACTCCACTCCACTCCACTCCACTCCACTACACAACACATTCGTTGATTGATTGAGCAACAGGATTGGATTGGATTGAACCAGGAAGCTACCAAACTAACCACTACGCCATGATGGCTAGTAGTTCCCCCGTCCAACCCCCCCCGTCCAGTTTTCAATGTGTCATTACAAAAGACTCAAACAGCATAACAAAGTATCTAGTGAAAGCTGCATAGAAAAACTTGTTTTACATAAAACGCACTGAGTCGAAGCGGGTAACTTACAGCCACTGAAGAAGAAGAAGAAGAAGAAGAAATGGAATTTATATAGCGCTAAATCTTGCAAAGAGAAATCGAAGCGCTTGCACTCAACCCATTCTTACCTAATCAAGCAACCAGTAACAATAGTCCCTACAAATCCAAATGTGTACACACGGCGCGCGCGCGCGCGCGCACGCACGCAGCGCGCACGCACGCACACACACACACACACACACACACACACAGAATGGGCACTTACAATTTCTGTATTTATTGTTATGTGTAAGAATCAATATGTAATGTGAGAAACGACGCGTGTGAATCTATCCTGTACCATCAAAAGTTTTTTGGGTTTTAATTTTTGTTTTCCTTTTTCATTTGATTGAAATTGATTTTATCTGGTAGGGGACGGGATAGCCTTGGTAGTTAGAGTAATGCACAATGCGCTCGTGATCTGCTGACCTGGGTTCGAGTCTCGTTCAAGAGGATTTTTTTTCTCTGGAGTTAACATCAGTGCCGACTCCACTCCCCTCAAAAGTCCTTCAGATGAGACTATAAACCGAGGCCCCGTGTTCGAACGCACGCATAATATCTTGCGCACACGTTAAAACCCGTTCCGCTTTACAGAAGAGTAGGTCAGTGTGTGCTGGTGGGAATGAATGACAACATTGACAAAACTGCATACACGGGGACTGGGTGTAAAAAAAGGCACATGAGTGTTTATTCCATTATCCTCTAGATAAAAGAATGAATAGATAAAGTAAAAAATAAATTTGAGCCCAAATGTTCCCTGCTTCCACCAATAGATCTTGAGTGATGGTCTGGGTTGCTAGTCATTTCAGATGAAACCAATCCACTGTCGGCCGCCGCTCTTTCTCTATTTCTGGTCCATTGACTCTCTCTCTCTCTCTCTCTCTCTCTCTTTCTCTCTCTCTCTCTTCTTCTCTTTTCTCTCTTCTCTCTCTCTCTCTCTTCCTCCTCTTCGCCAAAAGCCTACTTGCATAAATCCAGCCTCAAGACATACTTATTTCGAATCTAAGACTTTACCCTCCTGTTTCATCTCAGAACTTTCCCCCCCACCCACCCACCCTCCCTTCAAACAGCCGGAATCCTATCACCCTGCCACACCCACCCCCTACACCCCTCCCCATCCCCTTCCCCATCTAGGGGGACGGGATAGCCTAGTGGTTAGAACATTGCGCTCGCAATCTGACAACCCGGGTTCGATTCCCGTTAGTTAACATCAGTGCACACCACTCTCCCCAAAAGTCCTAACGGATGAGACTATAAACCGAGGCCCCGTGTGCAAACGCATGCAGAACATCTTGCGCACACGTTAAATCCTGTTCCGCTTTTCGTAAGAGTAGGCCATTGTGTGCCGGTGGGAACCGATGACAGAATTAACAAAACCGCAGACACACGGGGACTGGATGTTTTTTTAAAAAAAGCACATGAGTGCTTATTCTATTATCCTCGAGGAAAACAAAGTCATCTGAGCGCTTTGATTTGTTGCTTTACAAGATTCAGCGCTATAGAAATTCCATACATTATTATTATTATTATTAACTGTTCCCCCCCCACCCACCACCCACCCATCCACCCAGCCCTTCAAACAGCCGGAATCCTATCACCCTGCCACAACCCACCCCTACACCCCCTCGCCATCCCACACCACCCCACCCCCATCCACCCCCTATCCCACCCCACCCAACCCTTCAAACAACCAGAATACTATCACCCTGCCACAACCCACCCCCTACACCCCATCCCCACCCCCCATCCCCACCCCACACCACCCCCCTATCCCACCCACCCCACCCTTCAAACAACCGGAATCATATCACCCTGCCACAACCCACCCCCCCCCTATCCCCACCCCCCCCCCTATCCCACCCTACCACCCACCCACCCAACCCTTCAAACAACCAGAATCATATCACCCTGCCACAACCCACCCCCTACACCCCCTCCCCACCCCCATCCCCACCACACCCACACCCCCCACCACCTATCCCACCCCTACCACCTACCCACCCACCCACCCAACCCTTCAAACAACCAGAATCATATCACCCTGCCACAACCCACCCCTACACCCCCTCCCCCCCCATCCCCACCACACCCACACCCACCACCCTATCCCACCCCTACCACCCACCCACCCACCCACCCAACCCTTCAAACAACCAGAATCCTATCACCCTGCCACAACCCACCCCCTACACACCCCCTACCCTACCCCACACCCTACCACACCCACACCCCACCCTACCCCACCCAACCCCCACCCCTACCACACCAACCCAACCCAACCCAACCACAAACCCAACCCAACCCACACCCCCACCACTCACGCGCGCAAGTCAGGGCAGGGCTTTGAAAGCTGGGGTGCAACAGCCAGGAGCCGTTCGCGATGCACCTGCGCTGATACTGCAGTTCCGCGTACAAGCCCGAGGTCTGCTGCCAGCCTGGGTCACACTGCCAGGTGACCGCCTCCATGTAGCGCGGAGGA
>CM054141.1:12540851-12570851 GCA_028751875.1 Rapana venosa | reverse complement strand
CTTGCATCAAATGCACTAAATCAATGCCTTTGTGAAGCAGAATCTGCTTGACAAGACGAGACAATACAATGTTGTTATGAGAGAGAAGACAGACAGGGAGAGACAGAGACAGCACACACACACACACACACACACACACACACACACACAGATAGACAGAGACAGACATAGACAGACAGACGGACATAGGAGGCTACTCTTTATCATAGAAGCCACAAATGTAAAGGCACATGGAAGATACCAGGTCATGGCGAGTAACAGACACACAGACAGACAGACAAACAGACAGATACAGAAACAGACAGACACAGACAGAAACAGACACAGACAGACAGACAGAGGAGGCTACTCATTATCATAAAATCTATAGGTGTAAAGCCACATGGAACGATACCAGGCCATGGTAACATGATTAATAATAATAATAATAATAATAATAATAAATAATAATAAATGGAATTTATATAGCGCTGTATCTTGAAAAAAAATCAAAGCGCTTTCATTCATCCTACTCGTTCACATGCAGCCCGTTACAATTAATAGTTTTTTTCAAGGTTGTTGTTGGTTTTTTGACAAATTCAAATATATACACATACGCTCGCACGTACGTACACACACACACACACACACACACACACACACAAACACACTCACGCACACACACATAAAGGTTGTACACTGGGCAGGGTGATTGGGTTTGGGCTGTTGAGGGCAGGACAAAATGAAATGGAACAAGAGGGGAGAATCTTAGGTTTGAAATAAATAGACAGAGACAGACAGATAGATAGACACAGACAGACATACGGACATACAGACAGAGGAGGCGGCTACACATTATCAGAAAATCCACAGGTGTAAAGCTACATGGAACGATACCAGGCCATGGTGACATACACAGAGACATAGACAGACAGACAAGACAGGCGGACAGACAAGACACACAGACACACAGACGGACAGACAAACAGACAGAGGAGGCGGCTACTCACTATCATAGAACCCACAGGTATAAGGGCACATGGAACGATACCAGGCCATGGCGACAGAGACAGAGACAGACAGACACACAGACAAGACAGACAGACAGACAGACAGACAGACAGAGGAGGCGGCTACTCAGTATCATAGAACACACAGGTATAAGGGCACATGGAACGATACCAGGCCATGGTGACATAGACACAGACAGACAGACAAGACAGACGGACAGACAGACAGACAGAGGAGGCAGCTACTCACTATCATAGAACCCACAGGAGTAAAGCCACATGGAGCAATACCATGCCATGGTGACATAGACAGAGACAGGCAGACAAGACAGATAAGACAGACACACAGACAGACAGACAGACAGACAGACAGACAGAGGAGGCGGCTACTCACTATCATAGAACCCACACAGGTTTTAAGGCACATGGAACGATACCAGGCCATGGCGACATAGACAGAGACAGACAGACAAACACACACACACACACACACACACACCACCACACAAAACACCAGCAACGAGACAGAACAGACAGACAGACGGACGGACAAACAGACAGACAGACAGAGGAGGTGGCTACTCACTATCATAGAAGGCACAGGTTTATTTATTTATTTATTTATTTTATTTATTTATACCACTTTAAGTCACGCAGATTTCTCTGCGTGAAATTCGGGCTGCTCTCCCCGGGGAGAGCACGTCGCCACAAGAGCAGCGCCACATGGAACGATACCAGGCCATGGTGACATAGACAGAGACAGACAGACAAGACAGACAGACAGACGGACAGACAGACAGACAGAGGAGGCGGCTACTCACTATCATACAACCCACAGGTATACGGGCACATGGAACGATACCAGGCCTTTGCAGGGTCGCCACAGTTGAAAGAGAGGATCGGACAGTCACACAGCTGGTCATTGTCTCCGGGCTGACCTGTCCACACACACAAAAAAAAACATCAGGTTTAGAGAGGGGGAGAGACGGGATGGGGACAGGATAGCTCAGTGGTCAGAACACTCGCTTCCCCCCAGCCAATTTAAGTCTAGTCAAGTCAAGTCAAATTTTTATTTCCTGATGGTACATTGAATAAGCAATGTATTTGCTTTTTTTCATCAGTTAAGTTATAACGTGTTGGGTTGGGTTTTTTATTAAGTTATAGTCTGTGTGTCTGTCTGTCTGTCTGTCTGTTCGTCTGTCTGTCTGTCTTTATCATAAAGTTAAGCAGCGTCGAGTGTGGTTACCACTTGGATGGGTGACCGTTTGCACATCTTGGCTTCAGTACAGTCCCCTCCCCCCAGTTCACCCAGCTGTAAATGGGTACCTGCCCTCTTTTAGGGTCAGGGAAGGTAAAGCAGTGAGGGAGAGGAGATGGGTACCGCCTTCAATATGCTGGCCCCTAGAGAAGTGAGGTCTCTGACGCCTCGCTCCCTCTACGACCACATAGGTTATGGGACACCTTTACCTTTACATCATGAGTGACGGGATAGCCTGGTGGTTAGAGTGATGCGCATTGCGCGCTCGTGATCTGCTGACCCGGATTCGATTCTCGTTCAAGAGGATTTTCCCTCTGGAGTTAACATCAGTGCCGAGCAGACTCCACTCTCCCCAAAAGTCCTTCGGATGAGACTGTAACCAGAGATCCCGTGTGCCAACGCACGTAGAACATCTTGCGCACATGTTAAAACCCGTTCCGCTTTTCGAAAGAGTAGGCCATTGTGTGCCAGTGAGAATGGATTACAAAATTTACAAAACTGCATACGCACAGGGACTGAATGTAAAAAAAAGCACATGAGTAGCTTATTCCGTTATCCTCGAAAACAAAATGAATGAAAGAAAAGTAAGATAGGGTCTATTCATCTCAAACGCATGGAAGAAATTCTAACAATAAGAACACAATTATTTATCAACATAAAAACAATGAGCTAGGAACTTATAACTATTGTTCTCAACCACATCATCAACAATCATACACATGGCGGCTAATGATCGCTATAATTCCCCTGTGGGAACGCTTGCAATATAAACAGTATTCCCACTTTTGAGAAATTCTGTGCCAGAGATTTCCCCTTCTCTATCACTCCCTTTGTTTGTCTTTCTCCTTACCTCTCTTTCCTCTTCCTCTCATGCTTATTTTCTGCCTGCCTTTGTTTTTCTTATTTTTTAAGTCATGGTAGATTGCATGAAATTCGGGCTGCTCTCCCTGGGCAGAGCACGTCGCCACAAGAGCAGCGCTACCCATTACTTTTTTTTCTTTTTCCTATCTACAACTGTATTTATTTCCCTACCAGAGTAGCTTTTTTCTACAGAATTTTGCCAGGGAAAACTCTCTTGTTGCCGTGGGTTCTTTTACGTGCGCTAAATAATTATGTGTAACACTCGGGACCTCGTTTTATCGTCTCATCCGAAAGACTAGCACCCAGACCACCACTCATGGTCTAATGGATAGGGGGAAAAGTTTCAGGCCCAAACGGGATTCGAACTACCGCGCACTTCCGACCCGACTTTTCGCTTTCTAGGCAGGCGCGTTACCTCTAGACCACAGATCCACCTAGCCTAGCCCATTCTTCTGCCTTTTTCTAATCATGCAAATCTGGAGATTTTTCTCAAATAAACTCTCTGATGAGCTACTCTGAAGATGGAATGTGTCGACTGAGGCCAGCGGGCAGACCCCCTGCAGAGTTACAAGCACAGGAGAAGACTAAGCACTACGCATTCTATAAAGAAAAAGTATAGATAGATAGATAGATAGATAGATAGATAGATAGATAGATAGATATTACAGTAAAGGTGTCCCATAACCTATAAGGTCGTAGGAAGAACGAGGCGTCAGAGACCTCACTTCTCAAGAGGCCAGCATATTGAGGGCGGCGCCCATCTCCTCTCCCTCGCTGCTTTACCTTCCCTAACCCTAAAGAGACAGGTACCCATTTACAGCTGGGTGGGTGAACTGGGGGGACTGTACTGAAGCCAAGGCGCGCAAATGGTCACCCATCCAAGTGGTAACCACGCTCGATGCTGCATACTTCTTGTCATGAGCATGCAAACGTATACACATTTGCACCTCCTCCCCCCTCCACACACACAAACACACACTCACACACACACACACACACACACACACACACACACACACACACACACACACACAAACACACACATTCACACACACACACACCATACAGAGAAAGTTTCTTCAAGTCGATATATGCATATTGAGATTGAAGGGTAAAAAAAAACCCCATAAAGTAAGGTTATTACAATTCAAACACAAATATTTTCTCTCTATAACATGAAGGCAGGAACACGAACCCACACCCACATCCACACACTTACCCACACACACACTCTCACATGCGCATGAAGAGGACAAAGAACCAGCAGTGGCTGATGTTGGAGACAATGAAGATCTCAAGTCATGCATTTTTTTTTTATTCTTTTATATCGAGGATAATGGAATAAGCACTTATGTGCTTTTTTTACATCCTGTCCCCGTGTGTATGCGGTTTTGTCAATTCTGCCATCTGTTCCCACCGGCACACAATGGCCTACTCTTACGAAAAGCGGAACAGGATTGAACGTGTGCGCAAGATGTTCTGCGTGCGTTGGCACACGGGGCCTCGGTTTATAGTCTCAACCGAAGGACTTTTGGGGAGAGTGGAGTCTGCACTGATGTTAACTCCAGGGGAAAAAAATATCCCCTTGAACGGGAATCAAACCCGGGTTGTCAGATTGCGAGCGCAATGTTCTAACCACTAGGCTATCCCGTCCCCCCTTGCACGAGCATTCAAGATTCTAAGAAGTGAACGTGTCACTTGTTGAGGGTGAATGCATGCAGTGGAAAACCAACCAACCACTGAATTTGTCATGCACTTAAGAGCTAAAATGTAGTTACTTTGATAATATAAATGGTCTGTTGAAATTTTTTGTAGTGCCGAATCTTGTAAAACAAACAAATCAAAGCGCGCGCATTCGAATCATTCATACACGTATATCCGACCGTTCACACACACACACACACACACACACGGGTGGCTGGAAAAACGGAACGGGAATAGCGGAGGGAGGGGGAGGAGAGTGGGATGGGAGATTAACATATTCTTTTCACACACAAAAAAAACCAACCTATCTTTTATAAAGAGACCCACAGGCGTAAACGGCAGAAGTAGAAACGTTAGAGGAAATTCGGCAGGGAAAAAAAACCTACGGAAATTCAGCACATTCAAAAGAAACCATCACCATCAAAGAGAAAGGTCGGAAATTGAACAGCGAACGAAAATAACACGCAGGAAATCTCCGAGCTTTTCAAAACTAAGAGAGCAGAACGGTATGAATAGCGAAAGAGCAGAACATTGGTATATTACGAATGAATACAACCTTATGTATTCTGGGGTGGTTGTTGGGGTTTTTTCTTTTATTAAAAGCCGAGTGGTTGGGGCGGTTGTCTCCCTTCATTATCAGAGTCCGTAACTGTACTTTTAAGTTTGGTCATGGGGGTTGGGGGTTTTTGGTTGGGTTTTTAGGGTTTGTTTGGTTTTTTTCTTCTATGATTTCGGGCTGGTGTGGCACTTTTGTGACTGTGCGGGCCTCTCTGTTGCATTTCAGAACTGTACTTTATTTTTTCAGGGTGACCCAACACGTTCAAGAGGGATGACTTGCAGACCACAGTCCCTAAATCGGGAGATATTTCCGCTGGGACATTAATACAATTTTTGAACTCATCATCTAGGGGGTGGAGGGGGGGGGTGGCACAGATGTTAACTCCAGGGGAAAATATCCCCCTTGAACGGGAATCGAACCCGGGTCGTCAGATTGCCAGCGCAATGTTCTAACCACTAGGCTATCCCATCCCCTCATAAGAGAGTAGCTCTCTGTAGTTTGAAATGCTGGGGGTTTTTTGTTTGCTTTGCTTGTTCATGCTGTGAAGGAGGCATATTCATTTATCTTATTTTGTGCATGCAATTCCCATTCTGTTTCCGTTCAGTATGATAGATTATGTGCGATAGGCTTAAGGTAGGACATGGAGGGTCAAAACTGAGAAATTTTGTTTACAAGCTCATGTTAAAAGCTGTACCATACATTGAAAAGGCATCACTTGTAGATGCTAAAAATCTATAAATTACTCATTTTTTGTGCACTGTTGCCATGGAAACAATCCAAAATGGCTGCCAAAACTAAATGTTTTAAAACTCCTAAGCGTTTTTATATATTAACAGGTACAAAAAAACCTGTTTCTTCAGACGTTTTACAACCTAAATTCTTTAAATTCACGAAAGGAAAATCTCCATATTTGCTTCTAGAAATTGTTTATTGTAAAAAAAACATGATTATGGCTCCGTTTAGACCCGTGTCTAACTTAAGTCAGTAAACTATTCGAGTTCGGGTTCTTCTCTGTGTGGGTTCTTCTGTGTGTGTGTGTGTGTGTGTGTGTGTGTGTTGTGTGTGTGTGTGTGTGTGTGTGGTGCGTGCGTGCGTGCGTGCGTGCGTGCGTGCGTGCGTGCGTGCGTGCGTGCGTGCGTGCGTGCGCGCGCGCGCGCGCGCGCGTGTGTCTTATTTTCTGATCACAATTTATGTCTTTTTTTTCTATGTAAAACTGCACTGTTCTCAAATCCCCCTGCCCTTTCTCCTAACAAATCCTCTCCTATTCCACAATTATCAACAAATAATGTTACCACAACTCTACAGAAGGACATTTGAGTTATAACAGCGTATGGGAAAGCCTGGTGGTTAGAGTGATGCATTCGTGATCTGCTGATCCGGGTTCGAATCTCGTTCAAGAGGATTTTTTTCTCTGGGGTAAACTTCAGTGCCGACTTCACTCCCCCAAAAAAGTCCTTCGGATAAGACTATAAACCGAGGTCTTGTGTGCGAACACACGGAGAACATCTCGCGCACACGTTAAAACCTGTTCCGATTTTCAGAAGAGTAGGCCATTGTGTGCTGGTGGGAACTGATGAAAAAAATTACATAACTGCATACACACGGGGTCTAGATGTTTTGTTTTTTAAAGCACATGAGTGATTTTTCCATTATCCTCGAAATACAGTAATAAATAAAATAAATGTGTTATCCACCTGTCAAAATGGATTTCCCTGTAACCTCGCAAGCACTGATAACTGGTCATGAAAACATCCCCCAACAGCAGACAGGAAAAGACACATCTCTCAAGATGAAAGATTAATGCTTGTTGGGTAAGTGTGGTAAGTGAGCTACTTCGGATCAGGATCAGAATAAAACGTTAACGAGGACAGAGTATCATTCTGTTTTTCTTGGAAATTCAGCCAATCTTTCCTAGTGACACAATAAAAGGTCAAGGTGTTGCCATAACCTGTGTGGTCGTAGGGGAGCGAAGCGTCAGAGACCTCACTACTCTAGGGGCCAGCATACTGCGGGCAGCGCCCATCTCCTCTCCCTCGCTGCTTTACCTTCCCTGACCCTAAAAGTACCCATTTATAGCTGGGTGAACTGGGGGACTGCATTGAAGCCAAGGTGCGCAAACAGTCACCCATCCAACTGGTAACCACGCTCGATGCTGCTTAACCTTGGCTGGGGGAAAGTGAGTGCTCCGACCACTGAGCTATCCCGTCCCCACTAGCGCAATGACAAACTTTAAAAAATTGGAAAAAGCCAGTTTGTGGTCAAAGATTATGTTATCAAAAGCTCCGCTCTGTTTGTTTTTCAAATTTTCATTTTCTCTTTCATTTTCATATCACTTTGTGATCAAAGTCAAGATTATGTTATCAAAAGCTTAACTAATAAAGAAAGTTTCCACAAAAAGTGTAGAACAACAGCAACAACAAAAGTTGTAATACAACTACTACTGATGATGATGATGATGATGATGATGATGATGATGATGATTCTCTCTCTCTCTCTCTCTCTCTCTCTCTCTCTCTCTCTCTCTCTCTCTCTCTCTCTCTCTCTCTCTCTACTTCAATCTGGGGATCACGTGACGTGAAGTCAAGCAACATGATATATTTTCTGCAAGAACTGCAACCAAAAATTGTCCATTAATCTCCAAAATGACAGATACTGGAATTCTAACTACTGTAGAGACTACCCTAAACACCTTGCTTACAAACAACCTGCTATCCAGAGGGAATACAGGTCATAAGAGCCACAACACTAGCATTGTGGTAAGTCCGAAATCTCTTGACAGCATAATATCTACAACCACGGCAGACCCTGTGTTGAGCTGAAGCACCCACGCTCAGTATTTCAGGAGAAAGGCGCACTGACAAATGCAATGTGATAGGAACGAGCTGGACAGTTGAGGCAACAGAAAGAAATGCCAAAGAAACCTGATACATTTGCCAATGCATGGAGAGTGTTTGACTGTCACAACAATCAGCAATGGTCAAGAGACAGAGGTGCACAACAGACCACAACACATGGCACAGAGCAGAAGAACAAAACAAAGAGGAAGCAGATGTGACATCTGTATGCAACTGAAAGCAAGGCCACAGCATCTCTCCAGGCACAAGATGTGGACAGTTAGCAAACCACTAACACATTCAGTGGGTTTGATGCAGGTGTTATGAAAAAAACTGTGTTGCTTCATTGATAGAGAGATCTATGTTTAGACTTTTAACAGACAGGTATTGAAGCAAAATAGTCACACAAAAAAGCCACTGTCCATAGATCCGACAGTTCAGATGTCTTATTGTGTGACTCAGACAGCACTGTCTCAGACTGTACATAGGATGAAAATAAAACCCTGTAAATGCAGATACTGGTTAAGAAAATAAAAAATGCTATGTGAAAATCGCGTCAAACTGCCCAGCCTTAGAAAATGTGGTTTCCTAAATACAACTGTCCCACCTTCAGATGCGAACATGCATTCTCACCATTATGGCATAGGGAGATCCAGGAGTGTTCTTGTGAAGAACCAGGTTTACTGACTCTTCTTGAGCCTATCTGCTCCTATCTGAGCTGTCATTGCGGCTCTGTAACTACAGTGACAATTTCATTAATTTTTAACAGGTAATGTATCAGAGTTGATTGACAATGAGAAGAAAAACACTGCCATGTATTCCATGTCTGCTTCCCATCGCACTTGGCATTATCGTCTCATCATGGTTTCTGCCTCATGGCATATGTAGCAGCGATAAATTTCGTGAATTCGTAAATTTCGATTAATCTCTCTTAGGTTTTACGCTAATGAATTTAGCGTGATAACAACAAAGGCAAAAGCTACTGGCAGCATCAATACTGTATCTGAAATTGGAAAGAAAAAAAAACAAACCCGCCCGTCACACTTTCCAGAACTGATCACCAGCTATCAAAATATTTCCCCACAGCAAACAGGAAAACTGGCTTCAATCAAGATTTGCCACATGCTTGCAATGTAGTAGGCAGCTCTGAAAAGTGATCTGGTCCCTTTTATAAATCAAACAGGCTAACAAGCGGCGGTATTGTTCACTCTTGTTTTTCTTGGAAATTTCGATCAATCTTCCCTGACAGGGCAATAAGGGATTAAAATAACAACTAAGGAAAACAGAATGGGATGAAAGTCAAAATCATGTTATCAAAAGCTTAAAGAATCAAGAAGGCGCCCAGAAAGCGTACTACCGATGACAACAACAACAACAATGATGATCCAGATAAGAATAATGATGATGCTCTCTCTCTCTCTCTCTCTCTCTCTCTCTCTCTCTCTCTCTCTCTCTCTCTCTCTCTCTCTCTCTCTCTCTCACACACACACACAAGTGATTGATAGTGGAAAACATAGTGGTGTTTTGTCCTATAATGGGTTCCAGCTGTTCCTCCTGTTATTAGCTGATGATGTAGTGCTGTTATCAGAGACAATTGTTGGGCTACAAATTAGTTAAACAACCAATACCACGCTGAATTTTCACTTCAGTTAAAAGTAAGCAGGAAGAAAAATAATATCATTGTTTCGTAAAGGAGGATTTGGGGGTATAGGAGGAGGATGGACATAAAATGGCAATCTGTTACCTGTGGTTAATGTTTATAAGTACTTAGGGATATTTTTTCTACACATCTGAGTTTCACTGCTGCATGTGAGGATCTTTCTAGTAGGGCGAAGAATGCATAGGTGTGTATAATTCAAAGTAAGTGTGAATAATTCAAAGTCTGTATAGACTTGATGATAATTCTTTTAAGCTGTTAATGAAGCTATCTGACTCATATTTTCAATCAGTCCTTCAGAATTATGGGCATTGGACAAAGCAGCAGTTCACTGTGAATCCATGTTTTTGTAATAAAATTAATATATTTTGGAGTTGACAGACGCACACATACACTCAATGATGTCCTTCGGATGAGACTATAAACCGAGGTCCGTGTGCGAACCCACGCAAAACATCTTGTGCACACGTTAAATCCTGTTCCACTTTTCGTAAGAGTAGGTCATTGTGTGCTGGTGGGAACATTTGACAAAATTTACAAAACAGCATACACACGGGGACTGGATGTAAAAAAGCACGTAAGTGCTTATTTCATTATTCTCAAATTAAAAAGAATAAATTTAAAAAATTAAAAGAAAAAAGTGTCATTTATGGTGAAACAAACAGATATCCCTTGTACATAAATTCTTCAGTTAACTGTCTTTGTTACTTGCTACAAATGGAAGATCAGAGACTACCATACAAACTGTATTAAACTTTGTCTAATTTAGATGCAAGAGAAAAGACAAATTGCCAACCAAGTGTGTTATGTCTGTTTAAATGAAAATGGTTTGGGAGATGTGTGGTTGAATCAAGGTGTGGGTGATGTTTGGGTATTCATAAAAGTTTTCCGTTAACAAGTGATTGACAGCAGGTGGCAAAACTGGAGCCATCACATTGATACAAGCCAATAAATTTTATAAAACAGATTATAATTATCATGATTTTAAAATGTCATTTACAACTTGATACGAATAGGCAATTGAAACATGTAACAGCAAAACTTAGACTTCGTATATTTAATTTGAATGTACACCGTTTAAGCTATAAAACATATAATGATCATGACTTTTATATTTCTGATAAGATGAAGTCCACTTTATTCTTTGTTGCCAACAAAGCCATGACCTTAGAGTAAAATTAATTCAAACGAAATATTATAGGAAGACTTGCTTGTTTAAATTGAATTTATTCATGTCTTGTACAAATTCTGAAGTTATACAGAATTTTTCTTTTATTTTCATACAAGGCTTTTAAGCTAAGCGAAATAGTCACTTAGTGAAGAAACAACTTAGTGATCAAATGACATTTCACTGTATTTACGGTATCATGTATTGTATTGTCCACATTCTGCTTCACAAGGGGCTGAGGCCTATTGAGTATATTATAGTCTCCATCTGTACGTGTGTGTGTGTGTGTGTGTGTGTGTGTGTGGGTGTGTGTGTGCGTGCGTGCGTGCGTGCGTGCGTGCGTGCGTGCGTGCGTGGTGCTTCTCTCTGCTCTGTCTCTCTCTCTCTCTCTCTCTCTCTCTCTCTCTCTCTCTCTCTCTCTCTCTCTCTCTCTCTCTCTCTCTCACACACACACACACACACACACACACACACACACACACACACACACACACACACACACACACACAGCTTTTAGCTATAACGATCATGGTATGGTATCAACAGAGACATTTCAATAAGAAAAACAGCGAAACATTAACACTGCATCTTGATTCGATAAAGCATTCGATATGGCTGAAACCATTTGTTGTTGCCAATGTACATGGCAAGAGCACCTAGGACATGCTGTGTAATTATTCATGGGAAGGTGGTCAGCATGTGTCTTATTTAAGTTGTCAAGGTGATATTTGCTACAGCTGGTCCATGCTGCCTGCCTTTTGTTACATCATCAAAACAAAATGTGTTCACCAAGGAGCGCTACTGTTCCATCTCTTTTTCTTCCAATTTCATTCAATCTTTCCTGACAGCACAATAATGAAAAAATAAGAATGGACGAGTCAATGTGACGTGAAATTCAAAATCATGTTATCAAAAGCTTACCCAATCAAGAAGCCCCCCAGAGTGAAATAACACTGCCACTTATAATGAAATAATCATGACTCTCCTCCCTCCCTCCCTCCTCCCTCCCTCCCTCCCTCCCTCCCTCCCTCCCTCCCTCCCTCCCTCCCTCTCTCTCTCTCTCTCTCTCTCTCTCTCTCTCTCTCTCTCTCTTTCTTTTGTGCAGTAACGAATATGGTTTAACAACAACAATGATATTAAGCTGCAAACAGCATCAGTCCTGTATATTGAGCTCGAATTATGATACGACTGAAATCCTTTTTTTCGGTTTATTTGTTTTTATATTAAGGATAATGATTGAGCACCCACGTGCCTTTTACATTCAGTCCCCGTATACATGCGATTTTGTCAACTTTGTTTCCATTCCCGCATGTACACAATGGCCTGCTCTTCCTAAAGGCAGAATGGGTTTTAACATGTGTTCAAAACGTCCTGCCTGCGTTCGCACACAGGACCTCGGTTCATAGTCTCAACTGGAAGGTTTTGAGGGAAATGGAGTTGGCACTGGTGTTTACTCTAGCTGCAAAACTTCCTTGAACAGGGGTCTCAGTGGTTGCTCAAACCCTGGGCAATCAGATGGCGAGTGCAATGCTTTAACCACCAGGCTATCTTGTCCTCTGCAGTAGTCAATGCACAAGGAAAGAGCAAATGGAACAGGTTTTGTGGTTAAGCTATCAGAATGTTAAAATTGCGCGTATGGTGTGAGGCAAGGTTCTGTATATTAATGGGTGTTGTATTTTCTAGGCCTTATCTAAAGATACATGAGAACACAGCAACGTTTCATGTGTCTTAAATATATTAACTGAAATGTTCTTTTTTCGCAATCGAAAATATGGTTTTTTGTTGTTGTTTTTAAATTTAAGCTACTTAACATACAACATACAGGCAACCAGAAACACTTTTATCAATTTGTTAAAGAACTGAAAATAATATTGACAAAACTACCATTTTGACATTTATAATAGGATAATGTGTAGGTAAAAGTGCCCCATAACCTACAAGGTCGTAGGGGAGTGAGGCGACAGAGACCTCAGTTTCTCCAGGGGCCAGCATACTGAGGGCGGCGCCCATCTCCACTCCCTCACTGCTTTACCTTCTCTCATCCTAAAGAGGCAGGAACCCATTTACAGCTGGGAGAACTGGGGAAAAGTACTGAGGCCAAGGTGCGCAAACGGTTGCTCACCCAACGGGAAACCCACGTGGAAGCTGTTTAAACCCTTTGGTTTAAAGGGGGAAAGTGATTGCTCTGAACTGAGAAAACCCCTCCCCATAGGAATAAATTTTACCACAAAACCAAAGATTTACACTTTTTGTTCAACAAAAAAAAATTGTAATACTTCTGTGTTTTTCAAGATTCGTTTTGATTTTAAGATTTTAATCAAAATACCTTTTAAAAAAATGAGGGCCGTTCGCAACTGGGTCGCCTTTCCCTTTTTTCTGCTGACTCCTTATTTGACTTTTGTGTCTTAAAACTATGACTGATACCAATTGATGTACTCACATTCGTTTAGGTCATATTTGAAAGAGCCTGTGATACTAGGGGTGTTTTTAACTCTTTTTGGGCGTTTCAAAATAATGAGATACAGAACAAGTTAAGAAAAATGCAGTAAAACGGAAAAAATGCTTGTAGGGACCAAACACAACTCTTTTTCTTTACAAAAGCTTCAATACAACTTGGCAATCATCGTCCCCTATCCACTTCTGTAAAAGTTTCTAGGGGTCATTATTGCTACACACTCTCTATGCAAAAATTATCCCCCAGACCTGCCAGTCCTGTACTATCAATTTAGGGCGTTAAGTGCAATTCGAAAGTCCCTGCCACAGATGCAACCCCCAAAATTTGTTAGTCTCTCATTTTTTCACTTTCTGGACTATTGCTTTCTCTGTTGGGGGTTTGCCGCATCATAAATCCAATCCCTTCCTCACTCACTCTTTCCCATGTCCCAAAAGCTAGGGGGAATGAAGGAGCACAGGCTTTTTCCATGTTCAGTCCTTGGGGGTAGTAGAAGGTGTTTGCAGGGGTTGGGGCGGTCCATCTTTGATGTTTAACCCATGTTTTTTTTGGCGGCCTCTTCTTCTCTTTTCGCTTTTCCTTGAAGATGGTTTTTTGCTAAGGTGTTGTGTCTTGTGGTGTCCCAAACCACATCAGTTTTCCCCCTCTTTTGGGGGAGAGAAAAGGGTTTTTTGGGGCCCACACGTTTTTTGATTTCTTTTTAAATAGTTGTTGGCTTTGTTCTTTGTATTATTTTGAGGAGTCTTCTTTGGCACTTTTTCCCGAATGCTTGGATTCTCCTCTTAGTCTACTGACAGAGCCATGTTTAAAGCCATATGGGGGATTGTATCACAGGGTTTTGTAGGTGTTTTTGGTGAGAAGTGATGTTTTTGCTTCTGATGATCCCTCAAGTCTCCCTAAGCAATGTTGCTGTTGAAAATGCGGCTTTCACTTCACTTTTTGGGGGGGAAGGAGCCTAAGTTTTTAAATTTGGCTCACCTCCCCAGTATTTCTCCATTCTCTTTTTTCCCGTGCTGTCATTCTTGGCTGTTGACCATGATCTTTTTTTCTCTGTACTGACCTCCATCCGTATGCGCTCGATCGACTGATAGACTATCTGTGAGGGTTTTGCAGTTCGTTTTTCTGCCGCCCATGAGGAAAGTCATTGCAAACTGAGGTTGCAAAAGGGGTCTTCCCCCAATGGGGATGGAAGTGTGGTGGTTTTGCAGTGTTCTGTCATGAGTTTTGAGGAAGAGGGTTTAAGGTTTCAGGTGAGAGAAGGGGGCCCTGCAGACCCCCAAACCCTGGTCTTGAAGAACTCGCCCATGGATTTTTTCATGAAAACTGCACTTTTTGCTTTCCGTACAGTGCTTGATGATTTAATGAGGGGGTTGTCAATGTTTAAGTGCCTGATACTTGCCAGGTCAAAGCCCTACCCTGCAAAGGGGCCCTTTTTTTAAGTCATGAAATTTTGAAAAATCTTTTTGGGGTGGAATGTTTCTCTACAGAAATTTTTGATTGAAAATTTTTTCCTTGTCTGCGTTTTGGGTTAAAGTTATTTGTTTTGGGCTTGGTTTTTTTTGTATGATATTTTTAGAGTCTTCTGTGGCCTTGTTCTGAATGCTTGGATTCTTCTGCCAGGAGTTTTTCCGCTTTGGTTTTCTCTTTTAGGATACCCCCGCAGGGTCTTGCTGGATGGTTATGGAAATGATGGTTTTGTTTCTGGCATTGCTCGAGGTTTCCCTTTTTTTGGGGAGGGGGATTTCAAGGGGGGTCCTTTTTTGGCCATTCTTTTGGTTGTGAATTTTGACAAAGTTTTGTGAATCGCCTTGCTGTTTCATTCCCTCCATTTTTTTTTTTTAGTTCGCTGGGGTTTACGTTCAGGGGGTTCTCTTTCTTCAATTGTTTAATACTGTGTTACTTCAACCTTAGTATTGGTGGGTCTTTATCTTGGTGCCCGGGGGTTTTCAGAAATTGTTTGGTATTGGGGTTGGGTTTTTGTTATACAATCCCCCATAGTATTCCCTCCAGCGTTGGGGATGGGATTGCTTTCCCTTAAAAAAATTTCCTTTTTGCTTCAATAACGGGCTTTTGGCGGGGGGGTTTTTAGTTAGTGATTTCAGGTGTCGTAAGGTTTTGCTGTTTCCCCTTGGCCATTCAACTTCGATGCTGTTGCATTGTTTTCTATCCCGCTTTTTTGGGTTTTCTCACTTTTTCCTCATTTTCTGTGGCTATCCCGTATTTTGTTGTTGCTTCTTGATTGTGAACTTTTGTTTCTTAACTCTCTTCTTTTGCGCAGAGGTCAAGAAACCCATTTTTACCCAGGGGTTTCTTTGTTTTCTTCTTCCTACTGTTTCTTCAGCTGCTGTCATTACACTTTTTAGTTGTTTCTAGTGTGTCCCCATCATTGTTGAGGGGTGGGAGTGCGGCCCAACTTTCCTCCAAAATTGGCTTGGAAAAATCTCAACCCTGTTGGGTCTTTGAGTTTTTCCAGATCAAATCTTATGCGTGGGTTTTTTGTCTGTTGTTTTGCTTTCAGTTTCAGTTTGATGGTGGTAAGTACAAGGTCGTGGTCACTGCCAATGTCCAGCTCCTGGAATGTTCTTGTGTTTGCCTTGTTTATGCTGGATTTGAATCTTTGGGGTGACAGAATGTAGTCAATTTGATCGTGAATCAGACCATTTGGTGATTTGCCAGGTTGATGTTCTAGATGGCTTGTGAGGGTGGAGTGTGTTTGCCAGAGTTAGTTTGTGCTTCTTTGCGAATTCCAGCAGCCGCTGTCCTCTTTCATTTGTTTCTCCTAGTCCAAAGCGTCCTGTGGTTCCTGTCCAGGTGTCATAGGCATCAGGTCCCACCTTAGCATTCCAGTCGCCTTCCACAATAAGAATGTCTTTTTTGGGCGTTTTGGAGATGACGTTTTCAAGTTGTTCATAGAATTCTTCTATCTGGTCATCATTGTAGTGAGATGTTGGAGCATACACTTGAATGATGGTGAGATTCTGGGGTTTTGCAGAAACTCTGATTAAGATGAGTCTGCTGGATACTGGTGTGCAGTTGACGATGCTTGACACAATCTCTTTCCTGACAATGAAGCCTACTCCGTGTTGATGTAGTTTCTCTTCTCCACTGTACCATATCTTGTGGCTGTCTTGCGTGTTTGTTTCTCCGAAGCCAGTCCATCTGACTTCCGCAAGCCCTAGGATGTCCCATTTATATCTTTTTAGTTCATGTGTGAGTTCCTGTATTCCTGTTTGGTATAGTCCTTACATTCCATGTTCCGATGGTCACTCCTTTAGCTGAAAGCTTTAGAGTTGGTTCTGCTCCAGTAGCGCACTTGTCACTCCCACCCTGGAGGCTTGCAGTGGGTAGCGCGGTCGTTGTTGATCCGGGCCTCGACCGATCCGGCATGTCTTTCTGTTTTGTTTTTCCCATCATGTCCTTGCAGTGGGCTTGAGGAAGCTTGGTGGCGCCCATCTCCTCTCCAAGACTCCTACTGGTGAGTAAGAATGCACCAGCCCCTCACAACGTTTTGCCCGCCAGTAAAAGCGGTTACCGGGGTGTGGGTGGGTTAAGGACCCGGACCCAGAAGTGAGAGTTGAGTGCCAAGTGAGGACCAGTGCTCCCGTCCATCCCAAGGGATGCTACTGCCAGGTTTACAAAAGTACCACCTCTCCTTAATCACACCATACACCATACACCCCAATCCCTTCAACGTATACAAAACTCTGCAGCTCGACTTATCCTCAGAAAGAAAAAATCTTAGAACATTACCCCTCTCTTGCGATGTCTCCACTGGCTGCCTGTGCCACAGAGAGTAAACTATAAGATCAGTACCCTCTGTTACAAATGTCTCCACAAAACAACAGCACCCGCCTACCTCTGTGAACGCTCTGTGAATGTCTTCACGTGTATACTCCTCGTTCTCTTCACTCTGCTGCAGATACCTTGTCCTTACGAATACCTAGATTCAACCAATCCACCATCGGCTGTCGCTCTTTATTTCTGGTCCATCGATCTGGCATGACCTCCCTCTCTCTCTCTGCCAAAAGCCTTCTTATGACACTTTTAAATCCAGTCTCAAGACACATTTATTTCAAACCTGATTTTCCTCTCCTGCTTTCATCTCATAGCTTTTCCCTGCCTTCAACAGCCAAGATTCTATTTCCCTGCCAGGGTGTGTGACCTCTGTTGTGTGTGTGTGTGTGTGGTGTGTGTGTGTGTGTGTGTGTGTGTGTGTGTGTGTGTGTGTAACAATAACAATAACAATAATTTTAATTCAGTTTTTGCAGGCCATATGGCCCATAGGAACAACAGTTTAATCATATACTTTCATGTAAGGTGAACATCCTTACTTCTGATATCTAAACATTTAGTAAGAAATAATCCAACTTTAAACATCAAACTAGGTTTAGTGTTCATACAAAGAAGCTGCACTTTCAGATTCGATGGAAATCTGTAATAATACAAAGGAATACATTTTCTTCGCAATACAGCATATTTTGGACATACAAGTAAAAAGTGACAAACATCTTCAATTGTTGGCCATCACACTGAGAGCAGAATGGATCAGTAATCGGTTTGCCATAACGTGAAATTCCGTTTAAAGGTAATCTGTTTGACCTCAGTAAACATATACCTCTACGGTATTCTAAAGATTCTACTTCACATACATAATTTGCTCTACAAATAATCGGGTGATAATCTAAGTAGTCAGGGTATGCTGATAGAGAGTCATGCCATTTTTGTTGGTACACATCTTGTATTCGTATTTGGAATTCTTTCATGAAGGATGAGGAATTACCACAATTTTGCATTGTCCAAACATAACCAAATCCGTGGGTTCATAAAATCTTTCTAACATGTGTTACCCAATTTATTCTCCCTGCTTCATCCTGTCTACACAACATATTGTAGCATTGTCTGGGATATCTATGATCAGGCATATCCAAAATTTTTAGCCAGTATTTGATTACTCTGGTAACAGTGTCAACAAAAATGGGATATCTACCACAATCGCCAAGGCAAATATTATTTTTAACATCTCTGCCAACCCCCGGGACCATTTTGCAAATTTTTACCTGTATTTTTTCAATATCATGATACTGCTGGAAACCCCAAATTTCAGAACCATAGAGGAGGATTGGTTTCACTTTTGTATCAAAAATATTAAAAACTGTAGATGCAGGAAGATTCTTTAACCTGAAGTACAATCTTTTGATACCAGCAACAGCCTTCAATGCTTTTCCAGAGAGATTTTCGATACATTTTGACCAGTTCAATGTTGAGCCAAAAACCACACCCAGATAATTATAACTAGATTCTACTTGTATCTGCTTTCCTAAATAACACCATTTTTCAGACTTCTTAGTAAATCCACCCTTTTTAAAAACGACTACTTTAGTTTTGTCCATATTTACAGAAAGTCCCCATTTTCTTACAATAATTTTCCAAACAATTGATCTTTTTCTGCAAGTCTACAACTGAATCTGAAACTAAAGCAATATCATCTGCATACATAAGTAGAGTATGCCTAGTGGCTCAGAAAATCATCTATGCCTTGAGTATCTGATCCAGTGAGATCTGATTCTAGTTCAGAAATAAAAATCGAAAATAATAGGGGACTCAACATACAACCTTGTCTGACACCAGAAATACAATCAAAATATTCAGTAATGTGAGCCCCGACTCTCACGGCTGCCTTCACACTTTTGTACATGCTTTGCAGCGTCATGAACATTTTATCATGGATTCCTTTTTGCAGCAGCAGAATTAAAGTTTTATTCTGTCAACACTGTCAAATGCTTTGGAAAAATCTACAAAAAGAGTATAAAACCTACCACCTTTCTTTGTTAGATACTTTTGTGCTAGAGACTGAAGTGTAAAAATGTGATCGATGGTGCTGTAACCTTTGCGAAAACCAGCCTGTGCCTCAGGAATTAAGTGTGCACTTTCACAGAACTTTGTCAGTCTTTCATTCAGAATTGTACTATACAGTTTACCAATTATGTTTAACAATGAGATACCTCTATAATTATCAACATGTGCAGTGCTACCTTTTTTATGCAGAGGAAAAATCACAGCATGTGTCCAGCTTTCTGGGTATGTTCTGATGAAAACACTGTTTGAACAGAGGCAATAAAAATCTGACATGAATGTCAGTGGCATGCTGGAAAAAATCTGACATCAAACCATCAGGACCAGAAGCCTTACCACTCTTCAGTTTTTTCAAAGCTGTATAAACTTCACTCTCAGTGATATCATCACCAAGTTGTGAACCAACACAATTTTCACAATTACTGAGGTCATGCATATTCAGCATATTTTCAATCTCTTCAGTGAAATCAGTATCATCTGAGTGCTGATTTAAGGAAAACAGTGACTTAAAATAATCTAGCCATGAGCGTGGTGATATTTCATTTGATCTGCTTGGTTTCAAAGATGTCAGTGCTTTCAGTTTCTTCCAAAAGGCTTTTGAGTTCTTATTCCTGCATAAGTCATTCAGATCCTTTAAAATTGTGTTGTTATGTTCAACTTGTTTTCTCTTACACAAGGATTTGAAACTTTTCTTTTGACGTATAAAAGCATCTAAATCTCCCTGAGAGTTTGTGTGTCTAAAACTCTTCAGTAAGTCATATTTAACTTGTTTACTTTCTTCACAATCATTATCCCACCATGGTGGCTGAGAGTGAGCTTTAATGTTTTTCTTCTGCCTGAATTTCATTGTTTCTGCAGCACTCTGTATAAAAGAGATATAAACTTCGCATGCTTCATCAATATTTCTACAGAGAGCTGCAGTAAAATGTTCAAACACAATCTGTACACTGTCAAGGAGATTACTTTGAAATAAACCGGCACTGTCATCTTTCCACACGTATTTTGATATTTCCTCTTAACTCTATGTCTTCCTCACATGTTTCTTCATAAGATTCTATGGAAAAAGAAATGACAATTGGAAAATGATCTGATTCACATCTACTTGCAACAAACATGTCATCGACAAATTCAAACAAGGAAAATGAACAAATGAAATAGTCAACAATACTCTTGCCACTGTTAGCAATGCATGTGTGTGTGTGTGTGTGTGTGTGTGTGTGTGTGTGTGTGTGTGTGTGTGTGTGTGTGTGCGCGCGCGTGAATGCACATTTTGGACTTGATTGAACTATAAATTGTTACTGGTTGTATGGCTGTTTAAGAATGAGTTGAGTGCAAACCGCTTTGATTTGTCTCTGCAAGATATAGCGCTATATAAATTCCATTATTATTATTATTATTTAAATATTTACAAAGATTACAAAATGGTTGAATAGATTTAAGACATTTTCTGAGAGCATCAATAAGACAAAGGAAAATATCTTGAATGTCTTACTGTATTCAAATTAATGCCAAGAGTATAAAAATGCCTACTTTTCATATCAGTGGTATAACCAGCACTCAAATAACAGAGGGTAGTGGAAAGACATAACTTGTGACGTGAACATGGTGAGAAATCATATATTGTAGAATCAACAGAATAACAAGATAGATAAATATTAATAAACAAATAAATATACAAAATTAGATCTGAAAATCTTACCTATGAACAGAGATTGAAAAGTCTTTACAGAGTGCAAAATGATCCATTCTTTGTCACTTTCAAAGTTATTCAATCAATTCAATTAGGCAGTTTCCAAATCATTGTGTATAAGAAATCTATGTAGACTCAACATCGCGGCTTGTATTTACTCTTTGGATTCTACTGGAGATGATAAAGTCAGGGACCGGACAGGAATTGATTAAATAGGAGAGAAGTGGTTCTAGATGAATCAAACTGGACTTGAATGGGTTGGACTGCACCGAGCAAGAAGAGATTTTACTTGACCAGCCACATATTTTTATAGACCATAACTTGACTGGACCTAACTGATTGGGCTGGACCAGACTAGAGGAACTGATCTGAATTGGGCCCAACTGGGCTGGAGTTTAGCATTCCAGGCTGGAATGGACTGAGCTATACTGGATTTGAACCAAGCTTCATTGACCTGAACTGGACTGATTTTTTTTTTAATAAAATGTGAACTGGATGGTCGGAATGGTCTAGAATAGGCGGGATTGGGGAAGGCTTGACTGAATTTGAGCTGGCTGTACTGGGTGTCTGTGAGCAAGACTTGACTGGACTGAACCGAGTTCGAGTCTTGCAGACTGGACTTGATCTTGATTGAACTGGACTGGACTATCAGCAGACTAAACTTGACTGTACTGAAATGCACTAAACTTGACTTGAATTAACTGGGACTTGACTGGGCAGAACATGGAAGAACTAAGACTTGGCTGAATTGGATATGTCTGGACATAATAAACATGACTGGACTGCGTTTCAGCTTGTCACGCTGTACTTGATTGAGCCTGGACTCATTTGAATTGAATGGACTGACACAAGACTGGAGCTGACCAGAGTAGATCAAACTTGACTTGGGTGGACATGGCTGGACTGGCATATGTTTGGCTTGGGTAGGATTGGATGCAGTGTACTGCAATTTTTTTCAAGCTGAACAGAACTTGACTGAACCTCACCTGGTTTGTCATTGCTTTGCTTCCATTTTCGTTTTCTTTGGTTGTATTGAATCTGACTCCTGAACCAAGCTGAATTAAGTTGGTTTTGCTTCTGAACATTGCTGCAATGCTTTTGGTTTATTCAGATTAGGTTTGACTCGAATGAAATCAATCGATTTCTTCTTGCTAGAAAATGAGTGGATTTCATTCAATTCTGATCCAAATGGTTTCTAGTTAGAAGAATTTTGTTTCATATAATTACTTACCTGCGCATTTGGGTCGAGCGTGGCAATCCTTGGCACAGTTGCATCGTAGTGTCTGCTCCAGCTGGCAGAAGTTGGTTCCAGTTAGGGCGCTGGCACAGTGACTGTCAGTGTACGTATTCTCACAGAGTGATAACGCGCCTCCCACTGACAAAACAGGGCGTAGAAAGGAAAGGGTTAAAAGAGAACTGATATGCATTTCATCACAAGATGCTGATCACACAAACTCTCTCTCTCTCTGTCTGTCTGTCTGTCTGTCTGTCTGTGTCTGTCTGTCTGTCTCTCTCTCTCTCTCGCTCGCTCTCTTTCTCTCTCTCTCTGCCTCTCTCTCTCTCACCCTCTGTGTGTGTGTGTGTCTCTCTCTGTCTCTCTCTGTCATTCTGTCTGTCTGTCTGTCTCTTTATCCATCTATCTATCTATCTATATCTCACTCACTATCCATCTATCTATATATCAATTTACCAATACATCTAGGACAAAGATGGGTTAATAGGAAAACTACTTGATGGATGTTATCTACCTCTGTGTGTGTGTGTGTGTGTGTGTGTGTGTGTGTGTGTGTGTGTGTGGTGTGTGTGTGTGTGTGTGTGTGTGTGTGTGTGTGTGTGTACACTTTGATTTGTTTTTTTGCAAGATTTAGCGCTGTATAAATTCCATGTATTATTATTATTATTACACAGGAGGAGAGAAACAGACAGACATACAGACATTGGATAGAGGGAGCTCACAATGGCAAGAATGAAACAAGTCTCTTTGTCATTGTGTTTTGAGTAACTTCCAGTAAACTGTATCCTACTCGTACATCATTCCTTTTTTCTTTAGTTTGGTTCAAAAAAGGAATAGTAAGAGACTTCAGTTCCCGCTAAAACTAAAGAGTGAACATTGTGTTTGTGTGGCTCTCCAATAACAGCGAACACATACTTAACCACACATATACACACACACGCACGCACGCACGCACGCCCCGCACGCACGCGCACACACACACACACACACACACACACACACACACACACACACACACACATACACACCTGCTCACGAAAAGTAGAAATTTTAATATATAAAATGCGGCTAAATGCATGGAACACCAAATATTCCAAAAATATGACATGTTGCTGTTCTCAATCTCTTTCAATCCACCATTTATTGTTTGATTGCCCAATCCTAACTGACCTGTTTAAAAGGAGAGGAATAGATATTCATTAAAAAAAATATGCCACTGTTCAAGAACTTTTATATGACTCTCAGCAGTTCATAACATCAGTTGCTGAGGTTATATATCCTTCCCCAGTACGACCTCTACTGTAGATAGTTGTGAGAATAAAAATATCCATACATTAGAGAGAGAGAGAGAGATAGATATGTTGGTTTGAATGCGGGTGTCACCAAGTAGTGAATGCACATTAAACAAAAACAAAACAACACACACACACACAACAACAACAACAGCAACAACAACATCACAGCAGAAAGTCCTTCGGATGAGACTATAAACCGAGGCCCCGTGTGCGAACGCATGCAGAACATCTTGCGCACACGTTAAATCCTGTTCCGCTGTTCGAAAGAGGCCATTGTGTGCCGGTGGGAACAGATGACAAAATTAAAAAACCGCATACACACGCATAAAAAAAAGCGCTTTACAAGATTCAGCGCTATATAAATTCCATACATTATTATTATTATTATTAGCATGGCTAAAGAAGTGGAATGGCGCTATGGTAAAAGCTATTTACTTCATTCCAATCCAATCTTCTTGTTTATAGCCCTACCAACCACGGAGTATTTACTTCTTTTTGGGAGGGAATCAATCCCAAAGCCCCTCTGCAGAAAAAGCCTTCAGTGATACTATAGCTAGTATGGGCCCATGCTATCTCCTTATGAGAATAGGCTTTAATGTTTCCAAGTTCTGTGAGTTAGGAAACCTCAGTGCAGACATTTCTGCTCAGTGTTTGTTTTTCTTTTTAGAGATAGGCAACTCACTGTGCAGTCAAAGTCCTTCGGATGAGACTATAAACCGAGGCCCCGTGTTCAAAGGCATGCAAAACATCTTGCGCACACGTTAAATCATGTTCCGCTTTTCGGAAGAGTAGGCCATTGTGTGCCGGTGGAAAACAGATGACAAAATTCACAAAACCGCATACACACGGGGACTGGATGTAAAAAAGCACATGAGTGCTTATTCCATTATCCTCGATATAAAAGAATAAATAAATAAATAAATCAGAGATAGGCAACTCACAGTGCAATAATTTATGAAATAAGGTTATATTATTATTATTTTTTTTATTATTGCTTATTCTTTTATTTCGAGGAAAATGGAATAAGCACTCGTGTGCTTTTTTTTTACATCTAGTCCCCGTGTGTATGCAGTTTTGTCAATTTTGTTTCCAGTTTTCGATCTTTGTGCGTGTTTTGTGTCAAACTGTCATGCGGAAATGGTGCAAGGTAACAGCAGCAAAGACATGTTAAAACACTTCTACTACTGCTATGGGGACGGGATAGCTCAATGGTCAGAGCACTCGCTTTCTCCCAGCCAATGTTAAGCAGCATCCAGCGTGGTTACCAAATGGGTGGGTGACCGTTTGCGCGCGCCTTGGCTTCAGTACAGTCCCCCAGTTCACCCAGCTGTAAATGGTTACCTGCCCTTCAGGGTCCGGGAAGGTAAAGCAGCGAGGGAGAGGAGATGGGCGCCGCCCTCAATATGCTGGCCCCTGAAGAAGTGAGGTCTCTGACGCCTCCCTCCCCTACGACCTTATAGGTTATGGGACACCTTTACCTTATACCTTTTTACTACTGCTACTAATACTGTTGCTGCTGTTATTGCGGCTGCTGCTGATGTTTTTGTTGTTGTTGCTACTACTATTACCACTACTACTACTACTATCACTACTATTACTACTTTACTACAGCTACTACTACTGCTCCTACTGCTGCTGCTATTCTACTACTACTACTACTACTACTACTACTACTACTACCACCACCACCACTACTACTACTACCACCACCACTACTGCTATCAACACTACCACTACTGCTGCTACCACCACCAATACTAGTGCTACTACTACTACCACCAATTGACCACTGCTACTACAATTACTATACCACTACTACTACTAATAATAATACATGGAATTTATACAGCGCTATATCTTGCAAAAAAAACAAATCAAAGCGCTCTCATTCATCCTAGTCTTTCACATGCAGTTACAACTGCAGCTACTATTGCTGCTGCAACTACTACTGCTATGTCTACATGCTACTACTACTACTACTACTACTACTACTACTACTACTACTATTACTACTACTACTAGTACCACTACTACTACTACTTCTACTAAAGATAAAGGTAAATGTATCCCATAACCTATAAGGTCGTAGGGGAGCGACGTATCAAAGACCTCAACTTCTCCAGGGGCCAGCATATTGAGAGCGGCGCCCATCTCCTCTACCTCCGCTGCTTTACCTTCCCTGGCCCTAAAGAGGCAGGTACCCATTTACAGCTGGGTGAACTGGGCGACTGTACTGAAGCCAAGGCGCGCAAACGGTCACCCATTCAAGTTGTAACCACGCTCGATGCTGCTTAACCTTAGCTGGGGGGGAAAGCAGAGTGCTCTGACCACTGAGCTATCCCGTCCCGTAAACTACTACTATACTACTACTACTACTTATTAAAATTATGTCAGCTTACCTATGCAGGCCAAAGAAAAAGCCAAGCGATGAAGGCCGTGTCTTGACAGATGGGCCATTTGGAGTTCCTTGCTGGTCTTGTAAAAGACAGATCCCCATTATAATTATTGTTCTGTGAGAGCTCTCTCTCATATACACACGCACGCACGCACACACGCACGCACGCGCGCGCGCGCGCCACACACACACACACACACACACACACACACACACACACACTCAAGATTCACGATTTAATTCCTTTCACCCCTTTTGGGGTATGGAGGATTACAAACGAATTCAACAGGAGAATAAACCTAACAGCAATACACCCGAAAATGATATCAATACACACTCACACACACACACACACACACACACACACACACACACACACACACACACACACTCAAGATTCACGATTTAATTCCTTTCACCCCTTTTGGGGGTATGGAGGATTACAAACGAATTCAAAGGAGAATAAACTAACAGCAATACACCCGAAAATGATATCAATACACACACACACACACACACACACACACACACACACACACGTCAAGAAGAATTACTGCTTTATTTTATAGAATGAAACTAAATGCATTGAAAACCAAATTCAGCAAAAATGGTAAATGTCTGTGTGGTGAGTATATCACCAATACTCATATACTTTTTGACTGCCAGAGTGTTTAAACCTTTCATGCCCCATTTTTCTGAAAACTCCCTCACCAGCATATTCAATAATTTAAAACTGGCATTTGAAATTGTGAAAGGTCTTTATCGCAGTCCCTTAGGACATTTGTTATAGTTGTATTAACGTTAATGACTTGTTTTTATAAATCCTGTTGCATTGCCAAGTTTCTTTAAGTGATTTATTTTTAAAACATGGTTGGTGTTTTGGGGGGTTAATTTTTCTATTGTTTTCTTTTTAATAAGACATCCACCCCTCCATTTGTTCCCCTCTCGTCTAATATCACTAGAAGTGAACAGACGTAAAATTGAAGTCAACAACAACAACACACACACACACACACACACACACACACACACACACACACACACGCACGCACGCACGCACGCACGCACACAACACACACACACACACACACACACACACACGGGAATAGCCTGGTGATTAGAGTGATGCACATTGCACTCGTGTTCTGCTGACGTGTGTTCGAATATCGTTCAAGAGGATTTTTCCTCTGGAGTTAACATCAGTGCCGATTCCACTCCCCCTAAAAGTCCTTCAGATGAGACTTCGTCCCGTGTGCGAACGCACGCAGAACATCTTGCGCACACGTTAAAACCCGTTCGACTTTTTGGAAGATTAGGCCATTGTGTGCTGGTGGGAACGGATGACAAAATTTACAAAACTGTATACACACACGGACTGGATGCAACAACAAAAAGCACATGAGTGCTTATTCCATTATCCTCGAAATAAAAGAATAAATAAATAAAATAGATAAACACACACAAACACACACACACACACACACACACGCACGCACACGCACGCACGCATACACACACACACTGTACTGGCCTGCATATAACACACCACAACACATAACATACCCGTTACTATCTATATCATAAGATTTCCGTGGAGTAAAATAACATTCAAAACCAAAATTCTTTTCTTTCGTCATTCGAAAGTCGTCTTCTGGATTTGCCTAGCCTATTTAGATCTAATAAATCTTATGGCAACAACAACCAAAAAAGTTGTCCCTGGGAAAATCTTGGAGGGGGGGGGGGGAGGGTTGAGGGGTTGGGGGGTTTTTTGTTTGTTTGGTTTGGTTTGTTGTTGGGAGTTGTTTTGCTGGGGAGCGGGGCTGGGGGAGGGGGGTAGGTCCTCGGTTAGATAGCCAAGGTTCACCAATAGTGAGATTTTTCGTATGCGACAGTTTTTACTCACCATTAAAGGTAGTGCATTCCTACTTTTGAGGATAAAATCTTGGGGTGTTTTTTTTTTAGCATGTTTATTATGCATAAATAAGGCGGTTTTGTCGTCACTAGGGTCAGAAATTTTGCGTACGCGACCGTTGTACTCACCATTAAGGGTAGTGCATTCCGACTTTGTGGATAAAATCTTGTTTTTAGACAAGAAAAAAAGTCATGTTATTATGCATAGATAAGGCGGGGTATTTTGTCGTCAATAGGGCCAGGAGACCTAGTAGTTGGTGTTCTGTGAATGCACGATTAGAATAGACACTCTTCCTTCACCTTCACCTATCCCGTAAACCGTGGGGGCACCAATGAAGATTTAGCAACCAGCTTCCTCCACTCCCCGGGGTCCTCTGCTTTCCGTAGCTATACTCAAGGCCAGTCCACTCTCTGATGTTGTCTTCCTATCGTTTTCTCTTCCTGCCTCTTTGTCTCCCTGGTGTACTGTTCCTTATAGGACAGTCTTGGCCAGTCCAGATGTTCGTGTGACGTGCCCGTACTACTTTAGTTTGCGTTTTTTCACTGAAATCATGAGCTCTTCAAAAACGCCATAGGACCATAATTATGAAGATATGCTGAAGAGACACTGAACATCATCAAAATGACCTCAGTGTCAGCATCATCGACTTCTTGTTTCCTGGTGGTCTTACGTGACCTAATACCCATAAAGCCCCCAGTGATAAACCTCTGATTTAACAGGGAACTTCATTTCCATTTTTTTAATTTCTCATCTAAATTCACTTTATTCTGAGGATAATGAATAAGCCCTCTTGTGGGGTTTTGGTTTGTTGTTGTTTACTTATTACTTATGTTTCTCCCTTAACATGCAAAAAGTTCTTGATTTTTTTGTTTATTTGTTTGTTCTAAAAAATAGTTATGCCTACTGCCGTCAAACTATCCTTAACTCATAACGAATGTTATTGTCAAGCATTAAGTTTCATGAATATGAACTGTGCACAAAGTGAAGCTAATAAAACAGAAAGAAAAGAACAAAACAAAAATTCAGTGATCAAAAAAATGAACACTCTTGTCCATCCTTATTCTACCTGTTCTGTTTTATAAACCGATCTCTTTTTTTTACAAATTCTTGTCAATAAGATCCAGTATTGCATATTTTACTTTCATAATTCCCCATATAAAAAGATCGTACTATCTTTCATAATATACATTTCTATGAAATAGTGATCTTGAATAGAATTTTTTTTAATTCAGCAAGATGCAGATTTTAAAATTGCCTTAAACATTCTACATGGTCTAAATACACCGTTATTTTTCAATGATCTAAACCTTGCTTGCTACAGATAGAAGTCCCATTACTTTCACCAAACCCACGCTTCCGCCATAAGGCGCAACAAAATCTCTTTTTTTTATAAAAACGATACAAACAACAACAAAAAACTCAAACAAAACACCACTTGCCTACCAAACAACTTCACATTTCAATAGACTTCTCTCCTACACCCATTCACGTCCATAAAATGCGAGCACACTCCAGGCATTTAAAAACAATTCACACCTTTCAAGTCAAAGGCCTACCCTCTCAACTGGCGGCTTTTTCTGCAATAGCAGACGACAGTTTGCGCTGATCGTCACGAGACTGTAACTGATTTGAATTGTCTACAGACGACACTTGCGCACGCAACGGCCCAGCATGAAGGGACTTCCCGCAACGGAAATGCTGTCTGACAAGAATGAAGAAAACGGTCAAGCCATATAAATTTTTGACTGTCTCTTTCAAGCCAACGTTTCTTTGGGTTGTTTGGGGGGGGGGGTTCGTGGAGTTGGGGGGGGGGGGGGGGAGGGGGGAGGTTGTCTTGTGTATTGCCAATTAGTAGGTTTTTCCTATGAGATGAGTAGTGTTTTTATTCGTTTGTGATAGATAGATAGATAGATAGATAGATAGATAGAGATAGATAGATAGATAGATTAAAAAGACCAAAAAAAGTCAAATAAAAAGCGGAAAAAGCCAACAATTAAGTATATGACTTTTTTTTGTCTTACATTTTGTTTTCAAGTTCTCTCTCTCTCTCTCTCTCTCTCTCTCTCTCTCTCTCTCTCTCTCTCTCTCTCTCTCTCCTCTCTCTCTCTCTCTCTCTCTCTCTCCCCCCGAAATAAAAGA
>CM054141.1:12505851-12535851 GCA_028751875.1 Rapana venosa | reverse complement strand
CTAGATACAGTCAAACGGAGGAAACTGAAATGGTTTGGCCACACAACAAGGCATAACAGCCTGTCAAAGACAGTCCTGCAGGGAATGGTGGAAGGAGCAGGGAGGCAGGGACGACCACGCAAAAGCTGGATATCCAACATCAAGGAGTGGACCGGCCTCACTGTACCAAACCTCCTGAAAGCAGCCCAGGACAGAACCATTTGGCGGTCCACTTGCAGCGTCCATGCGGGTACCCCAACGGTCGTCCCGACCAAGGGATGAGTGAGTGAGTGAGTGAGTCTGCAACTGTATTTTGTTTCCCTATCAGAGTGACTTTTTTCTACAGAATTTTTGCCAGGGACAACTCTCTCGTTGCCGTGGGTTCTTTTACGTGCGCTAAATAATTATGTGTAACACACGAGACCTCGGTTTATCATCTCATCCGAAAGACTAGCGCCCAGATCACCACTCATGGTCTAATAATGGATGGGGGAAAAGTTTCGGGTCCAAATGGGATTCGAACCACCGCACACTTCCGACCCGGACTTTTCGCTTTCTAGACAGGCACGTTTACCTCTAGACCACCGATCCATTTGCAGCGATTGCCTTTCCAATGGACCATTCCAGCCACGTGGAGAGGTGGGGGGGGGACTCTGCTGCATGGGTAACAGCTTGCCCTCCATACTGACTTACCCAGGCTTTGCGCTCTGGAGTATAAACACCTGGACCCCAACTCCGTAGTCTTAGGAGTCTGACAGATGCCTAATAAGATATATCAATGACATTGCCTTAAGAAGACAGGAGTTTGCTCAGAGTTAAGATTATTTTTTTATATCGAGGATAATGGAATAAGCACTCATGTGCTTTTTTATATCCAGTGCCCGTGTGTATGCAGTTTTGTAAATTTTGTCATCTGTTCCCACCGGCACACAATGGCCTACTCTTTCGAAAAGCGGAACAGGATTTAACGTGTGCGCAAGATGTTCTGCATGCGTTCGCACACGGGACCTCGGTTTATAGTCTCATCCGAAGATTGTCGAATGACATTGCCTTAAGAAGACGAGTTTGTCAAGAGTTGAGAAATATCAATGACATTGTCTTAAGAAGACAAGAGTTTGCCATGAAATGAGATATATCAATGAAATAGCCTTATAAGACAAGAGTTGAGATATATCAATGACATTGCCTTAAGAAGACAGAAGTTTGCCATGAGTTGAGAAGATCAATGACATTGCTCCAGGAAGTTGGATGTTTCCCCCGAGTTAAGATAGATTTATCAATGAAATTGCCTTAAGAAGGCAGGAGGTTGCCCCGAGTTAAGATTGACGAATGACATTGCCTTAAGAAGACAGGAGTTTGCCCCGAGTTGAGATATATCAATGACATTGTCTTAAGAAGACAGGAGTTTTCCATACATTGAGATATATCAATGAAATTGCCTTCAGAAGGCGGGAGTTTGCCATAAAATACGATTTATCGATAGCATTGCTTTCAGATGACGGGAGTTTGTCATAAGTTGAGATATATCAATGGCATTGCTATCAGAGGACAGGAGTTTGCCATGAGTTGAGAAGATCAATGGCATTGCTTTCAGAAGATGATGCTTACCCCGAGTTCAGATTGATGAATGACATTGCCTTAAGAAGATAAGAGTTTGCCATGAGTTGAGATTTATTAATGGCATTGGTTTCTGAAGTACGGGAGATAGCCGTGAGTTAGGATGGATCAGTGGGATTTATTATTGTTATTATATTAATGACTTTGGGGGGGGGAGGGAGGAGGGAGTACAGTTGGCGGTGTCTGGGTGGTGGTCCCTTCCTTGCCCCCTCAGATCAGGACTTCAATGCTCTAACCACTGGGCTACCCCCCCCCCCCCCCCCCCCCTTTCAATCCTACCCCATGTATCCTGTACTACTGGGATAAAGCAAGGTGATGTGTGCAGTCTCAATATTTTCTTTTTTGTAAATTTTGGTGGGGCTTTTAGGTGTGGGCTTTTTTTTTGGTTCTTTGTTTGTTTTGCTTTTTAATGGTGTTTTTTTAAGAGGGGGGTGCTTTTTGTGTGGGTGCGTTTATTAACTTTTGACTTGACTTAAGATGTGATTAACAATGTAAGGGCTTGGTGCCACAGGGTTTTTTTTCATGATACTGCTTTTGAACCGTGGCAAGTTCTTTTACTGGCGAATGATTGCATTACCCTTTTATCAGAGGCTTGCAAAAGGCTCTTAGGGGATTCCAACTGAATAATTGACAAGGTAGCATGCCACACAACACAGACTCTCCCTCAACAACAGGTGAATACAGATAACAGCGAGACTTTGGAAATCAGTACAAAAAAGGTGGATGAGAGCGAAAGAAAGATGGATGTGGTAGTGTGACACAATACCCTTTGTCAAAGCAGATTAGTTTGGGGATTGGGGGGGAGGGGGGGTTTGGGGGGAATATTTTTAACCACAGCTTTATTTGGTTGCTTGGTCAGAGCTCCCAGGTTCCTCATTGGTGAGATTTTGCTGTTGGATCGGTGGTCTAGAGGTAACGCGCCTGCCTAGAAAACGAAAAAGTCCGGGTCGAAAGTGTGCGGTGGTTCGATCCCCGTTTGGGCCAAAAACTTCCCCCCCCCCCCCCCCCTGTCATCCTTCAGTGGTGGTCTGGGTGCTAGTCTTTCGGATAAGACGATAAAACCGAGTTCCCGTGTGTTACATAAAATTATGTAGTGCACGTAAAAGAACCCACGGCAACAAGCGAGTTGTCTCTAGCAAAATTCTGTAGAAAAAGCCACTCTGATAGGGAAACAAATACAGTTGCAGACAGGGGAAAAAATAATAATAATGGGTGGCGCTGTTCTTGTGGCGACGCGCTCTTCCTGGGGAGGGAGAGCAGCCCGAATGTCACGCAGAGAAATCTGCCGTGACTAAGTGGTATAAAAATGAAAATGGAAAAATGAACTATGTGACCGTTTGCTTACCATGAAGGTAGAAGCTGTGTTCTGCCTTCGTCTAAGCACGACATAAGTGTGTGTGAGATTTATTTTAATTTTGTCACCTGTTCCTATGGACGCGGAGTGGCCTACTCTTCAGAAAGATGGAACAGGTTTACGTTGATAGTATGTCTGAGTTTGGATTTATCAGTGTTTTTTACTGTATTCTGCCTGCTATCTCCTTTGGGGATAAAGAACTCGCTCTCTCTCTCTCTCTCTCTCTCTCTCTCTCTCTCTCTCTCTCTCTCTCTCTCTCTCTCTCTCTCTCTCTCTCGCACGCACGCACACACACACACACACACACACACACACACACACACACACACAAGAAAACATCAATGATATAGAAATTGCAGAGGCACAGTGAGTATTTTGCGCTGGTTCGAAATCAAACAAACAGTGCAAGATACACAATCATTAAGCTACACACGGCACAAGCTATTATTCTTTATTGATGAAGATATTGATATTGCCCAAGACATGTATAACACTTGTATCAAGAAACAAGCAGCAAACTGCACATGAAAGGACAACGTTGACAAAAAGAACAATGACTGATTTCATCAAGAGTGTACATACGCGAGACGCTTACAAAACATCGAAAAACTTCCGATAATGAAGATAGTAAAGTATTTCACAAACTCGTAGAGAATGCAAAAAGAAACTAGTTTAAGAAACAAGGAAAGAATACAACAATGCTTTGCTGAAGAAGTTTGTCATTTCCATAAACAGTCTGGAACTTTTCAAGCACATACACAGACTTTCAAAGACAAAATTCGTTTCTTCCCAATAACAGCAGTATTGATGACTGGTCTCATCATCTTAAAAAAAAATTTCTTAACAAAGATTCTATTGAGTATGTAACAGAGGCGGTAAAAACAGATCTTAACAATAAGGAATGATGTAACGTCCATTGAACATGTAAAAGAGGAAGTACATATAAGGTAAATGTGTTCCATAACCTATAAGGTCGTAGCGGAGCGAGGCTTCAGAGATCTCACTTCTCTAGGGGCCAGCATGTTGAGGACGGCGCCCATCTCCTCTCCCTCGCTGCTTCACCTTCCCTGACCCTAAAGAGGGCAGGTACCCATTTACAGCTGGGGGACTGTACTGAAGCCAAGGCACGCAAACGGTCACCCATCCAAGTGGTAACCACGCTGGACGCTGCTTAACTTGGCAGGGGGAAAGCAAGCACTATGACCACTGAGCTATCCGTCCCCATTTAGTTCTTAACAATAGTAATGACGTAGCATATATTGATCGTCCATTCTCAAGAGATGAGGTTTTACTTGTAATTTAAAAGAAAAACTTTTGAATAGAAAAGTCTACTGGATCAGATGGAACTATTGGTGATTTCCTGAAAAAAATAATGTGGTTTTTTTTTTCAATGTTCTATTTGATGGGGACCGGATAGCTCAGTGGTCAGAGCACTGGCTTTTCCCAAGTCAATGTTAAGGAGCGTGGTTACAAATTGGATGGGTGACTGTTTGTGCGGTTTGGCTTCAGTAGTCTCCCAGTTCACCCAGCTGTAAATGGGTACCCGCCTCTTTAGGGTTAGGGAAGGTAAAGCAGCGAGAGAGAGGTGATGGGCGCCGCCCTCGATATGCTGGCCCCTAGAGAAGTGAGGTCTCTGACGCCTCCCTCCCCTACAGGTTATGGGACACTTTTACCTTTTTACTTTTTGATAAAGGAGTATTTCCAGAGACCTAGACAGAGTCAGTTATTGTTCCATTCTTTAAGAAGAGGTCAACAAATGACCCATAAAATTAAAGGGGTGTGGATCTATATTATCATGCCAAAAAGGTGACAGGACGTGAAGATAAAATATTAATTTGTCAACTACAAGAATGGGTGCAGGAAAACAATATCACAAACCACTACCAAGCTGGGTTTAAGATAAGCATGCTCCACCCTTAATCAAATAATTACTTTATTACCACTAATACAAAAATAATTTTCAGTGTGCCTGTGTGTGTGTGTGTGTGTGTGTGTGTGTGTGTACTATGACATTTATCCCTCCAACTACCTACTCACAGCCAGGCCTGACATCATTCTGTTTTCTTTCTTCTTCGGCTAGAGCTCCCAGGTTCATTCAGTGGTGAAACTTTGGCGTGTGCGACCGTTTTTTGCCCACCATGAAGGTAGCCACATTCCCACTTCGGGAATATATGCTAGGTATGTTCGTGTGTTCCCCTAACCCACAGGATCTTTAACGTGCATAATTATTGTATTGTCAGCGTCTACACGAAGGGAATTAAGGCACTGGCAGGACTGCACTTAAATTAAGCCCGGGAGATTGTAAAAAATCTCCCACCCTTAATTCATTCACCAGACGCCACCGAGATTCGAACCCACGACTTCATGGACCCATGGGATTGAAGTCCAACGGTTTTAACCACTTTGGCTATAGCATCCGTCAGACATCAAATGAATCGGAAAGAAATTTTACAAATAAATGGAAACAGTTTCTCGGTAATTACTGAATTAAATCGTGGAGAAACTGGACACGTGAACTACATTAAACTCACGCCGTTTTTAAATGACTTGGGCCACAGAGAAAAAGGGGACAAGGGGTATAGGAAATTCTATAGCGGAAACTGTGACCCTGGTGGCAGGGTACATAATCCTTGGCGCTTGTAGGGAATCACTTCCCCTAAGTCCCGTTATTCCGCCTTTGTTCCCCTCCAGTGTTTCCTTTGAGAAGAAACAAAACAACAACAACCAAAGCAGCCAAGTTTGATGCAAGTTTGCTATCTTTTTTTCTACTTATTTGTTTTATTTGTTTTTGTTTTGGGTGGGTTTTGTTGTTGTGTTGTTGTTTTCATGCGAGTTATAAATCGACATGGTCTCTTAAAGGCTACCTCCGGTAACATCTGCTGATCATCTTTCATTTGTCGTGTATTTATTTCTTTAGTTATCATCGATTCTTCTCCTTCTTCGTCGAATTCTCAGTCAGCAACTTTTGTTATCTGTCATATGAGCAAAAAATGCGTTGCGCTGCCGTTAAGCGCCTGACAAGTCAGGCCCAGCACATCCAACTTCGGCATGGGAGAGAAAATCTGTTTAGTCTTTCTGGACAAAGGGCAGGAGAATGGACCATGAAGGCAGAAAACAGTCAAGGAGGAGGTGACAAGATGAAAAGTAGCAAGGAAGAAACAAAGATAGGGATAGAAAAGAGGGAAGTCCTAGCACAGAATTTCCAGAAGGTGGGGATGCTATTTATACTGACAGGACTCCCAGCATCCCCGCAGGGAAGTTATCATCGATGTATTCATAACACGGCTGGCAGGTCCACAGGAACCCCTTCTCACCATCGTCAAGAAGAAAAAGCTGACATGGTTCGGCCACGTCACCCGCCACAACACTCTGCCAAAAACAGTACTGCAGGGAACACTCGAAGGTGGCAGAAAGAGGGGAAGACAGAACAAGTCATGGATGGACAACATCAGAGAATGGACCAGGATGAATGACTCGGCACTACTGCGCAGAGCCGAGGACCGAGATGGATGGAGGAGGCTTACCACGGCATCGTCTTTCGTGTCTCCGTTACGACCGCCAAGGTCACGGGTCTGATGATGATGATGATGATTCATTCATTGATTCATGTGATTGTGTATTTATCGTTCTGGCAACTCCTGCGATGGCACTGGAACCATGTGTATCGGTGATTGCCTTTCCAATCGACCATTCCAGCCACGTGGAGAGGGGGGGGGGGGGGGGGGGGGGGGGGGGCTCTGCTGCATGGGTAACAGCCTGCCCTCCATTCTTACTTACCCAGGCTTTGCACTCTGGAGTATAAACACCTAGAGCGCAACTCCATAGTCTTACGAGACTGACGGATGCCTACATGTTATGTGTATTTATTTATTTATTTACTATTTGGGCATCGTATATATCACTTGTAAACGGTCAGCATTGATTGGTTCGGTGTTACAGATTTTTTGGTTTAATGTTCAAGAGAAGATTGAGGAGAAAAGAAAAAGGCTGTTTACTCAGTTTCTGCTTGTATCCATTTTTATTCCTGACTTGAGTCAACTGTGTACATTGAGAGAAAGAGAGATTTTTAAAAATAATCTTTTATTCCGAGTATACTGGAATAAGCACTCGTGTGCTTTTTTTCATCCAGTCCCCGTGTGTATGCAGCTTTGTCAATTTTGTCATCCGTTCCCACGGGCACACAATGACCTACTCTTCCGAAAATCGGAACGGGTTTTAACGTGTTCGCAAGATGTTCTGCGTGCGTTCGCACACGGGACCTCGGTTTATAGTCTCATCCGAAGGACTTTTGAGGGAGAGTGGAGTCGGCACTGATGTTAACTCCTGAGGAAAATATCCCCTTGAAGGGGGATCGACCCGGGTCAACAGATCATGAGCGCATCAGGCTAACCACCAGGCTATCCTGTCCCAGAGAGAGAGAGAGAGAGAGAGAGAGAGAGAGCTGTAGGCTACATGCCCCCTGGATCATCCCCAATGTATCTAGTGTTTGCAGTGCAAAGTTGCACAAGCCATGGAAAAAAAGAAGAGACATTGTGGCCTCATTTTCTTGTCACAGACCACTTTGTTGTTAAATGTTGATTTTTTTTTACCATTCTGTGGAAATTCCTTCCTCTTACAAGTTCCTTTTGCAAGGGCTAACCAAAGCCCTTTGGGGACTGGAAAGCTCATTGGTCAGAGCACTCACTTTCCCCTAGCCAAGGTTAAACAGCATCGAGCGTGGATACCACTTGGATAGGTGACCTTTTGCGTGCCTTGGCTTCAGTACAGTTACCCCAGTTCACCCAGCTGTAAATGGGTACCTGGCCTCTTTAGGATCAGGGAAGATAAAGCAGCGAGGGAGAGGAGATGGGCGCCGCCCACAATATGCTGGCCCCTAGAGGTGAGGTCTCTAACGCCTCGCTCCCCTGCGACCTAAAAGGTTATGGGAACACCTTTACCTTTAACCAAAGCGTGTGAAAAAGAAAGGATCTGAATTTAGCCTGTAACCATGTTATGGAATCTGTGCCATTATGGCTATTTGGGGCTGTTATGAACTAAGTTATCAAAATATGATTGTGTGTTTTGTGCCCAGTCCCCGTCCCCCTGTCCCCTTGTGAATGGGCATCTCGCTTATCACAATAAACTTGTCATTCTCTCTCTCTCTCTCTCTCTCTCTCTCTCTCTCTCTCTCTCTCTCTCTCTCTGCCGCTCTCAGGAAATTATTGAGCTAATTTTGCCGTAGAATGATTAATCTTTTTCTCAGTCATGAACAATCTGGTAAGATATATACTATTGAAAACAATCCATATTTTAATAGTTGATCAAATTCACCAATTTTCCAATCACAAGACTAGGTGAGACAGGCCTACGAAATGGTGTTACAACAGAGAGAGAGAGAGAGAGAGAGAGGGGGGGGGGGGGAGAGCGGAGAATAGCTGTAGGCTACATGCCGCCTGGATCCTCCCCAATGTATCTAGTGTGTGGAGACAATGACAATATTTTTGACAATGTTTTATTGTGTTAAGCTTTTTAAGCCCATTCATAATGGGACAGCGGGAAGGGGACTGGGCACAAAACACATATTTTCAGAAATCAAAATGCAATCTCTACAGCCCAGATGTGTGGAAAGAGAGAGAGAGAGAGAGAGAGAGAGAGAGAGAGAGAGAGAGAGAGAGAGAGAGAGAGAAGAACAGGAAAAATGAACAAAGTGACAAGAGTCCCGATTGAAAACAGATCTGGTGTTGTTTGAATCAGTCGGGGAGTTGACAGTCAATCTGCAGGCCCATTGTTATCAGAACCTTTGCCCCGTCTGGTCGATTTATTTCCCCTGCATTCATTCATTCATTCTGAGAGAAAACCAAACCCGTTAATCTCTCAAAATATTTTCCAAACAAAGCAAAAACCCTTTTGTCAGTGTCAGATGAAAAGCACGGATCAATTCTTGGTGAGATTTAGAAACCCGAACTCCTGGATTTTGTGTTTGAAAAGAAAACAGAAGAATAGGCGGTCAGCTGTGTTGTGATATAAGAAGGCTAAGAGACGTCACAAATTATACCTTGGCAGAATCATGTAATCATTCCTTTTTTTTTCTTCGTTCCTTGGATAAACTCTGGGGTTTGTTTATCATCTCTGGTGAGATATTGCTTATGCAACCATTTTTACCCGCCATTGTATGTTTGTCCATCCTGTCCGACCATGACCTCCAAAACAGCAGAGGGGGCAGCTGCTGTTTTGGAAACTGGGCAGAAATTTGATTATAGTGGAGATGCCTTGCCCACAGCACATCTCGGCCAAGTGGGCATAAGGACAGTCAGCGTTGGAGATGTTCTCCAAAGGCCAACCAGCCCCCCAGGGCTGCAGCACATTAGGACTGTGCGAGTCAAGCCTCCTAGTCAGAGAGTCATAGTCGATCACTAAAGACTAAGCTGTAAAGTGGAATTCCATGGGTGGGAAAGAAAGCCACTGGTCATACAGCCTCGCATTTCGACTTCGGGATGATGTCTAAGCACAACATCCGTTTTGAGGTTGGTGGGGGTGTTTGGTTTTGGTTTTTGTTGTTGTTGTTTGGTGGGGTTTTTTTGGGGGGGTTGGTTGTCATCCGTTCCTACCAGCATGAAAAAGCCTACTCTTCCAAAATGGCGGAAGGGGATTTTTTTTTTTAGCGATTCTGTACACGTTTGCACACGGGGCTTAGTTTCTGGTCTCATCCAACTCAGACTTTTCCCCGGGAGTGAAGTCTATACTGATGTGAACTTCAGGGTAAAATCCCCTAAAACGGACGCCTGAGTGGTAGCTCTGGACTCTCTGATCACTAGCGCAACGCTCTAACCGCTAGGCTACCCCCAAATATAATATATGGGGGTAATAGCACAACACACACACACACACACACACACACTGAGATGAGATGGAGGCCTAATGGATGGTCACAGAGAATGGCCACTTTTTGTGAGGTCAATACACCTAAATATCCCACCCACCCCACGTCAGTGAGTCAGTGGGCATACTTCAGCAAATTAGGTTCATGAGGTTATTACCAAGAAACTCACAAGGATACTGAACTCTGGGCCTTTGTTTTGGTACAAACGGTTTACAGCTCTTTAGCTAAGGGGGACAATTCAACTCACAAATCAGGGTGAGGGGGTGGGGTGGGGGTGAGGGGGTGGAAGAAAGCCTAGTGGTTTAGAGTGTTGCACTCGTGATCTGACAGCCGGGGATCGAGCCACCACTGAGGCACCTGTTTGAGGGGATTCTTTTCCCCTGGAGTTAACATCAGTGCTGACTCCACTCCCATGAAAGTCTTTTGGATGAGACTATAAGTAGTGCCGTCAGCGCCTGGGCTTTATCACAGTTCTTGATTAAACCATTGACGCTGGGGGCAACACCAAAGTGAGAGGCTGTATGACCAGTGGCTTTCTTTCCCACCCATGGAATTCCACTTTACAGCTTAGTCTTTAGTGATCGACTGTGACTCTCTGACTAGGAGGCTTGACTCGCACAGTCCTTATGTGCTGCAGCCCTGGGGGCTGGTTGGCCTTTGGAGAACATCTCCAACGCTGACTGTCCTTATGCCCACTTGGCGGAGAGAGTGGGGATGTGCTGTGGGCAAGGCATCTCCACTATAATCAAATTTCTGCCCAGTTTCCAAAACAGAAGCTACATAAGTCGAGGCCCTGTGTCCAACTCACACACAACATCTTGCACACGCGTTAAAACCTGGTCCACGTTTCGGAAGAGTAGGCCATTTCGGGCTGGCAAAAATGGATGACAGAATTTTGTTTAACCGTATGCACCCTACACTGGTGTTTAGACATCATCCCCGAGGTCGGAATGCGGTTACCTCAATAAAAAGGGTAAAGGGGTTGCAAACACAAAAATCTAATCATAGGTGAATCTCGATGTTCTGAGAAACAGATAGATAGATAGATAGATAGATAGATAGATAGATAGATAGATAGATAGATAGATAGATAGGCAGGTAGGTAGGTAGGTAGGTAGATAGATAGATAGATAGGTGGGTAGGTAGGTAGGTAGATAGATAGATAGATAGATAGATAGATAGGTAGGTAGATAGATAGATAGGTAGATAGATAGATAGATAGATAGGTAGGTAAGTAGGTAGATAGATAGATAGATAGATAGATAGATAGATAGATAGATAGATAGATAGATAGAGAGAGAGAGATAGATAGGTAGGTAGATAGGTAGGTAGATAGATAGATAGATAGATAGATAGGTAGGTAGGTAGGTAGGTAGGTAGGTAGGTAGTAGATAGATAGATAGATAGATAGAGAGAGAGAGATAGGTAGGTAGGTAATAGATAGATAGATAGATAGATAGGTAGGTAGGTAGGTAGATAGATAGATAGATAGGTAGGTAGATAGATAGATAGATAGGTAGGTAGGTAGGTAGATAGGTAGGTAGGTAGGTAGGTAGGTAGATAGATAGATAGATAGATAGATAGATAGATAGATAGATAGATAGATAGATAGATAGATAGATAGATAGATAGATAGATAATGGTCACATGATTCTGCCGAGGTTTATTTTTGTGATACTTACCTTAACTGATTCATATACACTTTCACTCGAACTTTTTACATATTCTCTTCAGTTCATTTGATCAATATCTTGTAGACTTCCTGACCAGACTTAATAACAGGAAAAAAATGAACTGTGGTCCTTTGAATGACTGTATATATCTATTTAGAACAATGATAATTATGGAATCCATGTCATGAAGACTGTTATGGGCTATCATTAATTAATTATGCTTTTCGTTGATTCTGTGTTTTGTGCCCAGTCCCCATCCTACTGTCCCCCTTGTGAAATGGGCGTTGACGCTTATGGCAATAAACTGTTGTCATTGTGGTTGTCATTATTCAGTTTATTTCTCTATTCATATATTTTCCCCCTTTTTTAACATTTCATTCCAATTTCTATCTTTTTTTTTTAATTTTAAATTTTCATCCTTTAAAAAAAACAACATACAAATAAATCATTGAATCGCGTCACTGTTTTTGTTTACCAGCCTTTCCCATGTCAGTTTCTGGGAACTAGTTTTCGGTGGCGGATGTAGACCTCCCAGGAGGAAACGTTGTCCGTCCCACCTGACGGCCATACAGAGGCTAATTACTTTAATGGCGTCTCCCTGTCAGCTCCGCGCGTGATCAGGGAGACACAAACATTTCACGGCTTTTCACTTGGCCTGATAACGCGCTTTCTGATCACGCTCCACGCCTCTACCCCCCTCCTCCTCCTTCTTCTTCTTCTTCTTTTTCTTAGGGGTGGTGAGACTATTTGGGCCGTGGTAGAAAAACATGCGCATCATCTGTCGTTTTGTGTGTGTTTGGGTGTGTGTGTGTGTGTGTGTCTGTTAGTCTCTGTCTCTGTCTCTCCCTCTGTGAAATAAAGATTCTCTCTCTCTCCTCTCTGTCTGTCTGTCTGTCTGTTTCTCTGTCTGTCTGTCTGTCTCTCTCTCTCTCTCTCTCTCTCTCTCTCTCTCTCTCTCTCTCTCTTCTCTCTCTCTCTCTCTCTCTCTCTTGGACATTTTCATTCTCGCTCTCTCTCTCTTGGAAATTCTCTCTCTCTCTCTCTCTCTCTCTCTCTCCTCTCTCTCTCTCTCTCTCTCTCTCTCTGTTATTTTTGGAAAATAAATATTTTGATTACTCTGCGCGCGCCGCTTTTTGTGGTGTGTGTGTTTTTGTGTGGGGGTGGTGTTGTGTTACTTTTGGGAAATAGAGACTCCCGCCTCTTTCTCTCTTTTGGTAAGTTTCTCTCTCCCCCTCCCCTCCCCCCCTCTCTCCGCCCCCGCTTTTCTCCTGTTGTCTGTCTCTGCCTCTCACCTCGGGGGGGGTGGGTTTGTTTCCTTGAAAATAAAAGTTCTTCTTGCCCTTTTTCTCTCTTTGTAAAATAAAGATTCATTTTTGCTCTCTTTTCTCTCTTTAAATAAGATTCATTCTTGCTCTCTTTTCTCTTGTAAATAAGTTATTCTTGTTTCTTTTTCCCCCTCTCTTGAAAAAAAGATTTTTTTGCTCTCTTTCTCTCTCTTGGGGAAATTTAAAGATTCATTCTTGCTCTCTTTTCTCTTTGGAAAAAGATTCTCCTTTTTCCCTCCTCTCCTTTTCTCTCTTCTCTCTCTCTCTCTCTCTCTCTCTCTCTCTCTCTCTCTCTCTCTCTCTCTCTCTCTGTCTGTCTGCGTTATTTGAACGAGTATAATCAAAAAATGAGTGTTGTGGTGATTGTGTACTTTTTTGAGAATTTATATTTGTATTATCTCTAAAAAACACACACACACACATTCTCTCTCTTCTTTTCTCTCTCTCTCTCTCTCTCTCTTCTCCCTCCTTCTCTCTCCTGTCTCTCTTCTCACCTTTTATCGTTTTGCTTAGTTTAGTGTATCCTTTTTGGGAAGGATTCATATTAAATTTTTTCAATACTTTATTGGGTTTTCTTTTGTACTTAATTTTTAATAATGCCTTCTTATTTTTTGTAGTCAATATTGTACCATTTAAAAATATGTAATGTTTATTTTTTAAACTTATTAAGTTTGGTTTTTTTTTAGTTTTTTTGGGTTTTGTTTTTGTTGTTGTTGTTTTTTTTTTCTCTTTTTTTTCTTTTGTTGGGTTGGGGTTTTTTCTTTCTTTTGTTTGTTTGGGTTGGGGGTTTGTGGGGAAGGGGGGGTCGGGGGGGGTGTTTTAGGGTTTTCTTTTATTTGTTTTGTTGTTGTTGTTGTTTGGGGGGTTGTTGTTGTTTTGTTTGAACAAGATTATTTCCCTTTGTTTCTACTGTGTGAGAGTATAAGTATTGGATTATTATTAAGATGTATCCCTACGGGCGGGGACTGGATGTAAAAAAGCACATGAGTGCTTATTCATTATCCTCGAAATAAAAGAATTTGTCATTGTCATTGTTATTCTTGGAAACAAAGATTCATTATTACTCTCTCTCTCTCTCTCTCTCTCCCTCTCTCTCTCTCTCTCTCTCTCTCTCTCTCTCTCTCTCTCTCTCTCTCTCTCTCTCTCTCTCTCTCAAAGGCTTAACAGCTGCCCTTGGAAATAAAAATCATCATCGTCATCATCATCCTCTCTCGCTCTACACACACACACACACACACACACCACACACACACACACACACACACACACACACACACACACACACCACACACACACACACACACACAGCAGGACAAACAAACAAAACAAACTGACAGACAGACAGGCAGACAGATCAACAGACAGTATTGGCCCAGTAAACTGATGCTACACGCATTCTTGGAGACAGGGGAGAGAAGTGGAGGCTAAACACTCAACGAGCCTTTAGCCAAACAAGACCTAAACCATGGCTCCTAATTTTGCCCGTAAACAAAACCACAAGCCCGATAAATTCTGAGGGGAGGAAGACAAATATTTTACGATTACATCACATACCATGTCTCTCTCGCACAACACACACACACATAACATACAAACACACACACACACACACACACAACACACACACACACACACACACCACAGAACACACTCACACACCAGGAACACACACGAACACACACACAAACATACACACACACAAACGAATACACACACGAACACACACACGAATACACACACAAACAACACACACACGAATACACACACACACACACACACAAAACACACATAAACACACAAACACACACACACACACACATAATACACACACGAACACACACACGCACACACACACACACGCACACACACACACACACACACACACACACACACACACACACACACACACACACACACACACACACAGCCCTTCAAATGAGACTATAAACCGAGGCCCCGTGTGCGAACGCACGCAGAACATCTTGCGCACACGTTAAATCCTGTTCCGCTTTTCGTAAGAGTAGGTCATTGTGTGCCGGTGGGAACAGATGACAGAATTGACAAAACCGCACACACACGGGGACTGGATGTTAAAAAAAGCACATAAGTGCTTGTTCCATTATCCTCGATATAAAAGAATAAAAGAAATCAAATAAATAAACGCACACGAACACACACACTCACTCATTCACACACACCACACCAACACACACACACACATAACACACGAACACACACACATACATACACACACCACACCCACACATAACACACACACTCACTCACACACCACACGAACACACACACACACACATAACACCACATACACACACACACCACACGAACACGCAAACACACACACACACACACACACCACACACACAGAACACACACACACACACACAACATACACACATACACACACACACACACACACACAACACACTGCCGATAACCAACATCATGACATTTAATTTCTGCTTTGTTGCCCACACAGAGAGAGATATTTTTAATCAAGTAAAACTGAAGCATGTGAATACGCCCAGGTGTCCCCAAATTACTCTTTAGAAATCCAGCCCCACAAAATTCCGGTTCATAATCAGATTTTAACTATCTAGGGGAAAAAATTACAACCATAGGATTTTAAATAAAAAGAAAATGTTCTCTAGAAATTTTAACAAAATTCCGGTTCATAATCAGATTTTAACTATCTAGGGGAAAAAATTACAACCATAGGATTTTAAATAAAAAGAAAATGTTCTCTAGAAATTTTATGGATCCAAACATGGGTTATCTTCTCTTTTTTTTTCATCATATCAATTTGCAGTCGTTTAAGCTATGTCAGCATTGGGTGTGTTAAGGAAACACGAGCATACCCAGCATGCAACCTGTATAATGAAATGAGCTGCTCCGATGTTGGAATGGGTCGGCTGAAGCCAGTGGGAAGACTTTCTGCTAAAGTTACGAGCACAAGAGAAGACCAGGCAGTATACACCCCACCTGAACACAGAGGGAGAGAACACTGAACACTGAACACTGAAAAGTTTTATTGTACTTCGGCCTTAGGCCACTATACAAAACATGTTTCGGGCAGGGGGTAGGTATAGATCACAGCAGCAAGCGTTATATCCATTTGGCATTCCCACTTCTGCAAGCATACAGAATCACACTTCTAGTCTTCTAGTTATCATCATCCCCATCATCTTCTTCGGCATCTACATCACCATCGCTATCAGCATCTTCATTTTTTCTATAGCAGCATCTGCAGCAAACAGAGGGAGAGAGAGAGGGAGAGAGGGAGAGAGAGACTTCAGACTTCATACTTTTACTGTACATCGGCCTTAGGCCACAATACAAAAGAATGATGAGCATATGGAGTGGGCATATGACATAAGTGTTATAGACATATTACTATCAACGTATATAAATATGAAACAATGCAGCAGCAATAATAACACAAGGAAATTTCATCCACAATATCTTGAAAATTCATCACAAAATAATTCACGTGCGTCATAATTGACAAAGTTTTGAATGTAGTATTCATCAATATAATGATAAATTTCTAGAAGGTTATCTTATTTCTTTTGTTGGTTGCATGGAAAATAAATCGAGATAAATTATGTCTATCAGTAGATACTGTCGCTTTGAGTAGCACGTGCAAAGAAAATCTTTTCGAATCTTTTAGAAACTTATTTCTCAAATCTTCATAGACTGGACAATTAAATAAAAAGTGTTCTTCATTCTCTATTTTTTTTGTCTTTACAAACAGGGCATTGCTTATCTTCATTTAAACTACTATAGCGACGTGTATTATTGTTTAGTTGTAGATTGTAGAGAGAGAGATCCGAAGCCAAAAAAGAGGGAATTTGAGAAAATTAACAAAAATTAAGATTTTCAAATTAGTTCCTGGGCTAGAGCTCCAATCGTCACCCACTGTTCGATTTTGCGAATGCGACCGGGGTTTTTTTTGCCCACGATTAAAAGGTATCCCCATTCTAACAAGCAATGACAGAAGAGTTGGTTTCATATAGGCTATTCTAACCTTTATCTACTGCTGTGAAGTATCTAGGGGTCATTATTGACAACACAATCTCTATGCAAAAATTCATCACCCAGACCTGCCAGTCCTGCTACTATCAATTACGGCGTATTAGTGCAATTTGAAAGTACCTGTTCACAGATGCAACATCCAAACTTGTTGCCTCTCTCATTCTTTCACGTCTGGACTATTGCAATTCTCTGTTGGCTGGTCTGCCAGCATCATAAATCCAATCCCTTCAACGTATACAAAACTCTGCAGCTCGACTAATCCTCAGAAAGAAAAAATCTGAGCATATTACCCCTCTCTTGCAATCTCTCCACTGGCTGCCTGTGCCACAGAGAGTAAACTATAAGATCAGTACCCTCTGTTACAAATGTCTCCACAAAACAGCACCCGCCTACCTCTATTGATGTCTTCACTTGTACACTCCTCGTTCTCTCCGCTCTGCTGCAGATACCTTGTCCTTACGAATACCTAGATTCAACCAATCCACCATCGGCTGTCGCTCTTTCTCTATTTCTGGTCCATTGATGTGGAATGATCTCCCTCTCTCTCTCCGCCAAAAGCCTTCTTATGACACTTTTAAATCCAGTCTCAAGACACATTCATTTCAAACCTAAGATTTTCCTCTCCTGCTTCATCTCATAGTTTTTCCCTGCCTTCAACAGCCAAGATTCTATTGCCCTGCCAGGGTGTGTGACCTCTGTGTGTGTGTGTGTATGTGTGTGTGTGTGTGCGTGCACATTTGAACTTGATGAAATTATTACTTGTTACTGGTTGTATGACTGTGTAAGAATGAGATGAGTGCAAGCGTTTTGATTTGTCTCTGCAAGATACAGCGCTATATAAGTATGTTCTTTCGAGCCAGAAGGCCCATAGAGCCGGAGCTTATCCCGGTTTCTGTAGCGTTAAGCGAACTGATGGTTTTTCACCACCCCTGTGACAGAACGCTAGTCTGTCGCCAGATACTTCCCCAGCAGAGCTGGTACCCACTTGTACACCTGGGTGGAGTGAGGAAAATAGGAGTAAAGTGTCTTTCCCAAGGACACAACACTGAGCCGAGCGGGGATCGAACCCGTGACCTCTGGATCACGAGTTGACCACCTAAACCACTCGACCACGGTGCCTCCTCACAGCGCTATATAAATTCCATTTATTATTATTATTTTTGTTATTATTATTATTATTATGTAGTTGCACAGGCTGAGGTGGCAGCTCTGGTATGGCCCCTGTGGTGGTGGATGGGGCTTTAAACAACAGGATTGGTTCCGACTTTGGGGATTGCCTCTAAACATGACACCCATGTGCATGCGGTTTTTTGTTTGTTGGTATGTTTTCAATTTCGTCATCTGTTCATGCTGGCACGAAATGACCTACTCTTTCGAAAGGCGGAACAGATTTCAATGTGTGCGCCAGATGTTGTGCATGCGTTTTGTACATGGGATTTTTTCAAAAATTCAAAAACACAAAATTATATATTTTTTTAAAATCCCATGTAAAAACGCATGCAGAACATCTGGCGCACACCTTAAAATCCGTTCCGCTTTTCGGAAGAGTAGGCTCGGTTTTCGGTTAAAGATTTCGGTTTATAGTCTCATCTGAAGGATTTTCAAGGGAGAGAAATCGGTAGTGACGCTAACTCCAGAAGAGAAAGAAAATCCCTTTGAACCAGCTGTAATCACTTAGCCTATTCTGTAATTGCCCTTTCAAGGGATGATTAAAGCGTTTTTGACTTGACTTGACTTGACTTGACTTGAACTCCCCCGCTCCCCAATAAAAACAAAGAAAAACAAACAAAAAAACAACAAATAAAACAAAAACCTCAGTCATACTATAACAATCACACGTTCCTTTTCTCATTCTTGCAAGATGACTTTAAAACTTGTCTCTGGGGTGCGAGATAGCTCAGTGGTTAGAGCGGGGACGCCGGGGGGGCGGGGGGGGGGACCTGTCAGTATAAAATACCATTCCCCTACCTTCTGGAAATTCTGTGCTAGACATATCCTCTTTTCTATCACTCTCTTTGTTTCTGCCTTGTTCCTTTTTCTTCCTGTTACCTCCTTCTTGTCTCTGTTCTGCCTTCTTGGTCCATTCTACTGCCTTTTTCTCCAGAAACATAACAATTCTCTCTTGTGCTTAAGTCGGATGCGCTGGGCCTGACTTGTCAGGCGCTTAACGGCAGCGTGATGCATTTTCTCTCATATAACAGGCAACAGTAGTTGCTGTCTGAGCGTTCGACGAAGAAGAAGAAGTGGTTAGAGCGTTGTGCTCTTTATTTGACTGCTCGGGGGGTCGAGCCCAGGTTCGAACCACCTTCATTCAATGGAGATTTTACCCCCTGAAGTTAACATCAGTACTGACTCCACTCCCCCCTGAAAGTCCTTCGGATAAGACTATTATTGATAAACTGAGGCACGCACGTCTTGAACACACGTTAAAAAGCCGTTCTGCCTTTCGGAAGAGTAGGCCATTTATGCCGGTATGAAAGGTAAAGGTAACCCATAACCTATGTGGTCGTAGCGGAGCGAGGCGTCAGAGACCTCACTTCTCTAGGGGGCCAGCATATTGAGGGCGGCGCCCATCTCCTCTCCCTCGCTGCTTTACCTTCCCTGACCCTAAAGAGGGCATGTAATATACCCATTTACAGCTGGGTGAAATGGGGGAACTGTACTGAAGCCAAGTCGCGCTTACAAAGTTAACAGTCACCCATCCAAGTGGTAACCACGCTGGATGCTGCTTAACCTTGGCTGGGGGAAAGCGAGTACTCCGTGAGGGATGACCACAAAAAAAGAAAAAATCAGTGCGAAGTTGGAATGTGGATACCTCCATGGTGGGCAACAAAAGAAAAACGGTCACATACGCAAAATAATTCTCACTATGGATAAACCTTGGAGCAATAGCCAAGGAAGGAAACCAAAAAAAATTGCCTCTGATTTGACTTGTCCCTTTAACTTCTTCAGAAGTTTTTTTGAAGCACTTCTCCGACTTTTTTGCAGGCAGTATGTCCCGGGTAGGATGAAACCTACCGAACCTCATCCCTTTATCTCTACGATCTCCCAGATGGAACTTCAAGTGCAGACCTGCAAGTGCCTCAGTTGGTTTAATGAATCAAACCTCATGTGCCTCATTGCCTCATTTAACCTTAAGTGCCTCATTTCCCTTCTTGTTTATACTAACACATGCAGAAGATCAAATATTGCAGGTTAAAGATCCCGTTATTCGTGTCAGCGTTGTGTGGGGTTACGGAAACATGAACACACCCAGCATGCAACCTGTACAATGAAATGAGCTGCTCTGAAATCGGAATGTTGTGGGCTGAGGCTAGCGGGCAGACCTCCTGCAAATTTACAAGCACAGGAGAAGACCAGGCAGTGTGCACCCCATCCTGTAAGGGAACACGCAGAGAGAGAGAGAGAGAGAGAGAGAGAGAGAGAGAGATGGGGGCTAAAAACAGACACCTTGACAACCGTAACAAAACGCGGCAAAACCAGTTTGATGGAAGACAGACAGTCCAGTCATTTAACAGCCATTGGCTAAATCAATACCAGTTACAATGTTAGGACTTTGAAGTTTATAGATTAGCCTACACAACAGTCTACCTTGTTGGGGCAAGTTTTAAAGCTAAGGGCGGGAATACACTTCTTTTGGCCAAACCAAATTGCAAAGTTTAATTGGGGTTTGGTGGGGATGGGGTTGGGGGGGGGGGGGGGGGGGGGTGTTCAGCCCAAAAATTTTTTTTGATGACTAAGAAGTCTGAGGGGATGGTATAGCTCAGTGGTCAAAGCACTCGCTTTCCCCCAGCCAAGTTAAGCAGCGTCGAGCGTGGTTACCAGTTGGATGGGTGACCGTTTGCGCGCCTTGGCTTCAGTACAGTTCCCCCAGTTCACCCAGCTGTAAATGGGTACCTGTCCTCTTTAGGATCAGAGAAGGTAAAGTAGCGAGGGAGAGGAAATGGGCGCAGCCCTCAATACGCTGGCCCCTAGAGAAGTGAGGTCTCTGACGCCTCGCTCCCCTACGACCACATAGGTTATGGGACATGGGTTAGGGGCCAAGGCAACACAGCAATATAATGCAATACAGCGCAATTTTGTTTCCTTAGCTAAAGCTCCGAGGTTCATCAATGGTGAGATTTTAGCCTGTGCGATCGTTTTTTCCCCCACCCCTATCATTAAGGTATCGGCATTCCGACTTCAAGGAAACAGTTGGGAATCGAACCTACCAATTTTGCAAGGACAGTCGGGAGGTACCTCCCTGCTCTTTCCGATTTGCTGTTCACATGTCTGACTGATAGATTTTCATAAAGACTTTAGTATTCAGTTCGATTTTCCCCTCAAACTGAGAAGAAAAGGGTAAGGCTGGGAATCGAACCCAGAACTTCATGGTTTGTTTGTTCGGCATGTGAACGAAGGAACGTCTAAACTGTCCTGCCCCTTTTCTTCCTATGCCGTACAATAAACAATGCAGTGCAATAATTCATTGCAATCATCATCATCATTATTATCATCATCATCATCATCATCATTATTATTATTATTATTATTGTTATTATTACCCTGTTTAACTACCTCTGATCATTTTTAGCTGCTGAATAGTATGTGATGGTGCGGTAATTAGATTACCTCCCATGTGATCAGAGCGATATTGGGACATACCTGCAAATTGTGCAGTGCTCTGTTTCCTTGGGTGGAAGTTGAAAATTGTCTATGGCATGCACTTTGCCTACAAGGTAAAATGAATTGTTCATACAACCTCTTTATAGAGACCACATCTTCACAGTGAGACTGGTTCCCGTAGCCCGGGTTTGTGCAGAGATGGGACATCAGATGTCTCTGTTACAAATGGTATCAGAAGTCGGATTAGATGCCCGAGGTTGTACAGAAAAAGGGACAGCAAAAAAATGTTCACACTCTCTTACACTTGGTGGTATGGGTGGGGTCAAATACACCCAGAGTGATCATTACCAGATCGGTGGGTGATGATCGTTAAAGGCTACTGGTTTAAGCATCAAATATGCTGGTCGGGTAATATACCTCCGGACGAGGTACAATTGAGCAGGGGTGGACGTAATGGTGCGGGTAATTAGATTACCGCCCATATGATCAGAGCGACGTGTTTCTATTATTAGGACACACCTGCAAATGGTACCAGTGCTCTGTTTCCATGGGTGGTGGTTGAAAACCGTTCATTGTATGCACATCGTCCACAATGTTACAAGTAGAACAAAGAAGACTGACGAGTAACATAGGGCGGGATGAGGGAGAATTGTCGAGGAGAATCAAAGAATTTCGTGTTGGGGCATGTATTGGGAATAAGCTCTTTTGGGGAACAGTGGGGTGACATATACGTTGGAGTGAGAGAAAGTTCTTCTACAGAGAGAGAGATTTCTTCTTCCTCTCAGAGAGAGAGAGGGTTTTTTGGGAGAGAGAGAGAGAGAGAGATTTCTTCTTTCATAGAGAGAAAGAGGGTTTTGGGAGAGATATTTCTTCTTTCATAGAGAGGAGAGATTTTATTCTTTCAGAGAGAGAGATAGAGTTCTTCTGTCAGAGAGAGGGAGAGAGAGATTTCTTCTGTCAGAGAGAGAGAGGTTTATTCTTTCAGAGAGAGATTTCTTCTGTCAGAGAGAGAGAGGTTTATTCTTTCAGAGAGAGATTTCTTCTGTCAGAGAGAGGGAGATTTCTTCTTTCAGAGAGAGAGAGATTTCTTTCAGAGAGAGGGAGATTTCTTCTTTCAGAGAGAGAGATTCTTCTTTCAGAGAGAGAGACATTCTTCTTTTAGAGAGAGAGAGAGAGAGAGAGAGAGATTTCTTCTTTCAGAGAGAGAGATTTCTTCTGTCAGAGAGAGAGAGATTTCTTCTTTCAGAGAGAGAGAGATTTCTTCTTTCACAGAGAGAGAGAGATTTCTTCTTTCAGAGAGAGAGAGAGAGTGTGTGTGAGAGAGAGAGAGAGATTCTTCTTTCAGAGAGAGAGAGATTTCTTCTTTCAAAAGAGAGAGAGATTTTCTTTTCAGAGAGAGGGAGAGAGAGATTTCTTCTTTCGAGAGAGAGAGAGATTTCTTCTGTCAGAGAGAGAGAGAGAGATTTCTTCTTTCAGAGAGAGAGAGATTTCTTCTTTCAGAGAGAGAGAGAGAGAGAGAGAGAGAGAGAGAGAGAGAGAGAGAGAGAGAGAGAGAGAGAGAGATTTCTTCTTTCAGAGAGAGAGAGATTTCTTCTTTCAGAGAGAGGAGAGAGAGGATTTCTTCTTTCAGAGAGAGAAAGATTTCTTCTTTCAGAGAGAGAGAGAGATTTCTTCTTTCAGAGAGAGAGAGACATTCTTTTTTCAGAGAGAGAGATTTCTTCTTTCAGAGAGAGAGAGATTTCTTCTTTCAGAGAGAGAGACATTCTTCTTTCAGAGAGAGAGATTTCTTCTTTCAGAGAGAGAGAGAGAGAGAGAGATGAGAGAGAGAGAGAGAGAGAGAGAGAGAGAGAGAGATTTCTTCTTTCAGAGAGAGAGAGATTTCTTCTTTCAGAGAGAGAGAGATTTCTTCTTTCAGTATGTTCTTTCGAGCCAGAGGGCCCATAGAGCCGGAGCTTATCCCGGTTTCTGTAGCGTTAAGCGAACTGATGGTTTTTTCACCACCCCTGTGACAGGACGCTAGTCTGTCGCCAGATACTTCCCCAGCAGAGCTGGTACCCACTTGTACACCTGGGTGGAGTGAGGAAAATAGGAGTAAAGTGTCTTTCCCAAGGACACAACACCGAGCCGAGCGGGGATCGAACCCGCGACCTCTGGATCACGAGTTGACCGCCTAAACCACTCGACCACGGTGCCTCTTCATTCAGAGAGAGAGACATTCTTCTTTCAGAGAGAGAGATTTCTTCTTTCAGAGAGAGAGACATTCTTCCTTCAGAGAGAGAGATTTCTTCTTTCAGAGAGACATTCTTCTTTCAGAGAGAGAGATTTCTTTTTTCACAGAGAGAGACATTCTTCCTTCAGAGAGAGAGATTTCTTCTTTCAGAGAGATATTCTTCTTTCAGAGAGAGAGATTTCTTCTTTCACAAAGAGAGAGAGATTTCTTCTTTCAGAGAGAGAGAGAGAGAGTCAATTTCTTCTTTCTTTTTAATTATAGATGCTTGGTGTTCAAAGCATGAGCACAAATCGTTGTCTCCATAGTTTCAGTTCATTAATGTTCCTGCAAAACAGACTCCCTTAGTAGTAGGAGTAGTAGTAATAGTAGTCAAGAGGAGAGGGGGGGGGGGTGAGGGGGGCAGGGAGGAGGGGGGGGGGGGGAGGGAAAACAAATCCAATTTGATGAGGAAAGGTATTTCGACATTGTGGGAGGTTATTCAAGGGCGTTGAACTCTGGTGATCAAAAATCTAGGTTGTATCTTATTGGTCAAAAGTTTATGTTCTTTGGTCAAAATGAATGTTATTTGGTGTCAAAATTAATGTTATTTGGTGTCAAAATTAATGTTATTGGTAGTCAAAATTAACGTTATTTGGTGGTCAAAAATAACGTTATTTGGTGGTCAAAATTAATGTTATTTGGTGTCAAAATTAATGTTATTTGGTGTCAAAATTAACGTTATTTGGTGGTCAAAATTAATATTATTTGGTCAAAATTAACGTTATTGATCAAAATTAATGTTATTAGTCAAATTTAACGGTAACGTTATTGGTCAAAATTAATGTCATTGGTGGTCAAAATTAATGTTATTAGTCAAAATTAACGATAGCGTTATTGGTCAAAATTAACGTTCTTGGTGGTCAAAATTAATGTTATTGGTGGTCGAAATTAACTTTATTGGTCAAAATTAACGTTATTGGTGGTCAAAATTAATGTTATTGGTGGTTAAAATTAACGTTATTTGGTGCTCAAAATTAATGTTATTGGTGGACAAAATTAACGTTATTTGGAAGTCAAAATTAACGTTGCTGGTGGTCAAAAGTAATCAAAATTAACGTTATTTGGTCAAAATAACGTTATTGGTCAAAATTTATGTTATTGGTGGTCAAAATTAACGTTATTAGTTAAAATTAACGTTATTGGTCAGGTTAAAAGTAATGTTATTGGTGGTCAAAATTAATGTTATTGGTGGTAAAAAGTAAGGTTATTGGTCAAAATCAGCGTGTGTGGGATTTTTTTTTTTTTTTGAGGAGGTAGGGGGGGGGGCTGTGATTATAAAGCAATATTTATCGCCAAACGAAACACTCTCAGTCATGCCAGCTTTGAAATAGAATGATCAGAATATAGATCTAGAGCTATAATTACGAATTAATGTGATATGGATTAGCTTGATAGTTAAAAAATAAATAGATAAATAAAAAAAATTTTAAACATAGATAGATAGGTGTCTCATAACCTATAAGGTCGTAGGGGAGCGAGGCGTCAGAGACCTCACTTCTCTAGGGCCTGCATATTGAGGGCGGCGCCCATCTCCTCTCCCTCGCTGCTTTACCTTCCCTGACCCTAAAGAGGACAGGTACCCATTTACAGCTGGGTAAACTGGGGGAACTGTACTGAAGCCAAGGCGCGCAAATGGTCACCCATCCAACTGGTAACCACGCTCGATGCTGCTTAACTTGGCTGGGGGAAAGCGAGCGCTCCGACCACAGAGCTATCCCGTCCCCTATAGATAGAGTAAATGTTTTGCAAGATGACAATAAACTTCTTTCCCCGCTACCAATTTGCCTGGTGTCAATACCTTTTACCATGAATTATTGTTGTTGTTTGACGTGTGTGTGTGTGGTGGGTGGGTGGGGGGGGGGGGGGGCAGGTTTAACATTACTTCCCGCTGAAAGCGTGTATGGCCAGGAAGCGAGTGGTTTTAGTGTCAGTGGCCAGCTTTGGCATTTATACTGACATAGGTATATAAGGGGACGGGATAGCTCAGTGGTCGGAGCACTCGCTTTCCCCCAGCCAAGTTAAGCAGCGTGGAGCGTGGTTACCAGTTGGATGGGTGACCGTTTGTGCGCCTTGGCTTCAGTACAGTTGCCCCAGCTGTAAATGGGTACCTGCACCTCTTTAGGGTCAGGGAAGGTAAAGCAGCGAGGGAGAGGAGATGGGCGCTGCCCTCAATATGCTGACCCAAGAGAAGTGAGGTCTCTGACGCCTCGCTCCCCTACAACCTTATAGGTTATGGGACTCCTTTACCTTTACCTTTTTACCTAGGTATATAATCATCGGCTTGTCACCACCCTTCAGTAACATATCCCCCCCGCCCTGTTTACCTCTCTTGCTCTTATTCAGAGGGGACGGGTTAGCCTGGTGGTTAGAGTGATGCGCACGTGATCTACTGACCGGGATTCGAATCTCGTTCAAGAGATTTTTTTTTCTCTCTGGAGTTAACATCAGTGCCGACTCCACTCTCCCCCGAAAAGTCCTGCGGGTGAGACTATAATCCGAGGTCCAGTGTGCGAACCCACGCAGAACACCTTGTTAAAACCCGTTCCGGTTTTTGGAAGAGTAGACCATTGTGTGCCGGTGGGAACGGATGACAAAATTGACAAAACTGTTTACATACGGGGACTGGATGTTTAAAAAAAGTGCACATGAGTGTTTTTGATTTTCCTCGAAATAAAAAAATAAATAAAATTCTTTCGATTTGGTTCTTCCTGTAAGACGACTAAAACCGTGAGGTTCTGGGTTCGATTCCCAGCCTTGCCCTCCCCCCCCCCCCCCCCCCCAAGTTTGACAAGAAAATCGAACTGAATATCAGAAACTATAAAACCGAGTCCCCGTCTGCGAATGCACGCAGAACATCTTGCGCACACGTTAAAAAACCCCCACCTCATTCCGCCTTACGGAAGAGTAGGCCATTTTAATGTGCCGGTAGGAACGGATGACAACATCTCAAAAACAAGAACGCGTGGACACAGGTGCCATGTTTAGACACCATCCCCAAAGTCGCAATGCGGATACCTATATTCGGAGGGGGGGGGGGGGGGGGGGGGGGGAGGGGGGGGGGGGGGGGACGGTGGCATACACAAAAAATCTCACCAGAAATGAACCTCGGAGCTCTAGCCGAGGAACGACAGAGAGAGAGAGAGAGAGAGGGGGGATGGGAGGGAGAGAGAGAGGGGAGGGGAGAGGGGAGAGAGAGGGGGGGGAGAATGGGGGAGGGAGGGAGGGAGAGAGGGGGGAGAGAAAGAAGAGAGGGGGAGGGAGGGGGGAGAGAGAGAGGGGGGAGGGGAGGGAGGGAGAGGAGAGGGGAGAGGGAGAGAGAGGGGGGAGGGGAGAGGGAGGGGGGGAGGGAGGGAGGGGGAGAGAAAGGGAGAGGAGGGAGGGAGAGAGGAGAGGGAGGGAGGGGGAGGGAGGAGGAGAGGAGGAGACAGAGGGGGGGAGGAGAGGGAGGGGGAGAGGGAGAGAATGGGGAGGGAGGGAGAGGGAGAGGGGGGGGAAGGAGGGGGAGAGGAGAGGGGAGGGAGGGGGAGAGGGAGAGGAGGAGAGGGAGGGGAGGGGAGAGAGGAGAGGGGGAGAGAGGGAGGAGAGTAGGGAGGGGATAAAGAGAGTGAGAGGGAGGGAGGGGAGGAAGGGAGAGCGAGAGAGAAAGGGAGAGGGAGGGAGAGGGAGGGAGAGGTGAGAGAAGAGGGAGGGGGGTAAGCGATGAGCGAAAGGCAGGGGAGGGAGGGGGAGAAAGGGAGGAAGAGGGAGGGAAGGAGGGAGAGAATGAGAGAGTGAGTTTCCTATTTAAAGTGAAATATGCGTCAACTCATTAGCATTAATGTGCAAGGGGACAGATGCAAATAAATCTTAAATAACAGGGTCCACCCCCTCCCCCCGTGGGGATGCCGGGGGCCTATCAGTGTAAATAGCAACCCCACATTTTAGAATTCCTGTCCTAGGATTTTCCTCTTTTCTATCCCTCTCTTTGTTTCTACTTTGTTCCTTTTCCTCTTGTCCCCTCCTTCTTGTCTATGTTCTGCCTTCTTGGTCCCATTCTCCTGCCTTTTTCCCCCAGAAAGACTTAAAAGATAACAAATCTCTCTTCGGATGCTGTGCTAGGCCTGACTTGTCAGGCGCTTAACGACAGCGTGACGCATTTTCACGCATATATAACAGACAACAATAATTGCTATCTGAACGTTCGACGAAGAAGAAGAAATTTCAGTGTTTATGGCGTTGATTTGTTGGAAATGATGAAGAAAGAAAACAAAAGCGAGAGAAGCATAGTCAAAAGGGTTAGAAAATTTTAAAACAAACAAAAACAAAAGACAAAAACGCAGAAGACTTATAGCAATTTTTGTTCTAGAATATTCTTGCCCAACAACAGAAAAGCTTCGTCCACCATTGTGATCAAACGAACAATTTATTTATTTTTTTTACTGTTTGTTTGGGATTTTTTTTTTTAATCACGCAGGATTTTTCCCCCCTTAGGGAAACTTGGCACAAATTGTCATCCACACCCTTCTGACCGGAAGTTGGAAAGAAGGATTACCGAAACCAGAACCCCAGGACTGACAGCCGTGACAAACTAACTGGCCAATTTTGAAGAATAAAGACATTTCCGATACTAACAATTTGCCGAAATCAATGTCAGTCACTGTGTGGCAGGACGTTAAACTCTAGTTGGTCTAGATCAGTCTATAGGCCTACTACTGTATCCGTCAAAAATCAGTCACCAAATAATTGAAAAGTGTGGTAGAGAATGGATGGGTGGGTTGGGTTTTTTTGTTGTTTCTTTTACTCTCTTTGGTAGTAGTACACTGTTCAGTTCATAGCGATGAACTGACCAAGAAACTCGGGTAATTATATTGTGCAGAATGTGGTTTAATTTGGACTGCTTCTGACTGCATTATTTAAAAAGATAATAATAAGAAAGAAAGACATAAAGAAAGAACACGGATAGTTTGAAGCCAAAATCTGCAAAAAAAATACACACTATGGGGTGTTGGTATAATGGTTAGGTGTCCGAATGTATTCGTTTGTCATTCCACGAATTCTATGCAGTCAGCCAGAGAATGTAGCAATTTGAGTGTCGTTGGTATGAAAATAGCCATAACAGCAGACGTTGAAAAGAAAGATGAGGTGCTTTCGCAAACTCCTTGGTATCTCATACAGAGATCACATCCCTAATAAGGAAGTGAAAACCAGAATTAAAAACGCCATGGAACCATATGAAGAGCTCCTGACAAAGGGGTCTCAGTTTATAGCCTCATCCGAAGGACTTCGACATCCAGTTCGATTTTCGTCAAATTGGAAAGAAAGGGCGAGGCTGGGAATCGAACCCAGAACATCCGGGTTTACTTGTAGGCAGGTGAAAGTCTTAACCATCCTGCCACTATCCTTCTTGGGCCAGTATGGCATGATGTAGTTGCTTTATAATGATGAGATGAATTTCATGGAGCAGTCCTATTTTGCCATGATTTTCTTAAGGTCATCTTTGATAACAGTATCAAAAGCCTTGGTCTGATTAATTTATTTAACAAGGGCGGGGTAAAGGTCAGCAGTTTGTTCCGGACTCATTTCCCTTCATTTGGATATAAATGTATTGCAGAAAGTTGTTGCATAGTGAGTGTGCATGCATGCATGTGGAGAGAGAGAGAGAGAGAGAGAGAGGCATGCATGCATTTGTGTGTGGCACATACACCTATCTTTGATGTATGCGACTGTAAGCTCGTTGAATGGTTGGCTCTGCGTGTTTGTGTGTGTGTGTGGGTGTAGTGAGAGAGAGAGAGAGTGTGTGTATACATGCATTTGTGTCGGCGTATACATGTGTGACTGGTGTATGTGATATTTCTTTCAATACGACTTTTTGGTTAAGCTGGTTGAATGGTTGGCTCTGTGTGTGTGTTTGTGCGTGTGTCTGTGTGTGAGAGAGAGAGAGAGAGTGTATACATGTATTTGCATGTGCACGTACATGTGCGTCTGGGTATGCGTGTGTTCTTTCTTTCAGTCTAGACTGTTAAGCTGGTTGAATGGTTGGCTCTGTGCATGTTTGTGTGAGAGAGAGAGAGAGAAAGAGAGAGAGAGAGAGTGTGTATACATGCAATTGTGAGTGCACATACATATGTGACTGGTGTATGCGATATTTCTATCAATATGACTTAAATGTTAGCTGGTTGAATGGTTGGCTCTGTGTGTGTGTGCGCACGCATACATGTGTGTGTGTGTGTGTGTTGCAATGACTCAATACAGAAATATAAGAGATGAACACCCCTCACCACACTTTC
>CM054141.1:12423351-12500851 GCA_028751875.1 Rapana venosa | reverse complement strand
GGAAAGCGAATCTTTCAACCAGTGAGCTATCCCGTCCCCTTATCACTTTAGGTCAGGTGAAATGTGAAGATCAACAGTGCATGCCTGTGCCTTCTCTCTCTCTCACACACACACACACACACACACACACACACACACACACACACACACACACACACACAAGCTTTTCGAGATTCAAGATTTAATTTTCCTTTAACCCCTCTTGGAGCATGGAGGATTTCAGTAAACAAAATCAACGGTAGCATATACAATTTGCATTAACAAAATACACTTACATCACTGTATTTCACAGAAATAGAAATATAGGAAACATTTTCAACAACACACACATGCACACATACCCTTGCACACACACCCTTCACACACCCTTCACACACACACACCCTTCACCCCCCACACACACCCCTTCACCAACCCCCTCCCCCCTCCACACACACACACCCCTTCACACAAACACACACACACTACCTTCACACAAACACCCCCCACACACACCCCACCACCAACCCCTCCACACACACATACACCCTTCACACAAACACACAACCTTCACACAAACACCCCCACCCCCCTTCACCAACCCCCTCCCCCTCCACACACACACACGCATTTTCACAAAAACCCAGTCGGATGACCGACAGCGAGACAGGCAAGCAGGCCGGCAGGCCTACCTTGACGATAGCCACCCATTTGATGATGGAGAGTCCCAGGCCTGATATAGCCCCATACTGCCCCGCCATAGAGTTGGACAGACACACCGAGATCAGAAACCCCAGCCAGTTGAACAAGAAGGAGACTGAAATCAGAGGCATCACATCATACCACCATTGGGGCCGGGCCAAAAGCTGCGTCGGTTATTACTGATGTCAGCTAATTGTCAAGGCCTAACATTAAAAGTGGTTACGTTGTAAAATGTTGTGCTGAGGTAGTCTTCAGTCATGACAAGCTCTTAACGTAACAACCTCCTTCAAAGGAGGGGGGAAAAAAATCCTCTTAAGTCGGAGTACGGCTGCCTATATGGCGAGGTTAGTACTTGAAAACAGTCATACATGCAAAGTTCTCATGCAGTGTGCGATTTCCATCACAGTGACTCCTAGGTGGGATGAGTGAATCAAGAGTCCAGAGCGTTAAGCTGGAGAACGCACAACAACATACCACCATTTGCACATACACCATCACCGCTTTTTCTTCTTCTACACAGAAGATGCTTAATGCGCGCAGGTGTGTATGAGTATATGTGTGCGTGTATTACTTTGTATATGTGGTAATTTGTATTTTTCAATGTATTACCTTATCGATTTTCCTCTTTTTACTAGTTTAATTTACTGGTAAAGGATGCAATAATGTAGTATTTCAGTATAATCATTAAGAAATTTGTTCTTAGATAGATGGCTTGATAAAAAAAAAAGCAAATGCACTGCTTATTCAATGTACCATCTGGAAATAAAATTTTGACTTGACTTGACTCTTCTCCTGTGCTTTGTAACTCTGCAGGAGGTCTGCCCGCTGGCCTCAGCCGACAACATTCCCACTTCAGAGCAGCTCATGGCCAGTCCGTCTAGTGTGCAACCCCTTTAAGGTGGAGGATGCCCAGACCTACTTTTGTTACCACGCTGGTCATCTGTGCCTGAGCTACGTTTTGCCTCAGCATAAGGCTGTTCCCACCCTGCCCCATGTCCCCCATCAAAAGAACACCCACATTAACGTGGCGCGAAGATGCGACTACAAACAAACTCCTGAGTCCAAGGTTCCCAGGTACAGGGCATGAAGCAAAACAAAGGTCCTTTAAAGGACTTCCAAAGGACCCCGAGTCAGTTTAAAAGGACCTAGACCATCGCAGTTTTATAGAATCTTTAAAGATCATAGCACGCACATACAGTGAACTGTTCAGAAGATCTATAGCTGTAATGGCAGTCAGGAACTTTTAACGCCCACAAGACTTCAGCCTTTAAACGATCTTTGCCAGCATCACTTGTAGGTTTAATCTTTGATTGGCATAGCTTTTTTTTTTATCAATTCTTTTTTTTTTTTTTCTCGAGGATAATGGAATAAGCACTCATGTGCTTTTTTTCATCCAGTCCCTGTGTGTATGCAGTTTTGTGAATTTTGTCATCCGTTCCCACCGGCACACAATGGCCTACTCTTCCAAAATGCAGAACGGGTTTTAACATATGCGCAAGATATTCTGCGTGCGTTTGCACACGGGCTTGGTTTATAGTCTCATCCGAAGGACTTTTTGGGGGGAGTGGAGTCCGCACTGATGTTAACTCCAGAGGAAAAATCCTCTTGGACGGGAGTCGAACTCGGGTCAGCAGATCACCAGCGCATCACGCTAACCACCAGGCTATCCCGTCCTCCTGGTGTTTTCAGATGATTCAAGTTCACTACTGGCACTGCTAGTACCAGTGCTGCTACAGGCACTGGAAGAGACAGTGCTTGGCAAACTACTGTCCATAGGAACAGATGCAGAGGAAGCAGTTTAACACACACACACAAAATCCGTCACACTACATCTGGTGTCTGCCTTGAACTGTCTCTAATATTAATTTCTCTGACTTTCCCCTACTGATGTAAATGAGCGCCTATGTGGTGGCTCGATCCCAAGGCGTCAGATCACAGTGCGAACACTCTAACCACTAGGCTACCCTGATCCCTCCACACTAAGAAGAAGACAAGCCAAGGCAGAGAGACAGACTTACTCAGGAAAGTGAAGATGAAGGTGCCGTCTGTTCCAATGGCCACATCAGACATTGCTGCACTATGGCTGCTTCCAGATTCCTTGAATTAAAGGGGGGAAAAAACGGTCACTTTATAACATTTTTTCAGGTTCTATACAATCAAATACGATTAAAAATGAAAGTGTGTGTGTAGGTGTGTGTGAGGTGTGTTAGTGGTGGTGTGTGTAGTGTGTGTGTGTGGTGTTGGTGTGTGTGTGTGGTGTGTGTGTGTGGTGGTGTGTGTGTGTGTAGTGTGTGTGTGAGGTTGTGTGTGTGTGTGTAGGTTGTGTAGGTGTGCTGTGTGTGTGTCAGTCAATTTTATTTTAGTGGTATTGAAGAAACATTGCTTTTTTTCATAAGCCACTATTAGTACTGTGTGGGTGATGAGTGATGGAGAGGGGGGGAGTGGGTGTGCAAGAAGATCTACGGTGAAACGGGGACGGTGGGGGGGGGAAAGGGGCTAAGCAATGATGTATGTAAGATGTAGTGTAAAGGGGGGTGATTGGTTGTTGCTTGAACAGTTCTAATTGACTTTCAATAGAATTATAACATATTAAAATTGAATTTTGATGTTATGCCAAGGATGTGTCTGAATAAAGGCAACGCCAAGCTTCTGGAATTCTGTTTTAGAATCTTCTTTTATCCCTAGTTGTTTCTGCCTTGTTCCTTTTCTTCCTGTCACCTCCTTCTCCTATATTTTTTGCCTTCTTGGTCCATTCTCCTGCCTTTTTCCCAAAAAGACTTAAAAGTGAACAATTCTCTCTCATGCCGAAGTCGGACGAGCTGGGCCTGACTTGTCAGGCGCTTAACGGCAGCACAACGCATTTTTGCTCATATGACAGACGATAGTTGCTGTCCGAGTGTTCAACAAAGAAAAAGGCAATGGGAAGAAAAATACGGGGAGGGGGGGGAGTAAGTTGACGGATGTATACAATGAAATATGAATCTCTACCGCTAAATAACTTAAAACAGTACACAGAAAAGGGCTAAACAATGTCAGCAACAATAAAAACATCAAATAAAAATGCTACAGTAAATTACAACTTACCTAAAAATACAAGTGTCTTATATTCTAAGCCTATTCAATAACAATTCCGTTACGCTCAATGCTAACTTCAAATTTGTCAATGTCTTATCCAAGGATGTGTCAGTGAAAGAAGGGCAAGAAAGGTTCTAGACTCTAACACTCAAAGTTATACAGATGCTAGTAATGTGCTCACCTACAAATAAAACATGTGTGTGTGTGGTGCTTTTATTTTATTTTATATTTTATTTCATATCGAGGATAATGGAATAAGCACTTATGTGCTTTTTCACATCCAGTCCCTGTGTGTATGCGGATTTGTGAATTCTGTCATCAGTTCCCACCGGCACACAATGGCCTAATCTCAACAAAAGCAGAACAGGATTTAATGTGTGCACAAGATGTTCTGCATGCGTTCGCACACGGGACCTCGGTTTATAGTCTCATCCGAAGGACTTTGGGGGAGAGTGGAGTCTGCACTGATAACTCCAGAGGAAAATAACCCCTTGAACGGGAATTGAACCCGGGTCGTCAGATTGTGAGCGCAATGTTCTGACCATTAGGCTGTGTGTGTGTGTGTGTGTGTGTGTGTGTGTGGGGTGTGTGTGTGTGTGTGTGTGTGTGTGTGTGTGTTGTGTGTGTGTGTGTGTGTGTGTGTGTAAGTGTGAGTACATTTATATGCAAGTGTGTGTATGAGTGTGGGTACATACTTGTATGAATGCACGTGGTATTCATACAGACACAAGTTTGTTGACATGAATTCATGAGTCAATTCATTTGGGTTCAATCATAGATAGGTGAAAAACAGTTTAGATTTTCCTTTTTTTTTTTTTTTTTTGTGTTGTTGCTTGTTATTAATGCCGTTTACAAACAGATAATAATGAAATGTGAGTGATTTCATAAATTCAAGACACTGTGTACACACAGATACTGATATAAGCATTAGGGATAAAGATTTCAATATTACGGTATTTGGAAAAGATTTGAATTTATCAAAGTCACTCTTCATTAGAAAATAAAATGTTAAAAAATTCTTTTTTAAAGAATTCTAGGCATCTACCAAGATTTTTTTTAAAAACAAGTTCTAAACAACACATTACAAAAGAAAACTGAGAAAAGACACAACGACACAGAGACAGGAAAACTGGAAAAGAACTACACGCACTATTCATGTCAACGCTTCAAACTCACAATCAGCGACCATGACGACAACACACACAAACTCACGCCTACCAGATCGGAAGCACTCCCAGCCTCCATATTCTGCTGCGCAGCATTTTCCAATTTGCTGCGCTCTGCTTCTTCGTACGTTGGTAAAGTGGTCGCTTCCACATAATTGGGCAGTTTTGCTGTAAAAGAACAGTACATACATCATTTCCGCTAATATTGACTAATAATTGTGTGTGTGTGTGTGTGTGTGTGATTGTGTATGTGTGTGTGATTGTGTGTGTGTGTGTGTGTGGGTGTGTGCGTGTGTGCGTGCGTGCGTGTGGAGAGTCACAAGAGACTGAAATAAAATGACTATTCTTTATGTCATGTGCGCTTCCTCTCCATACTATGGCATAGAGAGGTCAATCTAAGTAGTTTTCCAAATCGTGTTTTTCGAGAGAAAAAAAATCATTAATTGTTTTCATGAATGCTTTTTCATATTTGTTCAGTTGTAAGGGGTGGGGGATGAGGAGGAGTGGGGGTTGTCTTCAGTTTGGCTTTTTTGGTTTGGTTTGGCTTCCCTTGTGGGTTTTTGGGTTGGTTTTTTCTTAGTTTTTATGTTTTGTTTTATTTTTGGCTGCTTTTTTTGGACGAGGTGGCAGCCCTGATATGGCCTCTGTGACCGGTAGGGCTATAAACAACAGGATTGGGATTGGATTGGTCTGCGTTTTGGGGTTCTTGTTGTTTTTTTTATAAATGTCTGTGTTTGCTTGTTAATTTGTTTCTTAATGGAGGGAGAAGGGATGATGTTGGGGAGGGGATGCCTTTTCCACTTTGTACTCTTTGGAGTTTTCTCCTTGCATTTAGAGACAATTCTTGCTGCAAAACAGCTACACTTAATAAAAACGAAAAGTCAGAACAATAATTATGTATTTCACTCCCCGTATATCCAACGAAGCCCAGCTAAACACTGCACTAGGACAAGATTCCACACACAGACAACATGAACACTGTCAGTGACAGCAAAACAAGGAACCTCAAAATTCCCCGTCCCTCAGCTAGAGCTCCTAGCTTGGTTCACCAATGGTGAGATTTACGCGTATGCTGTTTCCCCCCCCTCCCCCCCCCCTATCCTCCCCCCCCTCCCCCCCCCCCCTCCTCCCCCCCCCCCCCCCCCCCCCCCCCCCCCCCCCATCCCCCCCCCACCCCCAAACCATGAAGGTAGCTGCATTCTGACTTCGGGGAGAAATGTGATTATCTTTTTTTTCTTTTTCTTTCTTGTATATCTTTTATATCGAGGATAATGGAGTAAGCACTCGTGTGCTTTTTTTTACATCCAGTTCCCGTATGTATGCGGTTTTGTAAATGTCATCCGTTCCCACCGGCACACAATGACCTACTCTTTTCAAAAACCTGGACATGATTTAATGTGTGCGCAAGATGTTATGCGTGCATTCGCACATAGGGGCTCGGTTTATAGTCTCATCTGAAAGACTTTTAAGGGGAGTAGAGTCTGCACTGATGCACCTAGTGGCGCGGTTCCCGGAATATTCCGGGAAAGGCGGGTCTAGGCTGTGTGGCGGATCCCGGAATATTCCGGGATGACGTGGGTGGTCATAGTTGAAAGCTTACTTTCGCTTTCAAAGGTCAGCCAATGAATGTTAAGGCCATTGTAGGCCCGCAGAAAGGGGTGAAGGTCGTTTGACACACACAAGCAACGAAGAATCTGATTGGTTAAGAGTGTATTTTAATTTTTTTTCGGACCAGCCAAGATCGTCTTCAACAAAAATGGCGGCCAGCGTTTGCACTGGAATTTCTTCAAGCGTTTTTCGAGCTTTTTTACAAAATTGACAGCGAGGAGGAGTTTTAGAGGCTGGATTTGGTTGAAATAAACAATGAGAGAGACGATGAGGTAAGGATTGTGGAATATTTTTGAAAAAACTTGGTAAAAATCGATCGCGATCGGACTGAATCGAGCGGTGCTAGTTTTGCTGGATGGACTTTTTCGCTACTCGGCGATTTCGACATCACAGATTGTTTTACTTTATTTTGACGCAACGAGGCTTCGAAATAACTGTTGTTGAGTCAAATCGCTATGCTGCTGAGTACTTTGCATCACATGAAATCAAGCGATCTTTGTATTTTTGTCATAGAAAGCCACCACTTCGCACATTCCGCCATGACGGTCGCGATGGCGTCGATCCTGTCGCTGAACTTTTCCGAGTATTTGGTGACCGATAAAGCGATACAAACTCCTTATTTTTTGAAAACTAATGTCAAGAAATAGTGTTTACCTAATCATGACATTTATGCACCGCAAGAACTTTGCTTATCGTGTTAAAATCGATCCGGGGCCCTGACAGTGGAACAGTGATCGGTAGTGCGAACATGATTTTTTTTTTTTTTTTTTTTTTTTACATAATCATAAACACTACACACTATTATAAAATTATACTCATTTAAAAGCATATTATCTCTTCTTTCCAGTGATCTATAGCTTAACACATTTAATTCAGTTTTATATATCAATATCAAGGATTGTTTGAGCCCACCATGCTCCAAAACAATGCTAGCCAATGTTAATTCAGCCAATAGAAGTGAGGCTTGTTGCTGTTTATTTAGCGCTACTAGGGTTAACTCCAGGGGAAAAATCCCCTTGAACGGGATTCGAACCTGGGTCGACATATTGCGAGCGCAATGTTCTAACCACCAGGCTATCCCGTCCCATCTAAATGGTCAAGGGCATGGTCAGGCCCATGTATACATACCTGGCTGAGCATCTCCAGGAACCCCTGTTGCTGCCTCTAACTCGTAAGGGGGAGGTGCTGGCGGCACAATCATTGCCATGGCAACTGGCTGAGCTGGTGCCTCCTCTTCATTCTCCAACTGAAACAGAATCATGTCCATCTTTACTATAGTTCTGTGTGTGTGTGTGTATATGTACAAGTACAAGTGTATGTGTGTGTGTAGTAGTAGTAGTTCTTCAGTTTAACGTCCTTCCACTAAATAGTGATATCAGACAGGAAAGTGTGTGTATGTGTGTGTGCGTGCGTGTGTGTGTGTGTGCGCACGCGCTTGTGTGGGTGTGTGTAGGGGGGAGGGGTATGCACATAACTAATCAATCGCAATAAACAACTATTATGAAAAAAGCATAAACAAGAATTCTGGAGAAAAAAACAAAACAAACAACAACAAAAAACCCAAACCCCAACCCCCCCCCCAAAAACAAACAAACAAAAAAAAAAACCCCACCCCCCCCAAAAAAAAACCCCCCAACAACAACAAAAAACAAGCAACCCCAAAAACATCAAACAGCAAAAATACCAACTTTCCAATTCATATAACTTGAAGCTATCCTTATATCAGAGGAGTCTGAAAATAGGAGTATGGCTTAATGACAATACAATCTCTTTCATTAATGGAATGTCTTTAAGAACTTGCTGCAAGCTACGGACTGGGAAGGCAGGTAAGATGTTTTTCAGATCTCTGTGTGTGTGTGTGTGTGTGTACTACACGTGTGTGATTCAGATTCAGATTCAGAATATTTTATTGCCATTTAAAAGTCATGTAGACTTATTTGACACAACAAAAACATCAATTATGATTATCTATTTTGCTAAAAGTGATGTACACTAAATACATGTTGCACTCTACTTCTCTTCTTCTCTTTTTTCAAAACACTCATACACATATCTGATGATATCTGCTTAATATATATATCAACTGTGATTATGTCACTTAATTTATGTACACAGTTTTTACGTTCTTTGGTTTTGATTTTTAATAACAAATGATTTCTGAGTTCATCATATAAAATACATTCATCAAGTAAATGAAATTCATCTTCTATTTTGTTACAGTATCTAGATTTTCTGTCCTCTCTGGATATATTTTGGTGCCTCTCTTTCTCTATCATTAAATTGTGAGAGCTTGTGCGAAATTTACAATACGTCTTCTTATGGGTTTTGTTTTCATAGTTTATTAAAATGGTTCCAGTCTGTATTCTTTGGTAGCATAATCATAAAATGTTAGTTTTGCAAACTCTTTCGTGTGTGTGTGTGTGTGTTGTGTGTGTGTGTGTGTATGTGTGTGTGGTGTGTGTGTATGTGTGTGTGTGGGTGTGTGTGTGTGTGTGAGTGGTGGGTAGGTGGGTGGGCGAGTGTGTGTGTGTGTTTGTGTGTACATGTGTGTGAGTATGTGAGTGAATGAGCGGGTGTGTGAGTGAGATGTGTGTGTGTCTGTATGTTTGTGTGTTTGTGAGAGAGAGAGAGAGAGATTGTGTGTGTGTGTGTGTGTGTGCGCGCATGTGCGCGTGTTTGTGTGTGTGCACTTGCTTGTGTACTTGTGTGTGTGAATGTAAAATCATTCTATGACACACACTTTCCATATTATATGTGTGTGTGTCTGCATATTATAAGTGTGTGTGTGCAATCATGCATGCATGCCAGTTTGTTTTGTGTGTTTATATATGCATGTCTGTGTTTGCTGGGGCTTTTTTCTAATATATCATGCATACGTGTACATGTATACAAGTACTGCCGATAAAAAATGACTTCTAGTGGCTCTACCACAGGGATATTGATCAGCGAAATCAATAAAAACCTACAACATACCTTATAGACCTATTCTACTAGAGCTACATCTTAGAACACAATATAGAATAATGTCTCAGTATAATCCTTTCCTGGAGACTCCATGATCCATCCAAAACACACATGTATGCACCATTGCTTGGACTGTTCCCTGGAGTGTCCTAATTCCTATGCTCTCTTCAGCTTGTCTGGACCCGCTGGCCGGGTGACAAGCTTATTCAACAGCTGTCACTTCACACAAGTTCACAGTTTGCTTACAAGTTGCATGATAACAACACACATTTAGGCCGTGGATACATGCGCTGCAAGACTGAGCAGAGCCAACTGATATGACCAATATACCAGTAAGAAACGTAGCTTTCTTGTGTCTATCAAGATAATGATACGTATCAATGTGCCTGTCAGTATCGTAATAGCCCTTCATGGGATGATTAAATTTAAGTATTTTTGGCTTGATTTGATTTGACTTGAATACTGGTCAGTGAGAGTAAAACTGAAAGACTGAATCAAGTCTTTAGAGTTCAAATGGCATGAGCCCAAGATCAATACATGTAAATTGTAAGTTTTTGTCAAGTGTTGGCACTTAAGTTATCACAGGCTTGGCTCCCTTTAAGTTTACAAGCTTATACAGATTTCACAGGAACAGAATCAGAATAAGAAAAGTTTTAGAAAACAAGCTTTCCTGACAAGGGTACCTGACTCTGCTTACTTAAGTTAATATATTATAATTACAAAGTATAAAACCATCACTATCAGGCTTAAGGTCATTCTTTCCAGCTATTGAATCCACAGCTGAATTCTATAAACCAGCTATTTTACTGAATAAATAAATTTATGTATTTATTTATAAGAAACTTGACCTGCCCAGTGGTCACTCACTGGAATATGGTTAATATTACTAAATTATTAAACTTAATTACTTTTTACATGTGTGCGTTTGCTTTTTGTTCCTCGCCTAGAGCTCTGAGGTTCACCAATAGCAACATTGGCAAGAATTTTTTTGTATTTATGTATCACTGTATTACTATCAGTGTATGTGACCCATTTTTGCCCATCCTGACACTGACATTAGCCACATTCCAACTTCAGGAATAGATTCCATTTAAATTCAATTCAAATACTTTATCATATCACAGAGAAATTCCTGTAGGTTACAACTTACAAGCCATACATAAAATTAAAAACAGTAAACGTGAAAACATTTGATTTATCACTGAAAAATACCACAACACAAAATCCAGACATAAGCATGCACACACCATAATGACACAAGATACAAAAGCACCCAGCCAGTCATAAACCCACCAGTGTAAAATTACAAGTACCCAAGCGCGCACCACTATGTGCATGCATCCACAAAATCACACAAGGCCCGCATGAACACACATGGCACACACACTTGCACACAGAGTCAGTGAGTCAAACACAGAGTGGGCACATTTGCATGTGAACACACGCATACACACAGGCACGCATTTTCATTACATAAACCAAATTGTTCTAATAATGTTGTGTGATGAGACAAATATGAATTTAAGTTCAAAGAACCAACTTCATTATGTCAATTTTGACTGGTACAATTTTTACAAATCCACTGTAAATCCTTCATAAGAATTAAGAAAGGATAAGGATAATGACAAGAGCAAAATCAAATGCCTTACCATGTCAATGACAATACACACTACAACAATGCAGTAAATCAAAGGCTCACCTTGACACTTATGACAGTACAATACTTACCACAAATTTACAAGAATTCTATTAAATATCACACCTGGCTCATATCTGACAAGCCCATCCTCAATAAAACAATACAAAGAACAAACAATTTGCGGGTAGCCTAGTTTCTGTTTCACCTTCAGGGTTTACTTTTTTTTTTATATTTTAATTTCACCTGACCTTTGCCTTTCTAACATTTGTAATAACCCAAATAGGCCAAATTAAGTTTCGTCGAGTCTGTTCTCAATGTGTATTCTATAAGCTACGAATTAATGGGTCTGCGATGTCAGTCAGGCTCTAAAATAATGATTATTTCATGGAGAGACTGGGACAAAAATAGCACTGAAAATCAAACAGCTGTGTACTGTTTCACAAGTCGCAGCTCACCCAGACAACTCGACTGGCCGGATTATTTATGCTGAATTATATGTACTTTCGCAAAAGAACAGGTTCGTATCCTAATGTCGTCAATTGTGAGAGATCTTCGTGCACAACTGAACAATACCTGTATAAAATTAAAGGAACCAAACAAATAAAATGTTCGCTTTTAATTACCACTTCGTAACGCACGGTCCTCTCCATGACTGTAGTACAAACAAATATGGCGACGGTCTGTAATGTTACAAATAATTTGATTGGTTCTTCATTTCTCCTTCAGCTGAGTAAATCAGGGGAGGCAGTGGGTTGTGATTAATTAAAGGAATGGTGACAATGGCGTTGACACACTCAAATTTGTCTTTAAAAAAAAAACGACAAATAATATGGGGTTAAACGAAAAGATCAATAGATGAATGAATAAATAAATAGATGAATAAAATTGAAAATCTGAGCGAGCTGCTCCTCTCAAGTCATGAGAAAGAAAAGCTGAAACTCCTTGGGTAAAAAAATAGTGTGTGTGTCAAGTCAAAATGATATTTAGTGAAAGATTAAGCTTATACAACTTTTTTTCATCCTGCCCTCACACAAGAAAAAAGAAAATCAAGAAAATTTATAAAAGCAAGCAAATACAATGTACACACGTGTTGAAGACAACAATATAATTTTATATATATATATATATATATATATATATATATATATATATATATATATATATATATAATCCAGACGAACTAAACATGATAAAGCACATCAAGACAGTATATATTACACAAGCTCAAGTCATACAGACAAATGAAGAAAATAAATAAAATAAATAAATAAATAATCTTAAAAAGCAAAAAACAACAAAAAACAAGACTCACAAAACAAGATAAAACGAAACCAAGACAGTATAACATAAGCTCAAGTCATACAACAAATGAAGAAAATACAATTAACAAAGGTAGGAATAACAACAAGGTAGCAACCCTGCTCTGTAAAAGAACTCCTGTTACGGAAACCTTAAACAGCAAAACTCGTGCCAACTCAGTCTTTGGGAGATGTGGGGATCCTTCAAGGAAACCTATGACGCGCTGCAGCCAAACTCGTCAGGAAGCTGCAGGGCTGACGACCCCTCATCAACCAGAGACGCCCCTGATGAAGTCCCCGAGGTTGTCACGTCGCCGGTCCTACTTGGAACATGGAACGTGAGGACCCTCTGGGAAACCGGACGGTGTGCGCAGGCAGTGAGGGAGATGAACAGATATCGCCTCACACTCCTGGGCATGTCTGAAGTCCGGTGGAATGGTCACGGAGTGACAAGATTACAGTCAGGAGAAACTTTGCTCTACTCCGGTAAAAGTGAAGAAGACCATCACAAAGCTGGAGTAGGTCTCCTGCTGTCCAAGCATGCAGCCAAGAGCCTGCTGGAATGAGAGCCTGTTTCAGACCGCATCATCACCGCTCGGTTTGAGTCGCGCTTCCAGAAGGTGTCCCTTGTCATGTGCTACGCCCCTACCAACACCGCGGAGGAGGAAGACAAGGACAACTTCTACACCCAGCTCCAGTCGGTGGTAGACAAGATTCCGAGACGGGACATGCTCATCATCATGGGGGACATGAACGCCAAGGTCGGGGACTGACAACACTGATAGAGAGCGGGAGATGGGACGACATGGGCTTGGAAACATAAATGAAAATAGAGAAATGCTTGCTGATTTTTGTGCTGCCAACAGCCTTGTGATTGGAGGCACGCTTTTTCCACACCAGCGTTGCCACAAAGCCACCTGGGTCTCCCCCGACCACCAGACAGAGAACCAGATAGACCACGTCATGGTGAGACAACGCTACCGGAGCTCCCTACAAGACGTGAGAGTAAGACGCGGAGCAGACATAGGGTCAGACCACCATCTTGTGGTCACCAAGATCAAGATGCGCTTGTCTGCGAGAAAGACTCTGCAGAATCCAAGGAAAAAGTTCAACGTTTTGAGATTGAAACAAGAAGGCACAAAGCAGGCATTTCAGATCTCACTTCACAACCGCTTCCAAGTGCTCCAGTCAGAGGAGACAGAAACAGTGGAGCACAAATGGACCACCTTCAAAGACGCCATTGTGGGAGCCTGTGATGAGGTTTTGGGACAACCACAGACGAATAGGAAGCCATGGATCAAGGATGAGACCTGAAAGAAAGTCGAGGAGAGAAGGCTAGCCAAACAAGAGCTGAACCGAGCTACGACCCGCCAACAGAAGCGGCGAGCAACAGCCAAGTACTCCATACTTGCCAAAGAAGCCAAGAATGAGCTACGAGCAGACAAACGAGCTGTATCAATGCCATCGCAGATGAGACAGAAGAGGCTGCTGGCAAGGGAGACCTCAAGACCCTGTATGCCACCACCAGACTTCTTAGCGGGCGTCGCAGCAACCCAAACAGACCTGTCAGAGACAAGGAAGGGAAGCTTCTCACCTCTATTGAAGACCAGCTAACAAGATGGAAAGAGCATTTTCAGGAGGTCTTGAATCGACCAGCCCCAGAGGAACGACCTCAGCTGGAGCCAGGGGACCCTCTCGACATCAACATTGGAGAGATCACCAAGACAGAGATCCGAAAGGCCATCAGCAGCTTGAAGAACGGCAAGGCTGCTGGCATTGACAACATTCCGGCAGAAGCCTTGAAGGAAGGGGGTAGTGACATCGTTGACGAGTTACACCACTTGCTCAACCTGATCTGCACAACTGGGGAGGTGCCAGCAGAATGGAAGAAGGGCCTGCTTGTGAAGCTCCCCAAGCACGGCGACCTCTCCCAGTGTGGAAAGTGGCGAGGTATCACCCTGTTGTCCATCCCCAGCAAAGTCCTCACAAGAGTCATCCTGGACCGAATGAAAGATGCTCTCGACAAGACTCTTCGAGATGAACAGGCAGGCTTCAGAAAAGAACGTTCCTGTACCGACCAGATTGCGACCCTCAGAATCATCGTGGAACAGTCCATAGAATGGCAGTCACCTCTTACGCCTGCTTCATCGATTTTGAGAAGGCTTTTGACAGCGTGGACAGACAAGCAATCTGGAACATCCTTCTCCACTATGGTGTGCCATCAGAGTTTGTCAACATCATAAGACAACTTTACGAAGGATTCTCCTGCCAGGTCATCCACGGTGGAAGACTCTCCGACAACTTCGGGATCTCTTCCGGCGTCAGACAGGGCTGCTTGTTGTCTCCACTCCTCTTCCTTGTGGTGCTGGACTGGGTGACAAGGACGGCCTACGCAAGTTCGGGAAAGGTATCCAATGGACCCTCATGACAAAGCTGGAAGATCTCGATTTTGCTGATGACCTGGCTCTGCTATCCCACCGCCTGCAGCACATCCAAAGCAAAGTCACTGCCCTAGATACCACAGCTAGACGTGTTGGCCTCAGGATCAGTCAAGAGAAGACCAAGCTACTGCGTACCAACAACCAGCAAGAGGCTCCTGTCACCATCTCTGGGAAAGCAGTAGAGGATGTCAGTGAATTTGTGTACCTGGGCAGTAAGATCAGCCAGACAGGAGGCACAGACGAAGACATCAAGGCAAGAATAAAGAAAGCACGCCAAGCATTTGCCATCTTGAAACCCGTATGGAAAACAAATGCGATCTCCACAACCACCAAGCTCAGGATCTTCAACTCCAACGTGAAGTCTGTGCTTCTCTACGGGTCAGAAACTTGGCGGGTCATCAACACCAGCTCCTCCAAGATCCAGACCTTCATCAACGGATGTCTCCGGCAGATCCTTCATCTCAGATGGTTCGACAGAGTGCCAAGTACCGACCTGTGGATGAGGGCGAACCAACAGCATATGGAAGTCCAAGTAAGGCGGCGAAAGTGGCGTTGGGTCGGCCACACCCTACGGAAGGAGCCTTGCAACATCACCAGACAAGCGCTCGAGTGGAACCCGCAGGGGAAAAGGAAGAGAGGGCGCCCCAAACAGACCTGGAGGAGAAGCCTGCATAGTGAGCTGAGAGACTCCAGCCTGACATGGGAAGAGGCTAAGACCCTTGCCAGAGACAGGAGAAGGTGGAGGGACGCTGTTGAGGCCCTATGCTCCGCTAGGAGCTATAAGGAATAATAATAAGAAGAAGACACACAAGATGACAAGATGTTACTATTACTATTGTTAATATTCAACTGGGGTGGGTATTTTTAAATATTGTTTGATTCTTTTAGCTTGGTGTGTGTGTGTGTGTGTGTTTTATTTATTTATTTATTCTTTTATATCGAGGATAATGGAATAAGTACTCATGTGCTTTTTTACATCCAGTCCCCGTGTGTATGCGGTTTTGTCAATTTTGTCATCTGTTTCCACCGGCACACAATGGCCTACTCTTCCGAAAAGCGGAACAGGATTTAACGTGTGCGCAAGATGTTCTGCATGTTTTCGAACACGGTGCTTCGGTTTATAGTCTCATCCGAAGGACTGTGTGTGTGTGTGTGTGGTGTGCGTGCGTGCGTGCGTGCGTGCGTGAGTGTGTGTGTGTGAGCGTGTGTGTGTTGGCGCACGTGCGTATGTGTATATGTATGTGTGTGTGTGCACGCGTTTGCGTAGGTGCGCGCGTGCGCGCGCGCGCGCGCGCGTGTGTGTGTGTGTTTAATCACTGTTACCTTTTATCCCTGTATTCAAATTTATATATGTCCATATGATCTTAGTTATTTAGATATGTTTTTAATCACTGTAAAACAAATTTCCTTTAATAGAATTGTGTGTGAATGTGTGTATATGTGTGTGTTTAACAAATGTGACCTTTTATCATGTGCATTCATTCTATATATTACTTTCTTAGATATGTTTTAATCACTGCTAAGCAAATTTCCTTTCAACAGAGGACAATAAAAGAATTGAATTGAATTGAACTTACCAACAATTACTAACAAAGTCATTGTGGTTTTTTGTGGTTTATTGACAGACATTAGAATTAGGACAAAAGGACATTCGGACTAAAAAGGACAGTCCCCATACAGTCCCCATACAAAATTACTGATAATTATTCCCTACTATAGCTTAAGGACTGTCCATAATTATCAGTAGTTAATCAAACTAACGTGCAGTCCGAACAGCCAGTGGAACATCCGACTGGTTCCCGGTTACATCAGGGGTCAGGCAAGGCTGCGTACTCTCCCCCCTTCTCTTCGTGATCTACATGGACCAGATTACAAAGGAAGCCAACCCAGATCCTGAGGCCCTGAACGAACTATTATTTGCTGACGACCAGTCCCTGATGAATCAGAACAAAGCAGCTCTTCAAGAACACACAGACCATCTCAACACAAGCTGCGAGAGGTATGACATGAAGATCAGTATCACCAAAACAGAAGTTATGTCTGTCAGCAGAAATCCAGGAAAGCTAGACATCAACATCAACGGCACCCAGCTGAAACAGACCAAAGAATTTAAATACCTTGGCAGCCTCTTCACTGAAGATGGAAAATTGGACAGAGAGATAGAAACAAGATGCCAGAAAGCGAATGCAGTCAGTTACCAACTCGCCCCCCCCCTTCTAAAACATCCCAGCATCCCAATGAGCACCAAGGCAAAACTCATCAACGCCATCTTCGTTCCAACACTCACATACCAGTGTCAGACATGGGCCCTAACAAAAGCCTTAGAGAGAAAACTGGTCACATGTGAAATGCGCTGCTTGAGAAAAGCTGTCAACAAGACCAGACGCGACAAGATCAAGAATGAGGTGATCAGAGACATGGTTGGACTAACACCAATTCTCCACCATATCGAACAACAAAGGATCAGGTGGTTTGGTCACCTCACTAGAATGCCGCCCAACCAACCAGCCCTACGGGCATACACCATCAAATACAATGGCTGGAAAGCCAGAGGTAGACCAAGGAGACGATGGAGCGACTCCGTGGCTGACACCCTGCGAGCCCATGACCTGTCACTACATCAAGCCTCCCGCCTAGCTGCAGACAGACGTCTGTGTCTCCCCGCGACGCCGAAGGGCACCAGCGGCAGATGAAAGAAGAAAGAAAGAAGAAGAATCAAACTATGCCAAGCAGTCGATAACATACTGTGCTCAACAGCTTTGTGACAGTTAGACTGTTCCGACGGTGTACTTGTCCGCAATATTGCTACCGAGCTTTTCCCCAACACATGTTACTTGGGGACAAGGTCACGAAAATCCCGTACCGACACTATTGTGCAAGAAGGAAGGTGACAGGATGGTTAAGACGTTCACCTGCCTAACAAGTAAACCGTGAGGCTCTGGGTTCAATTCCCAGCCCTGCCCCTTCTTCCCAGTTTGATCAGTGAAGGGGGAAAGGGGGAGGGAAGGAGGGGGGGGGGGGGGGGGGGGGGAGGAGGAGAACCGAACTGAATATCAAGTCTTTCGGAAGAGACTCTAAACCAGTCAGACCTGTGAGCTTACATTTATTCTTTTAGTTATTTTTTTCTTTTATATCGAGGGTAATGGAATAAGCACTTATGTGCTTCTTTACTTATGTGCTTCTTTTACACCCAGTCCCCGTGTGTATGCGGTTTTGTCAATTCTGTCATCTGTTCCCACCGGCACACAATGGCCCACTCTTACGAAAAGCGGAACAGGATTTAACGTGTGCGCAAGGTGTTCTGCGTGCGTTCGCACACGGGGCCTCGGTTTCTAGTCTCATCCGAAGGACTTTTGGGGAGAGTGGAGTCTGCATTGATGTTAACTCCAGGGGGAAAATATCCCCCTTGTTGTGTGCGTCAAAAGAACCCACGACAGTTGAAAATCGGAAAGAGCAGGGAGGTACCTCCTGACTGTCCTGGCAAAATTGGTAGGTGCAGTCCCCAACTGTGTCCCTGCAGTCGGAATGTGGCTATCTTATTCCGGGGGATAGGGGGGGGGGGGGGGGGGGAGGGAGACGGTTGCATATGCAAAGTCCTCACCATTCATTTGGTGAACCTCTGAGTTCTAGCCAAGGAACGAGAAGAAGAAGAAGAAGAAGAAGAAGAAGAAGAAGAAGAAGAAGAAGAAAAAGGTATCCCATAAGCAATGTGGTCGTACGGGAGTGAGGCATCAGAAACCTCAACTTCTCAAAGGGCCAGCCCATTGAGGGCGGCGCCCATCTCCTCTCCCTCGCTGCTTTACCTTCCCTGACACCTAGTATAAGGTTGTAGGGAAGCGAGGCATCAGAGACCTCACTTCTCTAGGGGCCAGCATATTGAGGGCGGCGCCCATCTCCTCTCCCTCGCTGCTTTACCTTCCCTGACCCTGAAGAGGGCAGGTACCCATTTACAGCTGGGTGAACTAGGGGAACTAACTGTACTGAAGCCAAAGCGCGCAAATGGTCACCCATCCAAAAGTGGTAACCACGCTCGATGCAGCTTTACCTTAGCTGGGGGAAATCGAGTGCTCTGACCACTGAGCTATATAGCGCGGAATCTTGCAAAACAAACAAGAAAACCTACGATATAAAACGCTGTTCAATAATCAACCAAGCTGCGTACATGCAGTTTTTGCTAAATGTTGCACAAGGTTTTGCTTTGCTACCAGTAGTTGGTTAAGGGGACGGGATAGCTCAGTGGTCGGAGCACTCGCTTTCCCCCAGCCAAGTTAAGCAGCGTCGAGCGTGGTTACCAGTTGGATGGGTGACCGTTTGCGCGCCTTGGCTTCAGTACAATTCCCCCAGTTTACCCAGCTGTAAATGGGTACCTGCCCTCTTTAGGGTCAGGGAAGGTAAAGCAGCGAGGGAGAGGAGATGGGCGCCGCCCTCAATATGCTGGCCCTAGAGAAGTGAGGTCTCTGACGCCTCGCTCCCCTACGACCTTATAGGTTATGGGACTCCTTTACCTTTTATCCTTTACTAGTTGGTTGGGGTTTTTTTTCCTTTGAATTAAATCAGAAAAAGTCCGCAGAACAGGACAAACTGCTACACAAAATGTTTGAAAGGTGCGAAAAGAAGAGATCACTGAGCACTAGCTTCTAGATTTCAATCACATACACTGGCCCAGGCCAAAAGCTGTGTCAGTAATTGATGTCAGTTTAAGTGCCAAGGCCTCATCATCATCATCAGACCCGTGACCTTGGCGGTCGTGGGGGAGACACGAAAGACGATGCCGTGGTAAGCCTCCTCCATCCATCTCGGTCCTCAGCTCTGCGCAGTAGTGCCGAGTCATTCATCCTGGTCCATTCTCTGATGTTGTCCATCCATGACTTGTTCTGTCTTTCCCTCTTTCTGCCACCTTCGAGTGTTCCCTGCAGTACTGTTTTTGGCAGAGTGTTGTGGCGGGTGACGTGGCCGAACCGTGTCAGCTTTTTCTTCTTGACGATAGTGAGAAGGGGTTCCTGTGGACCTGCCAGCCGTGTTATTTGACTCTTGACAAATTCATTGGTCTTTCGTTCTCTCCAGGATATGCCCAGCATTTTCTATGGCATTTTGTTTCAAATGACTGGATTCGCTTTGCTGTTTCAGCAGTCAATGTCCAGGCCTAGCCTATGTTAAAAATGCTGTTAAGTTGTAAAATGTTATGTTGAGATTGCCTTCAGCCATAACCTGCACTCTCTATTAATGGAGAAAAATCCTCTGAAGTCGCAGTATGGCTGCCGATATGGGCGAGGTACTTGAAAACAGTCATGCACGCAAACTTCTCATCGGTGTACTTTCTATCTCACAGTCAGTGATTCCCAGGTGGGATGAGTGAGTTAAGAGTGCAACGTTCTGGGTGACCCCCCAGGGTGTTAAGCTAGGGAATGCACAACAACAACAACAACAACAACAACAACAACAGATAACTAAACAGGAGCAGTGCATACCTGGTTTCCTATAAAAACAGCAGTTTGGTTCTGTTTTGGATTTTTTGTTTAGTTTTTTGTTGTTGATTTGGGGGGGGGGGGGGTTGTTGGTTTGGTTTTTGTTTGTTTGTTTATTTTTTTGCGAGAAACAGGCATGGAATATTGTGTCTTGTCTCTGAGAAGCGGAGAATAGAATTTAAATAATTTATTGATGATTTAACTCAACTTTTTAATGGCCACCAGTTCCGTACAATCTTTAACACACCACTGCATCGTGCATTTTTTTAAACTGGAGGTTGAGATAGGGTGGTTAAAATATTCTTTTTTTGCAGAATGGTCCATTGCAAGTTCTCAGTGTGTGTGTGTGTGTGTGAGTGTGTGTGTGTGTGTGTGTGTGTGTGAAGTCAAGTCCTTTTTATTTCCAGATGGTACATTGAATTAGCAATGCGGTTGCTTTTTTTTTTCCACCAAGCCATCTATCTAGGAACAAAAAACAACTTGATCAATAATATCTAACTACATTAATACCATAACCAATGATAACCAATAATAATAATAATAAATCTGACTCGAACAGAAAAAACGAAAAAACACGTGACCAAAAAAAAAAAGAATAGAAAGAAAAACCACCACCAATACCCTCAAAACAGTTGTGTGTGTGTGTGTGTGTGTGTGTGTGTTTGTGTGTGTTGTGTGTGTGTGTGTGTGTGTGTGTGTGTGTGTGTGTATGTTAGTTTATTTATTTATTTTATTCTTTTATATCGAGGATAATGGAATAAGCACTTATGTGCTTTTTTTACATCCAGTCCCCGTGTGTATGCAGTTTTTTGTTTTTGTAAATTGTCATCTGTTCCCACCGGCACACAATGGCCTACTCTTACGAAAAGCGGAACAGGATTTTAACGTGTGCGCAAGATGTTCTGCGTGCATTCGCACACGGGGCCTTGGTTTATAGGCTCATCCGAAGGACTTTGACACTCAGTTCGATTTTTGGTCAAACTGAGAAGAAAGGGCGAGGCTGGGAATCGAACCCAGAACCTCACGGTTTACTTGTTGGCAGGCAAACGTCTTGCCATCCTGCCACCTTCCTTCCTTGTGTGTGTGGTGTGTGTGTGTGTGGTGTGTGTGTGTGTGTGTGTGTGTATGCGTGTGTGTGTGTGTGTGTGCGTGCGTGCGTGCGTGTGTGTGTGTGTGTGTGTGTGTGGTGCGAGGCGTGTGTGCGTGTGTGTGTTCGGATTTTCACTGGTCAAGCTGTGTTGTTGGAAGCATAGCAGGTTTCTTTGGTTCCTGGAAGGTCACTGACCCTCCACCACACAATGAGTCGAACTGCACCACAGGTCAATTTTCTAGTTTCTGACATATTATTAATCTGCAATAAAAAGGCTATTCACTAGAAAAAAAACCAGATTGAAAATCGAACAATTCTATGAAAAGTTATTACAAAATAAAATGCTAGACTGCAGGAAGTGAGAAAATAAGAAATCCACTTTTTTTGCATGATAAGCGGTGGTCAGAACGAGGGCTTAGGTGTTTTGTTTTGTTTTAATGCGGTTGTTGTTGTTTTTTAAAGCAAAAGGACACAAAATTACGCCTTGATATTTCAGTACAAGGTAGAATTATGGTCATAGTTTCATAATCAATCAAAATCTCAAAATCGACAACCTGACCCCCCCCCCCCCCCAACCTGCCTAAAATGGCTCCTAGCAGAAAAATGGTTCAGGTGTAAAGAGACTCATTTCGTGGTGGAGTGTCACTTAAAATACTAAATTTTTTGGTTTTTTAATTAGGAACTGGAGTTGATGCAAAAGCACTAGAGTGTCAACTGCTTTAACTCCCGTGCGTTGGTAAAGCCTCGGGTACATGGTAAAGTGTTTCTGAGTCGTTTACACCACAGGCAAACTATTGCAATCCCCCCCCCCCCCCCCAAAAAAAAAAAAAATACTGATGTGTATGAATAATGGGTCTTTTCACATGTGTGCAAGATGTTTTTATGCAAGTTACCTCCATTTTTTTGGTTTGAACAAAAGAGAAGAAAAAGGAAGAGGAGGATGGGGGGGGGGGGGGGGGGGGGGGGGGGGGGGGGGGGGGGGGGTTTGTTGTCAGAAGTAGTACTAGGGAGAAGGCTGAGGAGAAGAAGAAGAAATGACCAAATTGTTTTTTGTAGCACTAAATCTTCAACAATTTTTTAGACCTTCACAATTGGGTGGTGTGTGTGTGTGTGTGTGTGTGTGTGTGTGTGTGTGTGTGTGTGTGTGTGTGTTTCTTTTATTTTTTATTTCTTTTATATCGAGGATAATGGAATAAGCACTTATGTGCTTTTTTACATCCAGTCCCCGTCTGCATGCGGTTTTGCAAATTTGTCATCTGTTCCCACCGGCACACAATGGCCCAGTCATACGAAAAGCGGAACAGGACTTAACGTGTGCGCAAGATGTTCTGCGTGCGTTTGCACACGGGACCTCGGTTTATAGTCTCATCGGAAGGACTTTTGGGGAGAGTGGAGTCTGCAATGTCCTAAACTACAGGCACACACACACATTTTCATTTTCACTTTCACTTTGAACTACACACACAGACACAGACACACGAGAGAGAGAGAGAGAGAGAGAGAGAGAGAGAGAGAGAGAGAGAGAGAGAGAGAGAGAGAGGGAGGGAGGGAGAGAGAGAGAGAGAGAGAGAACACACACACACACACACACACACAACACACAGAACATAGAGAGCGAGAGATAGAGAGAGCGAGAGACAGACAGACATACATACAAACAGACAGACAGACAGAGACAGAGACAGACAGAGACTGACAGAGAACAGTGAGACAGACAGACAGACAAACTCACAGTGGTTCAGTCACAATCTCTTCCAAAAGACAAGATTGGAACTGATGACAAAATTTACAAAACTGCATACACACTGGGACTGGATGACAAAAAAGCACATGAGTGCTTATTCCATAATGCTCGAAATAGAAGAATAAATAAATTCATTCATTCATTCATTCATTAAGAAGAAGAAGCAGAGGCAGAAAGAAGAGAAGAAGAAGAAGAAAACCAAACAACAAAACAATAACAGCAACAACAGACAAACAGAGACAAACAGAGACAGACAGAGACAGACAGACAGAGACAGAGAATACATAAATAAATAAATTAAATTAATAATGATAAGAACAACAACTACAGATAAATAATAATGTTAAGAACAACAGACAGACAGAGACAGACAGAGAGACACAGAGACAGACAGGCAGACAGAGTGTGTGTCTTGCAGTGGTTCAGTCACAATCTCATCCAAAGCACAAGATTATAACAGTCGAGGGGGCCATTCACAGGTTGAGATAACACTTCCTCCGCACGCCTACGCACTATTTTCAATGCCTGAGGCTCTGTTGAATTTCGTAGCAGTAGTTGTAGATTGTATTACAGTTCCAGCAGGAGGTATCCTATTTCGGGACAGTGGTATTTTTTTTTTTAAATCATACATTTTTGAAAAAAAGCAACAAGTCCCCTCTCACTCACTCACCAACCTGCTGTGACCTAAGTGGTCTGCAATACAATGCAATGCAATGCAATGCAATACAATACATTACAGTACAATACTATACTATACTATACTATACTATACATACTATACTATACAACCAAGCCAAAACAGTAGATAACGCCAAAGTGGGACAGGTCCAACAGTTCTTGGTGTCTGATTGGCCTACGGGGGTTGAAGGGTGTCAAAGCACACACACGCTCACACTTCCCAGTACACGACTTGTCTCAGGCTACACGCTTGAAGACAGCCACGAGAGCACAGGGGGTAGTAGGTCTAGGCTAAGGACTAGCCTACACCCCAACACACCTTCAGTCGAACACTTAGTTTCGCATTGACAACAGGAGCGTGAAGAACTTCCTTAATGCCTGTAGGCTTTTCCTTTTAAGTGTGTGGCTTTTTAACAGGTGAGCTTTGTCAAATGTTCTGTGTATCATAGAGATTATAGGTCTCCTAGGTGTTGTGCCTTTCTGTTTTCCATTTTTGACTGAAGGACAAAACACTGGTGTGGGGTTTAGATTTGTAGATAGGCCTATTGAAAAAATTAATAAGAAGAATAATAAAATGGCTGCCAACACTAGAAAATATTTTGCTGAACGTGACTTCTGAGTTTTCAATCGTGAACAAAGTAGGTAGTTGGTGGTGGTTTGTTTGTACAGTCGGTAAAATGGATAACTCAGCTGGGACTTATGATATTTTTGTTTAAAAGAAAGAAAAAGCCGGGTGTGGGAGACCTTTGGTGGGATTTTTGTGTGTGTGTGATCTTAGTCTGCCATGTTTCAGAAGGAATCCACTGGAGGTAGGCTTACATTCTTTTTGATATCTATGACATAAGCCCCATTCTGTCTTGGGAAATAATATTATGAAGAGAGTATATACTAATATACATGTATTATTTTGGCTACAATCCAAAAATAATAGCCAACGAACCCCCCCCCCCCCCCCAAAAAAAAACCCAAAAAAAACCCACCAAAAAACCCAAAAACAACCAACAACAACAACAAACAAGCAACAAACAAAACAAAAAAACAACAACCAAAAATGTTATTTATCGGCCTTTAGATTTGCTATGTCCATGGAGTATATATATATCTTTATTACAATCGATTTTCGGGGGGGGGGGGGGGGGTTGCTAATCGATTCATCATCAGTAGATGATCGCGTAAGCCAAGTTGTGCACTTATCAGCAGATATGGAGACAGACCTACAGGTAAGAACAAGGACAAGCAGGAATGTATGTGAACGGCTGGCGGAAAACCCACACAATTCATGACGCAGATCCGAGCTCTTTAAAAAAAAAAAAAAAAAAAAAAGGCTCCGAAAAGTACTGAGTGTGTATTTTCTCTATAGGGTCTTTTTACCGAACCGGATCTTCTTTTCTGACTTGTACTGTTTACAAAACAAGAAAAGTGAGAAATAAAAACGAACTTTTACATGTTTAAAAAAACAACAACAAGAAACAATGATTTTCTTTTTTTTTTTTTAAATTCCCTCTCACTGTCCCTCTCCCCTCTCTGTCTCTGTCAGTCCTCTCTCTCTCTCTCTCTCTCTCTCTCTCTCTCTCTCTCTCTCTCTCTCTCTCTCTCTCTCTCTCTCTCTCTCTCTCTCTCTCTAACAACTTAAAAAAACAAAAACGTTTACTTGAAACTATCTCTGATTATGAAGATAGTCCCTTCTCAGGGCAAGGGCCGGATGAAAAAAAAAGTATGTCAATACTTTCCTGTGTAGCCCTTGGGAATAAACGTTATTAATCTCTCTCTCTCTCTCTCTCTCTCTCTCTCTCTCTCTCTCTCTCTCTCTCTCTCTCTCTCTCTCTCTCTCTCTTTCTTTCTTTCTTTCTCTGCGTGAGAGAGAAGGGGAGAGAGAGAGAGAGAGAGAGAGAGAGAGAGATTGATTGTTCTTTATAATAAAAATGTTGTTCTAAATCATTGTTCTTTCCGTGTCATTGGGCTTACTGTTCTGTTTTTCTAGCCCTGAATTATCATAAATTGCGTTCATATTGTTCCTGCCATACTATCGTCATTTCATGGGACCCTTCTCTGTAATTGTACCTTGCCACTCTGTGTGTGTGTGTGTGTGTGTGTGTGTGTGTGTGTACGGCTGCATGTGTGTGAATGTGGGTGTCTTGCTATCAGGGTTTATTCTCCTGTTGAATTCTTTGTAATTCTCCATACCACAAAAAGGGGTGAAAGGAATTAAATCTGGAATCTGGAATGATTCGAGTGTAAGCGTGTTGATTTGTTTGATTCAGTGCTCTAAAAACTTCCATACATCATCATTGTTGTTATTATTATCATCATTATGACCAACTCGCTATCATTATCATTATCTATTATTGTTGCCAAAACATACGGCATGGAAATCAGTGCAGAGAAGACCAAACTGATGACTAATAACACCAACGGCATTAGCACTGATATCAGGGTTAATGACCAGAAGCTGGAAACAGTTCAAAGCTTCAAGTACCTGGGAGCCATTGTATCAGACCAGGGATCCAAGCCAGAAGTAGTATGCAGGACTGCACAGACAATAACAGCTTTGTCAAAACTAAACACCATCTGGAGAGATAAAAATATCTCACTTATCTCCAAGATCAGACTAATGCGCTCCCTTGTCATATCCATATTTCTGTATGCCTGTGAATCATGGACCCTGACTGCAGATTTGGAGAAAAGAGGACAGGCGGTGGAGATGAGATGCTTTCGGAGACTCCTTGGCATCTCCTACAAAGACCACATAAGCAACGAAAGCGTGCATAACAGAATCCAGCAAACCATTGGACCCTACGAGAACCTTCTAACGATCGTGAAAAAACGTAAACTTAAATGGTATGGGCATGTCACAAGATCCAAAGGACTTGCAAAGACAGTTTTACAAGGCACTGTCCAAGGAGGAAGAAGAAGAGGCAGACCAAGGAAGAGCTGGGAGGATAACGTCAGCGAATGGACAGGCCTAGAACTCAACCAAACCCTGAGAAAGGCAGAACAGAGAGAGGAATGGAGGGAACTGGTTGTTGAGTCTTTGAGGGTGCCCCCACGGTCGTCAGACTACGGGACAGATAGATAGATAGATAGATTATTGTTGTTGTGTTGTGCATTCCCCAGCTTAACACCCTGGGGGGTCACCCAGAACATGCACTCTTGACCCACTCATCATCCCACCTGGGAATCACTGTGAGATAGGAAGTATACCGGATGAGAAGTTTGCGTGTATGACTCTTTTCAAGTACCTCGCCATTGTTGTTGTTGTTGTTGTCATCATCATCATTTTCTTCTTATTCTTCTTCTTCTTCTTCTTATTATTATTATTATGTTATGACCAGTTCGCTCAGTTGAAGTCCTTCCTTAGTCCATTTAGCGACACACACAAAACCATTAACGACACGACACACGGACAGCATTTAGAAGAACATTGTTAAAAATAGAAAGCTTATTCATACTGGGGGAGGGAGGGAGAGGGGTATGCTGTCGTAGATTGTCATTACCTTGGTAAGAATGGGTTTTTCCGATGTTATTCTCAGCACCGATTGTAGATTAGGAGAAAAAAAATCTATGTGAATGGGTTTTTCCGATTTAATTCTCAGCACCGGTTGTGAGATTGTGCTTAATTAATCTATGTGAATGGGTTTCTCCGATTTTATTCTCAGCACACTCCAATGAATAATATTATGTCAGCGCTCAGGTATGGCATATCCGCATGCCGTCAGTACCTCACACACACACACACACACACACACACACACACACACACACACACACTTACTTTAGCAGTGATTATACAATGATTAGACAAGGATCCTCCCAAAAAAATTGAAAATTAAAAAAAAAAGAATTGGTCAGACCGATTTTTTTTGTCATCGTTACTTAAATCACGTTAATCTCTGTAAATGGGTTTTCCCGATTTTACAAATGGAATTCAGTTCAGCGATAGCTCTAAATCGACTTTCGATCAGTAGTACCCTTTGACTCGAATTCTCTCTTGACTATTCAGTTGATGTGTCCGGATTTTAATGAATCAAACCTTGTGGAGTTCATATTGCTGGTGCATGCTTGGTATGTTGATATCGTTTGTGCTATCAGCAACACTTGGTCGAATCAGTCTTGTACAAAAACGTTGAGAGGTGTGTGGTGTGTGTGTGTGTGTGTTTTGTGTGTGTGTGTGTGTGTGTGTGTGTGTTGTGTGTGTGTGTGTGTGTGTGTGTGTGTGTGTGTGTGTGTGTGTGTGTGTGAAGTCAAGTCAAGTCAAGTCAAGTCAAATTTTTATTTCCAGATGGTACATTGAATAAGCAATGCATTTGCTTTTTTTTTGTTTGTTGTTGTCATCAAGCCATTTATCTAAGAACAAATTTCTCAATGATTATACTGAAACACTACATTATTGCAACCTTTACCAATAAATTGAACCAGTAAAAAGAGGAAAATCGATAAGATAATACATTGGAAAATACAAATTACACACATGTACATACACACGCACACACATACTCATACAAACTGCGCGCGTGCGCGCACGCGTACACACACTTAAATAAAGAATGTTTTAAGAATTTAAAAAAATTAAACAAATTACTTTGTGTGTGTGTGTGTGTGTGTGTGTGTGTGTGTGTGTGTGTGTGCGTGCGTGCGTGCGTTGCGTGTGTGTGTGCGTGCGTGCGTGCGTGCGTGTGTGCGTGCGTGCGTGTGTGTTCCAGGTTTGGGTGATATACTGGCCAGTTTTCATCTCCACTTCCATAACCACCCTAACTTATCTTCACATCACTACTGACATGAAGATTGTAGAGAACTTTTGAGAAAGCCGACCTGCTGTGATCATCACTTGGCTTAAGAGAGATCATTACGAATCAGTCAAACCAAACCACTTCAGTCTGAAACAGGAGAGAGACGCCAGACTAGCCAGAATGGCCAAAAGCAAACGAAGACGTCTGCGCCAAAAGCAGTCTTCTTTGGAAGCGGAGTCAAGTATGACGGATTCTGGCGGGACGAGCATGAATTTTGCGAAACGGACAAAACTCTCAGCTACTACTAGACAGGTAGGTCAACAGAAGGCAAGCGCTCTCGCTCACGGAAAGTCTTCCCCGAGTCTGCACGCCGGAAACGTCTGCTACGACGCCGTGATCTGCCATTCTTCCAAGGACGGGGAAATCGCTTTGGAGGTCAAAACGTGGCTGGAAGAAAACATACCGCAGCAGGTCGGGAGCTCGACGCGTCCTTCGAAGGTAGAGCTGATCGGAACCATCAGCGCCAACTACGCCACCTCGCTGGAGCTGGCCTCCAAGCGCACCAAGACCATGATCGTGCTGTGCACCAAGCGCTTCTGTCACGACGCGGTGTTCAAGAAGGCGGTCCACGCTCTGTGGAGCTGGGAGGCTGGCAGGGACCTCCAGGTCTTCCCCTTGCTGGTGGGCTTTGAGGAGCAGGAGCCGGCCCCAGAGTGCATCTCCGTGAGGGACGCTCACGTCCTGCACTTCGAGGACTGCAAGTATTTCCGCCACGTGATGGCTCAGCGGCTTTCGCGGTCCTCGGCGGAGGAGCATTCGCAGCACGCGGACGAAGCGCAAGGCAGGCGATGCGCGGAGAAAGCGGCGCCAGACAAGCCTCGGCAAGAACACGGGGACAAGCGGTACCGGCCCTTCTCCAGGAACGTCCAGGGGGAGGAGAACAGGGGACTAGGAAGCTACAGAGGAGGAGGGGGTGGTGTCGGGGATCCAGGCGCTGACAACTACGACAGCGGAGTGCCGTCCACCGGTGACTGGCCCGGCACGCCGCCCAGCAGTCTGTTTGGACCCCGCGGGTTTTCCCACGATCCCACGCTGATGGCTGTGGAGGAGAGGCTGGTGGAGGAGGAGGAGAAGATGGACACCGCAGCGCCTGAACCTTGCCCGGCAGGTTTGCCAGAGGCTGCCGTATATGAGGTCAGTGAGCGAGACGCTCCCCAGAACAACGACGAAGCCAGTCACAGTGATGCGGGCGGGACGGTGCTGGGAGGGGCCGGCAGCCAGAGAAGAAGACCTGCCCAAAAGCGTGACAGCAGCAGCAGCAGCAGCAGCAGCAGCAGCAGCAGCACCTCAGGCACAGTCCAGGCCAAGCTGGCTGATGACTCCCACTTGCAGACTGACGGCCCGCAGTCAAGTGATGGAGCCCGGGTTTCACCCACTGCACGCAGAGACCAGAGCGGCTTCATCCGCCACACAGCGTCAGACTCCACGGGTGCCAAACGTTACACGGCTTGGAAGCCATTGAGAAGATGCTCCCTTCCCGACTATGTCAGGGAAGCCCCAGAGAAGGACGGCTACCTGACACCCGTGGCCTGTTCTCAGGACTGTGAGCCCTACGGGTCGCCGTACTCGGAAGCGGGGGGTTACAGCTGGTACGGAGAAGCGAGCGTTTTTGAATACCGAATCCCGGTGCCGCAGAGCCAGGACCCAACTTGGCACGACGCGCACACTTCCAGCGAGTCCGTGCATGGGGAGCCCCAGGCGTCGCGCTACGGGACGGCCACCATCCGACTCAACCAGGCGTCTCTGAAGATGGAAGGCGGGAGACAAGACATTTTGCCGGATGCTGCCGCCACGGTGAGCCCGCCTGACCACGGCTACACCAATACAGACCCTGGCAGTCCTTCCGATGCCCAAGTGACCGCGACTCAGAGACCCTCCTCCGCATTCCAGCCACAGCCTTCGACTGTCACCGGTACCTCTCCGAAATCGCAAGGGGCCGCTGCTGTAGCAGCCACGCGCAACGACAGTGTCTATGACTCGGCAGACCCTCTTCCCCTTTCCCGCGCAATGCGAATTCAAGCGCACACTGTCAACATACTCGAAGCCCATTCAGTCAACCTCTGCGGCAGCGGCGGCAGCGGCGGCAGCGGCGGCAGCAGCGCAGAGCACAAAATCTCCAACGAAAACCTTCAGCGCTCACCCTACGCTGCAAAATGCGGAGAGTCTGCATATCAAACCTGGCCTTGCAAAAGTTGCGGACCGCATCAAGTGGCAAGCAGCAGCAGCAGCAGCAGCAGCAGCAGAAGCAGCAGTAGCAGCAGGGGTGGTGGGGTAAGTAAAAGGTTATTAAGGTAGTTTTGTGTGTGTTAAGATTAGATTCCTGTTTGGGTGGAGTGCGTGCGTGTGCTGTTGTGTGATGCACAGCTCCTCTCTTGTTTTTTCTCTTGCCCGCTGTTTACGTGGTGTGGTGGTGATGATGATGATGATGATGATGATGATGATGATAATTAGGAGCTGTTTGTTTGGCACTGTCATCTTGTTTATTTCTTTAATCGCTCTCTCTCTCTTCTCGCTCTCTCTCGCTGTCTCTCTCTCTCTTCTCTCTCTCTCTCTCTCTCTCTCTCTCTCTCTCTCTCTCTCTTCCCCTCTCTCTCTCTCTTCTCATCTTTTTTCTTCTCTTTTCTCTTCGATGTTCCTCTCTGTCTGTCTATCTGTCTCTGTCTCTCTGTCTCTCTTTTCTGTTCTGTCTCCGTCTGTCTGTCTGCCTCTCTCTCTCTCTCTCTCTCTCTCTCTCTCTCTCTCTCTCTTTCTCTCTCTCTTTCTCTCACTCACTCTCCCCTCTCTCTCTCTCTCTCTCTTCTCTCTCTCTCTCTCTCTCTCTCTCTCTCTCTCTCTCTCTCTCTCACTCACTCTTTCACTCTTTCTCTCTCACTCTTTCTCTCTCTCTTTCACACACACTCTCTCTCTCTCTCTCTCTCTCTCTCTATCTCTCTCTCTCTCTCTCTCTCTCTCTCTCTCTCTCTCTGTTCTTTTCCCGTTGTTTTTTTTCTTTTCTTTTCTTTTCTTTTCTTTTTGTGTGGTTCTTTTTCATTTCCCTCTGCATTGCACTCGGTTTCAGTATTCAGTTCATTTTAGTTTAGGCTTTTCTAGGTCTTCATGCGCGGTCTTCTGACCACATTATTTATTTATTTGTTTTTGTTTTTATTATTTTATATTTTATTCTTATATATCGAGGATAACGGAATAAGCACTTATGTGCTTTTTTACATCCAGTCCCCGTGTGTATGCGGTTTTGTAAATTCTATCATCTGTTCCGACCGGTACACGATGGCCTATTACGAAAAAGCGGAACAGGATTTAACGTGTGCGCAAGATGTTCTGCGTGCGTTCGCACAAGGGGCCTCGGTTTAGAGTCTCATCCGAAGGACTTTTGGGGAGAGTGGAGTCTGCACTGATGTTAACTCCAGAGGAAAATATCCCTTTGAACGGGAATCGGACCCGGGTCGTCAGATTGCGAGCGCAATGTGTGTGTGTGTGTGTGTGCGTGCGCGCGCGCGCGCGCGCGCGCGCGCGCGCGAGTGCAACCAGTTTCCTAGTTGTTATACTATCAGACTCTAAAGATAACTGTGTCTTGGAGTACCCAAAATCCTGAGGTCCATGGATTCGAATACAGGCTTAGGCAGATGAAAAGAGAGAAGACGATAAAGATGAAAAACCAGCGGAAGAAATTTCAGAGATTTTGATGTGAATGTGGTCTTACTCTTGAATAATGTAAGAAGTTAAAAGAGTCCAAAATTTTATGACAATGGGGATTATTACCCCAAAGTGGGGGGGGGGGGGGGGGGGGGGGGGGGGGTTGTCAGTATAAACAGCTTCCCCCACCTTCTGGAAGTTCTGTGCTAGAAATGTCCTCTTTTCTATCCCTCTCTTTACTTCTGCCTTGTTCCTTTTCTTCCTGTCACCTCCTTCCTTGTGTATTTTCTGCCTTCTTGGTCCATTCTGTTGCCTTCTTTCCAGAATTTTTTTTAAAAAAACATAACATCTCTCTCTCTCTCTCTCTCTCTCTCTCTCTCTCTCTCTCTCTCTCTTTTCTCTCTCTCTCTCCCCTCTCTCTCTCTCTCTCGCATGCCGAAGTCGGATGCGCTGGGCCTGAATTGTCAGGCGCTTAACGGCAGCGTGACGGACATTTTTGCTCGTATGACGGACAACGATAGTGTTTGCTGTCTGAGCGTTCGACGAAGAAGAAGACATTAGGGCTTCTTCTCTTAAAGACCTGCCACCTAGCTTTGCTATGAGTGGGTTTGGGGTTTGTTTGTTTTTTTGTTGTTTTTTGTTGGGTTTTTTTTTTTGTCTTCTACAACGTAGGGACGGGATAGCTTAGTGGTCAGAGCACTCGCTTCCCCCCCAGCCAAGGTTACGCAGCGTCGAGCGTGGTTGCCACTTGGATGGGTGACCGTTTGCGCGGTGCCTTGGCTTCAGTACAGTCCCCTAGTTCACCCAGCTGTCAATGGGTACCTGGCCTCTTTAGGGTCAGGGAAGGTGAAGCAGCGGAGGGAGAGGAGATGGGCAGCGCCGTCCTCAGTATGCTGGTGGCCCCTAGAGAAGTTGAGGTCTCTGATGCCTCTCTCCCCTACGACCTTATAGGTTATGGGACACCTTTACCTTTTTACCTTGCAGGATAAAGTGTGAGAGCGTGCCCACTCACGTGTGTGTGTGTGTGTGTGTGTGTGTGTGTTCAATTTAACTTTTGTTCACACTCAATGATATTAGGCGTGTGCGTGCTCGCGTGCGCGCATGCCTGCGTGCGCGCATGCATATGCATGCATATGTATAATACGTGTCTCACCTTCTCCTCCCGTTTCTTTTTCTTTTCTTTTTTGAAAATTTTTTTTTTATTTTTTTTTTTTTATTGAACTCTAGATTATCAGAAGAGACGGCTGGCATTGAACGGAAGAAATCCACCAGATCGCAACCGCTGCCACCACTACCAGACATGCATTACATTCCGACCGGAGACGAGAACGTCTACAAACCCTCTAGGGATGGAGCCTTTGTTTACGGCAGCAGCTGTAACAACAACAACAGCAGCAGCAACAACAGCTACGGTGGTGATGGTGATGGTGATGGCAAGACTGCAAAGACACGTACATCCTTTGCCTCCATTCTGTCTAGGCTGAGAGTTCTGCTGCTGTTACCCTGTTACAGAAGAAAGAAACGAAGACAGGTATGTTACACTTGGAAGTTTTCGGGGGGGGGGGGGGGGAGGGGGGGGGGGGGGGAGGGGGTGGGGGGGTTGTTGGTTTGGTTTTTTTGGGGTTGGTTGGGTGGGTTGTTTTTTTTTTGGGGGGGGGGGGGGGGGGGTGTGTGTGGGGGGGGGGGTGGTTGGGGGGGGTGGGGGGGTGGGGGGAGTTAGTGGGGGGGTGGATGGGGTTGAGGGGTAAGGAGGTACGTGTGTGGTAGGGGTGGGGTGGTGGGGGGGGTAATTAAATAATAATAATAATAATAATAATAATAATAATGTATGGAATTTATATAGCGCTGAATCTTGTAAAGCAACAAATCAAAGCGCTCAGATGACTTCTTTTTTTTTTTTAATCGAGGATAATGGAATAAGCACTCATGTGCTTTTTTTTTTTACATCCAGTCCCCGTGTGTGTGCGGTTTTGTAAATTTTGTCATCTGTTCCCACCGGCACACAATGGCCTACTCTTTCGAAAAGCGGAACAGGATTTAACGTGTGCGCAAGATGTTCTGCATGCGTTCGCACACGGGGCCTCGGTTGATAGTTTCATCCGAAGGACGAGGGATGGTGCGTGTGGGTGTGTAAGTGGAAGGGGAGGTCTACTGCAGAAAGAAGAAACGAAGATAGGTTACTGAAGTTTGTGTTTTGTGGTAGGGTGTTTTTTTTAGGGGGTTGGGGGTGGGGGGTGCTCTGTGTATGTGTCTGTGGGGGTGGGGGTGGGTGGGTTGGAGAGTGTGTGTGTTGTGTGTGTGTGTGTGTGTGTGTGTGTGAGGACGGTGGGGTTGGAGAGTGCGTGTGTGTGTGTGTGTGTGTGTGTGTGTGTGTGTGTGTGTGTGTGTGTGTGTGTGTGTGTGGGGTGAGGACGGGGGGGTTGGAGATGGGGTGTGTGTGTGTGTGTGTGTGTGTGTGTGTGAGGACGGTGGGGTTGGAGAGTGCGTGTGTGTGCGTGTGTGTGTGTGTGTGTGTGTGTGTGTGTGTGTGTAGGGGGGGGTGCTTGTGTGGAGGGGTGGGTTGGGGTGGGTGGAGAGGAGGTGCTCGTGTGTGGTGTGGTGTGTGTGTGTGAAGCCCAAGTCAAATTTTTATTTCAGTTGCTACATTAAATAACCAATGCATTTGCTTTTTTTCCCATCAAGCCATCAAGTGGTGTGTGTGTGTGTGTGTGTGTGTGGTGTGTGTGTGTGTGTGAGAGTGATCTTCAGTTGAACGTCTATTCACATTTAGTTCAAGCCATCAAGTGTGTGTGGTGTGTGTGTGTGTGTGTGTGTGTGTGTGTGTGTGTGAATGAATGAATGAATGAATGTGTATGTGTGTGCGCGCGCGCGCGCGCGTGTGTGTGTGTATCACAATAATCACCGTCTGTTGTTGTAACCTTCCTCCCCTACCTCCCCCCACCCCGCCACCCCCTGTTTTTTTTTTTTTTTTGCAGAAGGACAAGAACGAGACACAGGAGATTGAGTTAGTGCTGCCTGACATCGAAGACCCCACGTATTCCTCTATAACATACCTGCCTGTGATTGCTCCTGTCACCGATTCGCGCAACTGAAGAGGTTGCGTGCCAGCGACTTCACATTAATAGCCTTTGCTTTTTGTTTTGGTCTAGGTTTCTCGTTTATGTGTGAGAGAGAGGAGGAAGAGGGGGAGGGAGGGACTGTAAACTATGTATATGTCTCACGAAACTAAAAAGATTGTACGCGGAAGACTTTAACCGTTTGGGTTTGTTTTGTTTTTTTTTGGTCTTTTTTTTTCCTGGTAAATGTTTGTCTTCCATGCGGGTGTGGGGGGAGTGGTTGTAAAGATATTTGTGACGGGGCGGTAATTTGATTACCTCCCATGCGATCAGAGATAGATTATCTCCCATGCGATCAGAGACCTGCGGCAGCGTTGTGATTCTAAATCGGGACACACCTGCGAATTGTGCAACACTCTCTTTCGTTGGATGGTGGGTTTAAACCGCTATGTTGCTTTTGTTTTGTTCTCACAGTGGAATATAAAATATTTACGGTCAGTTTATTAGATTCCACATCTTCACAGGGGATTTGTGCCTTGTTTCCAGGAATCTGTACAGAGTTGGAATATTATGAGCCCATACGCACTGTGTTACAGTATTAACACTATACTGCATGTATTAACGTTTTTACTCGACTCCCAACATTCCGGCAATTTTGATGAGAGCTGTCTTGCTTTAAAAAAAACGTTTATTGGTTATCCAATCGTTCATTCCTAAGCACTTTGTGGCGCAGTTTGGGGATGAAACCAAACTACCATACCAAAACGTGGTTTGAGAAATGTAAATAAGTTTGTAGAGAAATGTTCATATGGCGAACCAACTGCAGTATAGTGTGTGTATTTGCATGTTACCGTGGAAAATATCGTGTCCTAGAATTTTATTTTTACATGTGAGCAAAAACTGGACATATGTTATTGCTCATCTCCTGTGATACTCCTGTCATGTTGTTCCCACACCTCTCATTTGGATCTCTCCTTCCCAAAGCCATTTCTAGGCTCACTGGGTCCAATTTACCTGAGAACGTTTATCGATGTTAGGCTGCCTCTCGGCCACCAATCGGAAAGGCCCTGCACTGCCGCTGGGTCACTTTGCTGTTGTTGAATGATACCTGTCTGAGCCGACGAACATAGAACACCACTTAGGCCTACTTTATTTTTTAACCACTGCAATTGTCTTAGTTGCGGAGCCAGACTGAGAGAGGTAGCCATCTAGGGTGACGACCTCCACAGCATCCTTTTGTGGTTTTGTCCTATGACCTTCCCCATCCTGAAGGCTCGGCACAAGCAGGGAAGTGAATGGGAGACCACACATTGGCAGCCGTCAGTCTCGGAAAACTATGGAGTTGCGCTCTAGGAGTTTTAAGGGGGACGGGATAGCCTAGTGGTTAGAACATTGCGCTCGCAATCTGACGACCCGGGTTCGATTCCCGTTCAAAGGGGGTATTTTCCCCTGGAGTTAACATCAGTGCTGTCTCCACTCTCCCCAAAAGTCCTTCGGATGACTATAAAACGAGGGTCCGTGTGCGAACGCAGGCGACATCTTGCGCACATTTAAAATTTCCTGTTTCCGCTTTTCGAAGAGTGGGCTATGTGGGGCCGGTGGGAACAGATGACAGAATTTCAAAACCGTTATACCACGGGATTTGGAGAAAATAAAGCACATAAGTGCTTATTCCATTATCCTCGATATAAAAGAATAAAAACAAATTTAAAATCGGGTACAGGGTCGGGTGTGGCTTGCCAGTCCGACACGGGAGTGACAGTCCCTATGGCAGAGGGCCCAGATGAAGTCTGACAATGCTGGTCTGTCTGTCTGTCTGCCTGGGCTGCAGCAGCCTTTCTTCTTCTCGCTCTCTTTGCCTCGTGCTGCTGAGCAAGTGCCTCTTCCAACTTGGAGAGAGAGACCTTTCTGCACAGTCTCTCTGTCTCCAGGATGACTGACCGTTTTGAGGGCTGTTGCTTCCCGGTTGTTCTGGTCGATGTTCAGGGTTTTAAATTTCTCTCTTGCACACACGTCTTTTGAATCGCAAGCTGGGGTCTGCCTGTGGGACGTTTTTTCCCCTGCACAAGTTCTCCATAGAGGAGACCTTTAGGGATTCATCCATGCGCACGACAATGGCCGAGCCAGCGCATACGATTCTGTTTCAGCAGTGTGTACATGCCACCTCGAGTGTAAAGCATTGCGATACTGGGGCCACGGAATCAGAGGTAACGTTCGTTAACCGCATGACGATCAGAGGTAACGAAGATGATAATTACAATGATGTTGATATGGAAGTGCATCTGCTTCGAGTTTACTTGACAGGGCTGTACTTCACACTTCCTATCATAACATATGCCCGAGAGATACAGACACCTGCAGTGTTGGTCAGGTAATTTGAGCAACGCTCTCAAACTCGCATTGGTAAAGTAATGAAGCTTGACTGTGTGGTCCCAAGTCTTCCCACTGAGCCCACAGCACACTCACTGTGGGTAGGAGCCGGCCTGAGTCCGAAAAATCCCCAATGGCTCTTATAGGATTCGAACCGGCGACCTTCCAGTCAGTAGTAACCCAGCGTATTGACCACTGCGCCATGGAGACTGGTGGTGATTATTGTTAACATTAGTAGTAGCAGCAGTAGTCGTAGCAGTAGTAGTCGTAGTAGAAATAATAGTAGTAGTCATATCATTATTGATAGCATGATCACTGACATTGTTGTTACCGTCATCATCGCCACCATCATCATCAATATTAGTGATGATGACGATGATGATTGTTGCTGTTGTTGTTATTGTTTTATGACTTGGACATAATCATTTCAGAACAGATTCTATATACGACGAGATCTCTCCCTTTTTTGTGATGTTCATAATAAGACTTGTTTTCACTTTTCCAAAACAAAGCAATATTTCTCTACACATATACACACACGCACGCACACAACCACACACACACACACACACTCACACACACACACACACACACACACACACACACACACACACACACACACACACACGTTTTTCTTGCTTATTTATATACTCACAGTTTTACCTGTTTACTAACTACTAAAGTACTTTCTTCCTTAAACACATACTGATATATGTACCTACCTGCCTGCCTGTCTACCTACCTATATACCTATCTACTTACCTTTCCAAGTTATGTGGTGGTTGGATCCCAGAAACCTTCCCCCCATCCACTAGACCGTGAGTGGTGGTCTGGGTGCTAGTCTTTTGGATGGGACGATAAACCGAGGTCCCGTGTATTACACATATTTCTTTAGCGCACGTAAAATAACCCATGGCAACAAGGGAGTTGTCCCTGGCAAAATTATGTAGCGAAAAGCCACTCTGGTAGGGAAACAGATGCATGCGCAGACAGGAAAAGAAAAAAACTCATGGGTGGCGCTGCTCTTGTGGCGACGCATTCTCCCCGGAGAGAGCAGCCCGAATTTCACGTAGAGAAATCTACAGTGACTTAAAGTGGTATGCAATACGATACAATACAGTACAATACAATGCAATGCAAAGCAATACGATATAATACAATGCAATACAGTACAATACAATGCAACACAGTACAATGGAGTGTAATACAATACAATACCATGCAATACAATACCATACCATGCAATACAACACAATACAAAGCAATACTATTCAATACATTACGATACAATACTATGCAATACAATACCATATCATACAATACAATACAATACAATATTCCTGAGGAGAGCTAGTCAAACCATCACAAGAACCCAGCCACCTTTTTTTTTTCTCTCTTTTTGTCTTCTTTTAAAAAAAAACACACACACAAAACTTTCCTATCTATGTGTGTATCCTTTCTCCCTATCAGAGAGGCTTTTTTTCCTTCAACAGAAATTGTCCAGGAACAAAACTGTCTTGTCAAACGAAAAACAAAACAAAAAAAGAATATAAAGTACACTCAAAGTTGACTTAGGAGATCGTAAACATCTCCCTCTTCCCCACCCCACCCACCTAATTCACAAGACACTGCCAAGGTTCGACCCATTGACTTCATGGACCCATGGGATTGAAGTCAAACGGTCTTAACCGCTCGGCTATAGCGTCCATGATTTGGGGGAACATTTGAACTGGGTGTAATGCCAGTTGTTGTTAAGGGGGGGGGGGGGGGGGGGGGGTAGGGGTTTGATCCGGATAGCATGCTATTGGCAAAACTGAGGAATGTATGGGTGGGGGGGGGGGGGGGTTATGCACTCGTGTGTGTTTCTTTATGCCCAAATTCCTTCGGTGGAGTTTTAAGTCTGGTGTTTATATCAACATGGTACTCAAATTTTACTCTTGACTGGCTGACTTTCTGCTGGTGCTTGCTAAGAGCTTTAAACCAACACATCAGGCAAAAGCTTGATGATTAGGGAGACGGTATAGCCTAGTGGTTAGAACATTGCGCTCGCAATCTGACGACCCGGGTTCGATTCCCGTTCAAGGGGATATCTTCTCCCTGGAGTTAACATCAGTGCAGACTCCACTCTCCCCCAAAAAGTCCTTCGGATGAGACTATAAACCGAGGCCCCGTGCGCGAACGCACGCAGAACATCTTGCGCACATGTGAAATCCTGTTCCACTTTTCGTAAGAGTAGGCCATCGTGTGCCGGTGGGAACGGATGACAGAATTGACAAAACTGCATACACACGGGGACTGGATGTAAAAAAGCACATAAGCGCTTATTCCATTATCCTCGATATATAGAATAAATAAATAAAACATAATAAATAAAGCTTATTGCCTGTTCTGCCATGATCAAAGTTGTTGTTTTTAAAAAGCTAAAATAAATATATATATATATAAAGTTAAAAAGATCAACGTTTAAAAAAAGCTGACGGTCCACGTGAAAAGAAAAACAAAACCCAATTATCTTGTCTCTTGTAACTGTGGGCTTTTTTGTTTGTTTATTGGTTTGTTTGTTTGTTTGTTTGTTTGTTTGTTTGTTTTGTTTTGTTTTTAACATGCGTAAACCAACACTTTTATGTCTGCATCAGACATTGAGTTAACAGCGATTGCGTTGGTAGATCACATTGATGGACCAGAAGACTTGCAGTATTCCTCGATATTTGTTATTTTATTTGTTGTTTGTTTGTTGCTTGTGTGATTCTTTGTTGTTGTTTTTCAAAGAACATATCTTCTTGTTGTTGGTTGGGGGAGTTTGGCGGGGTGAGTGGGAGGGGGTGGGGTTGTGTTTGTTTGTTGGGGTTTTTTTGTTGTCGAATTTTTTTGGGGGGGGGGGGGGGGTGGGTTTTTTTTGTTATTCGCGAATTTTTTGAATATAAAAAAGTAAAGATTCCACTTCAGTACCCCTTTCCTGGATGAGATTTTTTCAATTTGTATTGCACTATGGGAAAAAATGAAAATCTGATCTCAAAATATATTTTAAAAAGAAGAAAAAAATAAATAAAGTTTGGTGAATTTTTATTGTTGTTGTTTTTGTTCTGTTGCTGTAAGTTTGTTTCCTTTTTTGTTAGTTTATTATTGGGGGGGGTTTGGGGGGGGGAAGGGGGGGTTGGGTTTGTCAGCTTGGAATTTTGAAGGTGTCTTTTACGTTTTTTATCGGTTTTTAAACCCCCCCCCCCTCTCTCTCCTCTCTCTCTCTTCCCTCCCCCTCCTTCTCCCTCTTCCCCTTCCTCTTCCCCTCTTTTTAAAAAAAAAAAAACCTTTGGGGCAAGAGAATGTGGGTTTTTTTAAAAACAGCAAGCTTTTAAAAAAATAAATTTTGCAATTTTTGCCCCCCAAAAATAAACAACTTTTAAATTATTTTCTTAGTTTAAACCACACATAAAACATTTTTATATTTTTCATGGGAATTTTTTTTCACATTTTTAATATTTTTTTCCCCCCCCCTTCCCCCCCCAAAACTTTAAAACACCCACAAAAAACCAACACCCCCCCCCTCTTTTCCCCTCCCCCCTCTCCCTTCCTCCCCCCCTTCTCTCCTCCCCGGTTACTCAACAAAGTTTTCCCAAACAAATATTTTTTCATCAAACAAATTTTTAAAATTTTATAATCACAATTTTTTTAAAACAAATTACAAAAACACTAAATTTCAAATTTTTAAAATTTTTCAAACTTAAAAATTACAAATTTTTTAAAAACCCCAAAATTTTTACCACCTTAAAAAAACTTTTTAATTTTCCCCCCAAACCCCAAAAATATTTTTGAAAAAATTCCCCTCATTTAATATTTAAATAGCATTCTTTTCTTTTTTATTTTTTGTTTAGCTTCAATCCCCAAGGACAAAGAGATTATTGTAGTTCGCTCCATTTTGGGTACTTTTGCTATGTTTTTTCTGTTTGAACTGGTTTTGGTCTTATTTTATTATGAACCTTTTTTTCCTCCTTTTTTTTTTGTTAAATTTTTTTATATTGCTGTCAACAGGATTGATATTCGCAATGGTTTTCTATGTTCAACATTAACTTATCAACGACAAACTTTAATAACTTAAAACTTCAAAGGAGAATTTATGTTATTTAATATGTTACTCTTTTCTAAACCATGTAAGATGCCGTAATCCTGAAATGAATCGTTAGTCTCGTTGAATGTGCTTAAAAACTGAATTACAAGATTATTTGACATTCGTATTGTATGAAAGATTGCATCGCTATTGCTAAGTCGGATTTATGGAACATAATCAATAGTGTCGGGATGTTGTTGTGGTTGTTTTCTGTATGTCTTCTCTCATTAGTTATGTTAGGGGACGGGATAGCTCAGTGGTCGGAGCACTCGCTTTCCCCCAGCCAAGTTAAGCAGCGTCGAGCGTGGTTACCAGTTGGATGGGTGACCGTTTGCGCGCCTTGGCTTCAGTACAGTTCCCCCAGTTCACCCAGCTGTAAATGGGTACCTGCCCCCTTTAGGGTCAGGGAAGGTAAAGCAGCGAGGGAGAGGAGATGGGCGCCGCCGTCAATATGCTGGCCCCTAGAGAAGTGAGGTCTCTGACGCCTCGCTCCCCTACGACCTTATAGGTTATGGGACACCTTTACCTTTACCTTTACCTTTACCTTTTACCTTTACCATTAGTTATGTTGGTGCCTGGTGATCAAAATGGCGTGAGTAGCTGTACAGAAATACCAAGTTTAAAACCCTGTGTTGTTGATAAGGGAAGATTTTCACGTACGTATAATTATGAGTGCACATTGTCATTAGATTCAGTCTTGCATTTTGTGAAATCATTATTCTTTTCCATTGTGCCCATATCCCACCCAAATCCCTTTTGATGTATTGTAGCCTGAGGCCGATGTACTATTTCAGAGTTCTCTCTGTCTGTCTGTCTGTCTGTCTGTACTGTTTCAGAGTTCTCTCTGTCTATCTGTGTGTGTGTGTGTGTGTGTGTGTGTGTGTGGTGTGTGTGTGTGTGTGTGTGTGTCTCTCTCTCTCTCTCTCTCTCTCTCTCTCTCTCATCTCTCTCTACTCTCTCTCTCTCTGTGTGCTCATGATTGTTACGCATAATACTCTTGTTTATATTATATTTATATATATATATATATTATATATATATATATATATATATATATATATATATATATATAAACAAGAGTATGTACATATAATAGCAAATGTGTATATAGAAAAGTACAACATATGTGCGCATGCTCGCGCGCGCGCGCGTGTGTGTGTGTGTGAGCGCGCACGCGCGCGCGCGTGCTCTTATTTATCAATATGAAAGGTCAAACATATATTTTAAAGATGAAGGAAGGGGTTGTAAAACAGCATAGGCCTAAATCTAAGTGATGAGTTTTGAAATGTACCAAAACATTTTATTTTTGAAGAAAACTATGAAATATAAAAAAAAAATTTTTTAAAAAACAAACAAGAATTACTTTGAACCTTCTGGATGCGTATGGGTTTACACCGAGTGCCAATGATGATAAGTGTGTGTGTGTGTGTGTGTGTGTGTGTGCGTTGTGTGTGTGTTGTGTGTTGTGCGGCGCGCGCCCGTGTGTGTGTTTCGTGTGTGTTTTTGTACATTTGAAATTGTTATTATTGTTGTTGTTATTGGTTGTATGTGTAAGAATATGTTGAATCCTAGTGCTTTGATTTGTTTTGTAGTAAAGTAGTAGTAGTAGAAGAAGTAGTAGTAGTAGTAGTAGTAGTAGTAGTAGTAGTAGTAGTAGTTACTACAGACAACTTGTCCATTTTTTAATTTTGAAGATTTAGTTGATTTTTTGTTGTGGATGGGGTTTAAGTCTATTTGTTTTGACGTTGTTGTTTTTTCATTTGTCTTGCCCAATATTGATTTCTACAAGCCAAATTGTATAACCTTTGTGGTTTGTGTGTGTGTGTGTGTGTGTGTCATGCGTGCGTGCGGGCGTGCGTGGTGTGTGTGTGTGTGTGTCAGTGCGTGCGTGCGTGTGTGTGTGTGTACACATTTGAATTTTTTTAGAACTATTAATTGTTGTTGGTTGCATGGTACACATACATTTGAATTTTTTTTATAACTATTAATTGTTGTTGCTTGCATGGCTGTGTAAGAATAGGTTGAATGCAAACGCTTTGATTTGGCTTTGCAAGATTTATGAATATATACATTCCATTTATTATTACTATTATTATCATTATTATTGTTGTTGTTGCTGCTGCTGCTGTTGTTTGTTTGTTTGTTTTAGTTGTAACTATTATCATCATCATTGTTGTTATTGTTATTATCATCATCGTTATTATTATTATTATTATATTATTATTATTGTTGTTGTTGTTGTTGTTGTTATCATCATCATCATTGTTGTTATTATCATTATTACTATTATTATTATTACTATTATGAACCTAAGTTACGTAAGGAAATGGCATTGTGAATGTTGGTGATTTGAGATCAAGCTTTAACGAGAGAACTGTTCTACAAGTCGTCTGAGAGTGTGTTCTTTGAGAAGAATGGACACCAAAAGGTATCCCAATAACCTATGCGATCCTAGGGGAGTGAGGTGTCAGAGACCTCAACTTCTCTAAGGGTCAGCATATTGAGGGCGGCGCCCATCTCCTCTCCCTCGCTGCTTTACCTATGATATAAAAAAGGTAAAGTTAAAGGAGTCCCATAACCTATAAGGTCGTAGGGGAGCGAGGCGTCAGAGACCTCACTTCTTTAGGGCCAGCATATTGAGGGCGGCGCCCCTCCCCTTCCCTCGCTGTTTTAAACCTTTCCCCTGCCCCAAAAAGAGGTCGGGTCCCCTTTAAGCTGGGTGAACGGGGGAAAATTGTACTGAAGCCAAGGCCGAAAAGGGTTTCCCCATCCAACGGGGAAAACCCGCTCGACGCTGTTTTAATTTGGCTGGGGGAAAGCGATGGCCCCGCCACTGGTTTATCCCGTCCCATAAAGGTTTAAAAAACCACGAAATATATCATTCCCCGGGGAAAACAGAATAGAAAACCCTAAAAAAACAAATTTGTAAAGCGATTTAGGAGATTTCCCCCAACCCCAATTTGCATCCCATGCACACGAACTTTATCCACACTCCTCATTTCACCACACACTTAACACACCAGACCACACACACCCCACTTAAACACCACCCCCACCCGCACACACACCACTCACCACATATACTTACACCACACGACCCCACCCCGCATTACCCAGACACAAAACCTCCCAAACACCACACCACAAAAACACACAAAACCCCAAAAAACAGATCCTTTACATTTAACACACTCCCCCAAACCCCAAACAAAACTCACACACACACTTAAAACCACACACTAACCACATTTGCTCCCCCACTTACAACACACACCCCAAAACACAAACCACACACAAACACACAAAGACCTCGGGGCTAGAGCTCCCGAGATTCACCAAGGGGTTTGGAGGGATTTGGGGGGGGGGGTGTAGGGGGGGGGGGGGGCGGGAAGGGGGGGGGGGGGGGGGGGGGGGGGGGGGGGTTTGGGGGGGGGGGGGGGGGGGGGGGGGGAACCTTTTTAAGGTAGCTGTTGCAAAGAAAGAAAGGGAAATGTCAGTGAATTTGTGTACCGGCATAAAAACACCAACGGGAGGCACAGGCGAAGACATAAGGGGAAAAATAAAAAAAGCCCGCCAAGCATTTGCCATCTTAAAACCCGTACGGAGAACAAATCGATTCCACAACCCCCAAAAGCTCAGGATCTTCAACTCCAACGTAAAGTCTGTGCTTCCTAGGGTCAGAAACTTGGCGGGTCTCAACACCAGCTCCCCCAAGATCCAGACCTTCATCAACGGTTTGTCTCCGGCAGATCCTTCATCTCAGATGGTTCGACAGGTGCCAAGTACCGACCTGTGGATGAGGGCGAACCAACAGCTATGGAAGTCCAAGTAAGGCGGCGAAAGTGGCGTTGGGTCGGCCACCCCCTACGGAAGGAGCTTGCAACATCTCCAGAAAAAGCGCTCGAGTGGAACCCGCAGGGGAAAAGGAAGAGAGGGCACCCCAAACAGACCTGGAGGAGAAGCCTGCATAGTGAGCTGAGAGACTCCAGCCTGACATGGGAAGAGGCTAAGACCCTTGCCAGAGACAGGAGAAGGTGGAGGGACGCTGTTGAGGCCCTATGCTCCGCTAGGAGCTACAAGGACTAAGAAGAAGAAGAAGGTAGCTGCATTACGACTTCAAGGATGGTATCTGAACACGACACCTGTGTGCGTGCGGGTTTTGTTTTTTTGTTGGTTTGTTTGTTTGGGTGTGTGTTTGTTGGTCTTGTTTTTTGTTTGTTTTGTTGTTGTTGTTTGTTTGGGTTTTTTTTTTTTTTGGGGGGGGGAGCTGTCACCCCTTTCCTACTGGCACCAAATAGCCTACTCTTCCGAAAGGCGGAACGGGGTTGTTTTTTTAATGTTGTGTGTGTGTGTGTGGGGTGGGGTGTGGTGTTTTGGTGCTTGTGTGTGTGTGTGTGCTTGTGTGTAAGTTTGTTTTGTGTCGTGTGTGGTGTAAGATGGGATGCGTTGCGTTCGCACACGGACCCTCGGTTTATCGTCGTCTCATCCGAGAGACTTTTTGGGGAAGGGAGGGAGGGGGGGGGGGGGGGGGATGCGTGTTTGAGTCCAGAAAAGGAGGAAGCTCAGATGGTACGTACGGGCATGTGACAAGATCAGATGGGCTCTCCACGACCACACTGCAAGGAACAGTGCAGGGGAAGAGAAGGCGAGGCAGGCGGAAAGAAGAAGAAAATGGGGCAGACGAACACTTGATCACTGAATGGCCCGGGGAAGAGCTTCTTCGCAACCCAGGCACTTGCCCACAACCGCCGCAAGTGGAGCCAGCTGGCGCAACTTTCGTCACTGCAGTGCCCCTACGACCCCCCCCCCCCCCCCCTCGGGGTGGGGTGGGTGGGGGGTTTTTGGGTGAGAAAAAATGAATGAGATGGGGGCGAGTTGAGTCAGTATTCATGTAGCTTGGGAAAAAACTTCCCAAAAACGGACGCCTCCAAAGGGGTTTGGGCCCCGGACCTTCAGATCACTGAGGAAATCCCCTTCAAAACCACTGGGTTTAAAAACCCTTTGTTTTCCCCCCCAGGCTTGATCTTTTATCCCTACCCTTTTACCCCCCCCTTCCCAACCTTTCCACCTATCCCGTGTCTCAGGACCGTGGGGAAGCACTATCACTGAAGATTTTGCAACCAGCTTCCCCAAAACTCCCTCCCGGTTTTTTTCGTTTTCCCCGTAGAGAGTGGGGATGGAGGGAAGGGGGGGGGTGCGGGGTTTAAAGGTTTAGTACCCTTTTTTAGTATCGGGGTGTAGGGGCGGGGGGGGGGGGCTCTTTTGGGGTTAGAAACCTGTTCCCAAACTAGGGTGGGGGGGGGGGGTTGTGGTTGAGGTAAGTACCTATTTTAGTACCTGGGTGTGGGGGGCTGTGGTTGATTAGTACCATTTTAGTACCTGGGGTGTGGGGGGGCTTTTGGTTGGGGTTTATTTCCAATGTATTTCCTGGGGTGTAGAAAGGGTGTGGTTGGGGGAGTACCTATAAGTCCCGGGGGTTTTAAAGGGGGGCTGTGTTTGAGGTTTCCCCATTAGTTCGGGGGGTGTAGGGGGCAGTGGTTGGGGAAAGTACCGGGGGGTGTAGGGGGGGGGGTTTATGGTTTAAAGGTAGTACCTATGTAGTCCCCTGGGGAAAAGGTTTGGGTTTCGGGTTTGGGGTTTAGTACCTATTTTTTTTACCTGGGGTTGTAGGGGGGGGGGCTTTTGGTTGAGGTTTTAGTCCCTATGTAGTATTTGGGTGAAAGGGGAGGTTTGGGGTTGAGGTAGTACCTATGTAGTACCTGGGTTTTGGGGGGCCCAAAGGGTTGGGGTTTAAGTACCTTTTTTTCCTTTGGGGTGTGGGAGGGGGGTTGGGTTGAGGTATTTACCATGTAGTACCGGGGTGTTGGGGAGATGGGGTTGGGGTTTAGTACCTATTTTGTCCCGGGGGGGAAAGGGGAAAGGAGGTGGTTGGGGAAGTACCTATGTAGTCCCTGGGGTGTAGGGGGGGGGGTTTGTGGTTGAGGTAGTACCTTTTGTAGTCCCGGGGATGTAGGGGGGCTGGGTTTAAAATGTACCTATGTAGTACCGGGGGTGTGGGGGGACTGTGGTTGAGGTTTACCTTTCTGTAGAAATGTGGGGTGTGGGGGGGGGGTGAGGTAGAAACCTAGGGTATTATCTGGGGTGTAGGGGGGAAGGTTGGGGTGGTACCTATGTAGTCCCCATGGGGTTAGGGGGGTTTGTGGTTGAGGAAAAACCTATGAAGTACCTGGGGTTTAGGGGGGGGGGGGTTGTTTTTAGTATATGAAATTAACCTGGGGTGTAGGGGGGGCTGTGGTTGGGGTTTAAAAACCTATGTATTTACCGGGGTTTTGGGAGGGCTGGGGTTTTAGGAAAGACCAAATGTAGTACCGGGGGTTTTGGGGGGGGGGGGGCTGGGGTTGATTTTTGTACCTATATTGCCCGGGGTTTTGGAGGGAGGGGGGCTGTGGTTTGGGGGTTATACCTATGTGTACCTGGGGTAAAGGTGGGGGGTGGTTGGGGTTAAAAGTACCTATGAAATTTTACCAGGGGTGTAGGGGGGGGCTGTAGTTGGGGTAGTACCAAATGTAGTCCCTTGGGGGGTTAGGGGGGTGTTGTTGAGGAAAGCCCTATGTAGTACCTGGGGTGTAGCGGCGGGGTTTAAAAGTATTTTTAAAAACCCTTTGTAGTCCCGGGGGGTGTGGGGGAGGGGGGCTGTGGTTGGGTTTGTATTTATGATTCCGGGGGTATGGAAGGCTGGGGGTTGGGGTTTAGCCCTATGTATCCCTGGGGTTTTGGGGGGGCTGTGGTTGGGGTATACCTATGTGTACCGGGGATGTGGGGGGCTGGGGTTTGAAATGTACCTATGTATTTACTGGGGTTGTGGGGTGGACTGTGGTTGAGGTAGCCCTATGTAGTCCCTTTGGGGTTTTTAGCGGGCTGGGGTTTAAAAGGGTAATCTCCCCAGTCCCTTTGGGTTTTGGGTGCTGTGGTTTGAGGAAAAAAAAACCTTTATTTCCCCGGGGTTTTAAAGGGGGGGGGGGGGGGGTTAGGTAGTACCTTTTAAGTATCGGGGGGTGAAAGGGGGGGAAGGTTGAGGTAAAACCTATGTAGTACCGGGGGTTTAGGGGGGCTGTGGTTTGGGGGTTAGTCCTAGGGTAGTACCGGGGGTGTGGGGGGGGGGGCGGGGTTTTGGGGTTTTAGTACCTATTCTCCCTGGGGTGTAGGGAGGGCTGGGGGTGGGTACCCCCTATGTAGAAACTGGGAAAAGGGGGGGGTGGGGTTTTGGGGTGTACCAAATATATTCCCTTTGGGTGAAAAGAGGGGGGTTTGGGGTTTTGAGGAAAGGAAACCAAAGTAGTCCCGGGGGTGTGGGGGGGGGGGCGCGGTGGTTGAGGTATTACCTATGTAGTACCGGGGGTGTGGGGGGGGTTTGTGGTTGGGGGGAAGTACCTAGGGTTATCCCGGGGTGTAGGGGGGGCGTGGTTGAGGTTTTAACCTATGTGTACCGGGGGTTTGAAAGGGAGGGCTGTGGTTGGGGTTAGTACCTATGTTACCGGGGGGAAAAGGGTGGGCTGTGGTTGGGGAAGTACCTATTTTAGTCCCGGGGATGAAAGGGGGGGGGGCGGGGTTTTGAGGTAGTCCCTATGTGTCCCGGGGGTTTAAAGGTGGGCTTTTGGTTGGGGTTGAAACCTATATAGTACCGGGATTTAGGGGGGGGGGCTGGGGTTGAGGTAGTATTTTGTAGTCCCCGGGGGTTAAAGGTGGGTTTGTGGTTGAGGTAGTCCCTATGTAGCCCCTTTGGTTTTAGGGGGGGATTTTGTTGAGGAGTCCCTATGTAGTACCTGGGGTTGGGGGGTTGGGGTTGAGGTAGTACCTATGTAGTACCTGGGTGTAGGCGCTGGGGTTTTAAAGTATACTTTTTTGGAAAACCGGGGTGTAGGGAGGGGGGCTGTTTTGAGGTGTATTTAAAGGGTATCCTGGGGTGGGGAAAGGTGTGGTTGGGGGAAAAGTCCTATGTAGTACCTGGGGTGTGGGGGGGGGCTGGGGTTTGGGGTTTTTAGTCCCCGGTAGTACCGGGATGGGGGGGGGTGTGGTTGAAATTACCTATTTAGTACCTGGGGGTAGGTGGACTGTGGTTGGGGAAAGTTTTTGGTATACCGGGGGTTTGTAGCAGGGTGAAAGTTGAGGTGTACCTCTGCAGTCCCTTTGGGGGGTGTAGGGATCTGGGGTTAAGGTAGTACCTCTGTAAAACGGGGGTGGGGGGGGGGGGTGAGGTAGTCCCTATGTAGTACGGGGGTGTGGGGGGGGAAGGGTTTTAAAGGAAATTTACTAGGGTATTTAACCTGGGTTTAGTGGGGCTGGGGTTTGGGTATACCATGTAGTACCTGGGGTGTGGGGGGGGGGGGCTGGGGTTTGAGGTAGTCCCTTATGTGTACCGGGGGTGTAGGGGGGTTTTTTGGTTGAGGTGTCCCTAGTAGTACGGGGGGTAAAGGTGGGCTTGGGTTTGGGGGTAGTCCTAAAAATTACCTTTGGGGGTAAAGGGGGGGGCTGGGGTTTGGGGTGTCCCTATGTAGTCCCGGGGGGTTTTTATTTGGGGGGGGGCGGTTGGGGTTTTTTGAGGTTTTTCCTTTATGTATTTTATTTTGGGGTTTTTGTAGGGTTTGGATTTTTGGGTTTTTTGTTTTGTTTTGGGGAAAATTTGGGGTTTTGGGGTTTAGTTAGCCTTTTTGGGGTGTAGGGAGGGGGTTTTGGTTGTTGGGGTTAGTTTTTTTTGTATGGGGGGGGGGGGGGGCTGTGGTTGGGGTATTCCCCATGTATATTTTTGGGGGTTTTTTAAGGGGGGCTGGGGTTGGGAGGAGTACCATGTAGTCCCGGGGGGTTTAAAAGGGGGGCTTTTGGTTGGGGTAAAATTTATTTACCTGGGGTGTAGGGGGGGGGCTGGGGTTGAGGTAGTACCTAGGTAGTACCGGGGGTTAAAGGGGGGTTTGTGGTTGGGGGTTAGTCCCCTGTAGTATCGGGGTTGTGGGGGGCTGTGGTTGGGGTTTAAGTCCCTTTGTTTTTCCTGGGGTGGGGGGGGGGGTGTGGTTGAGGTAGTATTTATGTAGTCCGGGGGGTTTAAAGGGGCTGTGGTTAAAGGTGTACCTATTAGTCCCGGGGGGGAAAAAGGAGGTGGGGTTTGAGGTAGCCCCATGTAGTATTTGGGTTTGGTGGGGGTGGGTTTTAGTAGTCCCTTATGAAAGCCTGGGGGGGTGGGGGGGGGCTTGGTTGAGGAAAGTCCCTTATGAAGTCCTGGGGTAAAGGGGGGCTTGTTGGGTTTTAGTCCCTATTGTACCGGGGGTGAAAGGGGGGGGGTGTGGTTGGGGTTAATACCTGAAATACCGGGGGGTTTTGGGGGGGGTGTGGTTGGGGTTTATACCTATGTGTACCGGGGGTTAAAGGGGGGGGGTTTGGGGTTTGAGGTAGTACCTAAGTGGGTAACCGGGGGGTTAATGGGGGTTGGGGGTTGAGGTATTACCTATTAGTACCGGGGGTTAGGGGGGGGGGTTGGTTTGGGGTTTAGTACCTTGAAAGTACCTGGGGTGTGGGGGGGGGGGGTTTGGGGGTTGGGGTAGTACCTATGTATCCGGGGGAAAAGGGTTGGGCTTGGTTGAGGTAGTCCCTATTAGTACCTGGGGTGTAAGGGGGTGTGGTTGGGTGGGCCCATTAAGTACCTGGGGTGTGGGGGGGGTTGGGGTTTAAGGAAGTACCTATGTAGTACTGGGTGTGGGGGGGGGGCTTGGTTGAAATAGTCCCTATGTATACCGGGGGTTTAAAGGGGGTTTGGGTTTTTGGGGTTTTGTACCATTAGAAACCTTGGGGGGAGGGGGGGGGGAGGTATACCTCTGTATTTCCCTGGGGTGAAAGGGGGGGGGTTGGGGGGTTGTACCTATGTAGTCCCGGGGGTGTGGGGGCTGTGGTTAAAATTAGTACCTTGTGAAATGGGGTGTAGGGGGGGGTTGAGGTTTTAGAAATTTATGTATTTTGGGGGTTTTTAGGGGGGGGGTAAAGGTAGTACCTATGTAGTATTGGGGTGTAGGGGGGGTTTTGGGGGTATTTCCCCTTGAAATTTAATTTTTAAAAAAAAACTTTAAACCCAAAAAAAAAATTGGGGGGTGTGGGGGGGGTTGGGGTTTGTACCTATGTAGTTTGGGGGGGTAGGGGGGGGTTTTGAGGTATACCTAGGGTATTTATTTGGGGTTTTTAGGGGGGGTTTTGAGGTATTACCTTTGTACCTGGGGGGTGGGGGGGGGGTTTGAGGAAAGTACCTATGAATTTTCCTGGGGTGTGGGGGTGGGGTTTAGGAAATACCTAGGGAGTCCCGGGGGGAAAAAGGGGGTGGGGTTGATTTTGTACCTAGTATACCGGGGGTTTGGGGGGGGGCTTTGGTTGAGGTAGTACCTATTTTTGAACCGGGTGTGGGGAAAGGCTGTTTTGAGGTAGTACCTTGTAAAACCGGGGGTTTTAAAAGGGGGCTGGGGTTGGGGTTAGTACCTTGTAGTACCGGGGTTTTGGGGGGGGGGGGCTGGGGTTGGGTAGTAAAAGAAGTACCTGGGAGTGGGGAAGGCGGGGGGGTTGGGGTTTTTAGTACCAATTTTGTCCCGGGGGTTTAAAGGGGCTGTGGTTTAAAATTATTTACTTTGTATTACCTGGGGGGGTGGGGGGGGGTGTGGTTTGGTAGTATTATTTATCCCTGGGGGGGGAGGGGGCTGTGGTTTAAAGGTAGTACCAATGTAGTCCCTTGGGGTAAAGGTGGGCCCGGGGGGGGTTGGGTTCAGGAGAAATGTAGTACCGGGGGTTTAAGGGGGTGTGGTTGGGTATACCTATTAGTCCCGGGGTGTGGGAGGGGGTTGGTTTAAAGGTAGTACCTATGTAGTCCCGGGGGTTTAAAGGGGGGGGGTTTTGAGGTGGGCCCGATTTTGTACCGGGGGTTTAAAGGGGGTTTTGGGGTTTGAGGTTTTTTCCCAAAATTATCCCTTTGGGGGTTTTGGGGGGGGGTGTGGTTAATTTTAGTACCTATGAAAGAACCGGGGGTTTTGGGGGGGGGGGTTGGTTGGGTATTCCCATGAGACCGGGGGAAAAAGGGGGCTTGGTTGAAAAAAGTACTATTTGTCCCGGGGTGTAGGGGGGGGGGGGTGGTTGGAGGTTTTTACCAAATGTAAACCGGGGGTTTTAAGGGGGGGGTTGGTTGGGAGTTTTACCTAGTAGAACCGGGGGTGTAGGGGGGTTTTGGGGTTTAAAAATAGTCCCCTATGAATTACCGGGGGTAAAGGGGGCTGGGGGGGGTTGAGGTTTAGTACCTAGTATACCGGGGGGTTGAGGGGGGGGCTGTGGTTGGGGTAGTACCTATTAGTCCCGGGGGAAAGGGGGGTTTGGGGTTTGGGGGTATACCTATGTAGTACCTGGGGAAAGGGGGCTGTGGTTGGGGGTAGTACCTATTTAGAAACCGGGGGGTGTAGGGGGGGCGGGTGGAAAAAGGTAGTACCTTTGAAAACCCTGGGGGAAAAGGGGGGCTGGGGTTGAGGTAGTAAAATGTAGTACCTGGGGGTAGGGCGGTGGTTGGGGGAAAAGTACCTATGTAGAAACCTGGGGTGTGGGGGGGCTGTGGTTGGGGGTGTACCTTGTATACCGGGTGTGGGGGGGGGGCCTGGGGTTTAAAATGTATTTTTTGTGTGCCTGGGGTGAGGGGTTTGGGGTTTGGATTAGTACCTATTAGTCCCGGGGGTTTGAAGGGGGGCTGGGGTTGGGGGTTTTAGTCCCTTGAAAACCTTTGGGTGGGGGGGGCTGTGGTTAAAATAGTACCTTGAGTTCTGGGGTGTAGGGGGGGGTTTTGAGGTAAAACCTATTAGAAATTGGGGTTTTAGGGGGGGGTTTTTTGGGGGAGTACCTTGAGTCCCGGGGGTTTTAAGGGGGCTTGGTTGAGGTAGTACCTTGTTATGGGGTGAAAGGGGGGGTGGTGGGTTAAGTACCTATGAAACCTCTGGGGTGTAGGGGGGGTTGGGGGTTGAGGTATACCATGTAGTCCCGGGGTTTGGGGGGCCCTGGGTTTGGGGTTTAGTACCTATGTAGTCCCGGGGGTTGGGGGGGGGCGTGGTTGAGGTAGTACCTAGTAGTACCTGGGGGTAGGGGGGGCTGTGGTTGGGGAAAACCTATGTAGTCCCCGGGGGTGGGGGGGTTTTTGGGGTTAAAATAGTCCCCAAAATGTAGTCCCGGGGAAAAGGGGGCTGGGGTTGAGGTAGTTCCTTTAGTATTTTTGGGTGTAAGGGGGGGTGGGGGAAGTACCTAGTAGTTCGGGGTGTTTAGGGGGGGGTTAAAATAGAAACCTATGTAGTATTGGGGTTTAGGGGGGGCTGGGGTTTTGGGTTTTCCTTTTTAGTAGGGGGTGTAGGGGGGGGGGGAGGTAGTACCTATTAGTATCGGGGGTTTTAGGGGGGGGGGGTTTAGAAAACCTAGGGAAGTCCCGGGGGTTTGGGGGGGGGGCTGTGGTTGAGGTAGTCCCTATGGTCCCCTGGGGGGGAAGGGGGGGTTTTTGGGGGTTGAGGTAGTACCTATGTAGTATTGGGGGGGGGGGGGTTGGGGTTTATTACCTATGAAGACCGGGGGTTGGGGGGGGGGGGCTGGGGTTGGGGTTTAGTCCCTATGTAGTACCTGGGGGGGTAGGGGGGGGTGTGGGGGGTTAGTACCTATGTTTTACCGGGGGTTTGGGGGGGGCTGTGGTTGGGGTAGTACCTTTTAGTACCGGGGGTGTAGGGGGGGGCTGTGGTTGGGGTTTTAGTACCTATGTTAACCGGGGGTTAAAGGGGGCTTTTTTTTGAGGAATTACCTATGTAGAACCTGGGGTAAAAAAAGGGGGCTGTGGTTAAAGGTTAGTCCCTTTATTAGTCCCGGGTGTGGGGGGGGCTGTGGTTGAGGTGTACCTATTAGTCCCGGGGGTTAAGGGGGTGTGGTTAAAGGTATTACCTTTGAGAAACCTGGGGTGTAGGGGGGGGGCTGTGGTTGGGGTAGTATTTAAGAAACCTGGGTTTTGTTGGGGGCTGTGGTTAAAGGTAGAACCTAGGGTCCCTGGGGGGGGAGGGGGTTTTGGGGTTTTGAATTTTTTTATTTGGGGTTTTCCGGGGGTGTGGGAGGGGGGCTGTGGTTGGGTATTTATTTATGTAGTCCGGGGGTGTAGGGGGCTGTGGTTGAGGTGTACCAAATGAGTCCCGGGGGTTTAGGGGGGGGGCTGGGGTTAAAGGTAGTACCTAGGTGGTATTTAGGGGGGGGGTGTTGGAAAAAAATAAAATAAATTTATTTTTAAAAACCCAAGTAAAGGGCAATGTTTTATATACCATTATACCGGGGAAATGGGGGGAATGGGGTTTAAGGTAGCCCCTATCAAAGGCATCGGGGGGTTTTGGGGAGGGCTCTTTTTAAAGATAGTCCCTCTTTTGTACCGGGGGGTGTGGGGGGTTTTTTTTTGATTTTAGAAACCCTATGAAGTACCGGGGGTTTTGTAGGGAGGGGGTGGGGTTGATTTTAGTACCTATGTAGCACTTGGAGTGTAAAAGGGTTTGGGTTGAGGTAATACCTTGTAATCCCGGGGGAGGGGGGGTTTTTTGGTTGGGGTTTTTAGTACCAATGGGGTTATTTGGGAGTATAAAAGAGGAACTGGTTGGGAAAGTACCTATGTATTTCCCTGGGGTAAAAGTGATTTGGGGGTTGAGGTAGTACCAAAGGGGACCGGGGGTGTAGACCCGGAAAGGGCTGTGTTAAAGGTAGTACCTAGGGTAAAAACCTGGGGGGGGGGTTTTGGGGTTGAGGTAAAAAACCTATGTTAGTTGGGTATAAAAAGGGGCATGGTTGAGGTAGAAAAACCTAAAATTTTACCGGGGGGAAAAAGTGGCTGTGGTTGAGGTTTTTACCTATGATACCTGGGGTGAGAGCGGATGGGCTGTGGTTGAGGTATTTCCCCATGTAGTACCTGGGGTTTCAGGGCGGGGTTTGGAGGGTTTACCTCTTTTAGAAACCTTGGATGTGGGGGGGGCCGGGGGTTGATGTAGAACCTCTGTAGTATCGGGGGTTTGTAGGGGGGTGGGGTATTACCTATTTAGTATCTGGGGTGGGGGGGGGTTTGGGTTTTGAGGTATTCCCTATGTAGTACCTGGGGTTTAGGGGGGCTGGGGTTTAGGTAGAAACCTATGTAGTACCGGGGGAAAAGGCGGGGGGCTGGGGTTTTGGAGGTAGTCCCAGGGATTGCGGAGTATAAGTGGACACGGTTGGGGGGAGTCCCAATGTAAGAAACCTGGGGTAAAGGGGGGCCGGGGTTAAAGGTAGTACCCATTTTAGTACCTTTTTTTATTTTTTTTTTAATTATTTTTTTTTAAATTTTCCTTTTGTTGTTCCCAATACTTTTGCTTGAAAAGATTTCAATATCAAAAAATTTAAACTAGACATAACAAAAAAAATAACGTATATACAGCATTCCTCAAAATTTACATACATATACCATACAAACAATACATACATACATATATACATAAATTTATACAAAAACGCATTTTATACAGTACAAAATTCATTCCCTTTCCCAAATCTGAAAAAAATTTTACACAGTTTTTAAATTTTGCCTTCCCCCCCCCCCCCATTACAGGGGGGCCCCTTTTTGGGGATGTTTTTTGGGGTTTTTTTTTGTCCAAAGCTGTGTGTTTTTTAAAGTTTTTTTTCATCCTTTAGTGAAAAAAAACAATGATTTGTGGGTTTTCCATTCTTTTTCGAATTTCATAAGGTTTTTTGGGGCAATTTTTGCATTATACGCTGGGTTTTTTAAATCTTTTGTTAGCGTGCTGAAAAACAAAAATTTGGGGGACTTTGTCTGTCAATTTTGCATCTTAGTGTGTAATTTTGCAACAACTTTACAAATCAAAGGTCTTTCTTTTTTAATGTGTTGGTCCCCCCAAAAAAAAATATAAATTACGAAAAATGAATTTACAGACATTTGTGCATCTTTTCTTTAAAACATGTTCTAAATTGTCCAAAAATTTCAATATTTTTACAATCCCAAAAAATGTTCATCGAGTCTCTGGCTCTTTACAAAAAAAAATGTTGTGTTCTAAACCCTTGCTTTCACCCACTTTTGTAGAAATAAAGCGGTAATTATTCTCATTGAGCCATTTTATTTTTACATTTTTAAATTTTATTATTTTTACAAAGTTTATCTTTCCAATGGAAAATTTCATGTAGTTTTTTGCCCCTTTTGTGCAAAAATTTTGGAAATTGTTTTGTCGAACCAATATTCAAATATTTTTTTGTCCCCTTTTACACTATCAATGATCCGCATACTGGGGGTTCTTTTGAATTTTCTTAGTTGTAAACATTTTGTATCCCAGCTTCTTATGTACTGTTTCATTGAGAAATCCATCCATGAAACGTAAAAAAATAAAATAGGCCTGCCACAGCTTAATGAAATCTTTGTAATTAATAAATTCCCTTTTCATTGAGAAAGTTTTAATACAATATCCCTTTCGTATTAAAACTGTGTTTGATTACTTTATTCCCTACTGTATATTTTCATTGTAAAAAACGGTTCAGAGAGCATTTCCGGCATTGAGGACTAATGCAACGGAAAAATCATAACTTTAAACGTATGTGCCCAAAAAAAGGATTGATTTTGAAAATGTGGCGTTATATCGATCCATACTTCAAGTCTGAAAGGGATATTTTTTTTTCCCTGCAATATTTATCCATTTGGTTTTTACATTTCTAATTTTTTTTTATCCATAAATTTTTCACGCTAAAATATTTTTTTAATGGGTATGCCATCCCTCCTTGATAACGGTTTAAATAGCCGTTTTCCCCTATTCTATCTTGTTTATTGTTCCAAACAAACTGGAAACATAGCTTTTGTAGACTTTTTATAAAAGGGGCGGTGGACTGGTAATAACACCACAGGGAAAAATTTTTGACAAGATAAGAGCTAAAAGGGGCAATTCTGCCAATGGAGTAAAAACTCTTTGAAACCAAACTTTAAAAAACGTTTTTAATTTCGAAAATTTATCTTTATATTTCATATTTTCACATTTTTTAATTTTGGGGGTAAACCAATTCCAAATCTTAATTTGGGGGGATTCCACATCATTTTTAGGGGGGGACAGAACAACACTTTATTTTTTTTTATTCCAAACCTATAACTTGACTTTTGTCACTTTTCATGATAAAACCTGATTTTTTTCCAAATTTTCCCTAAAATAGTATAGAATGTTCAAATATTTTTATCCCTATGTTTAACAATTGAGTGTCACTGCATATTGGGAAAATTTTTATTTTTCTGTCTCTCCAATCTATTCCCTTTAATTGATGTATCTCTTTAATCATTATACCAAAACCCGGGCACTAAGAAAAAAAAAAAGGGGCGATTTTGGATCACCCTGCCTGCACCCTCTTTCCCAATTCTAAACCTTTTTGAACTTTTTAAACCTTTTACGAGGACTGTTGATTTTATATTTGTATAGAATGTTTGACCCATTGAAAGACACTGCACCGAAACCATATCCCTTTCATGATTTTTGAACATAAAACCCCAGCTTAAAGAGCGAATGTTTTTTCAAAGTCAACACTAATAATAACCCGGGCTGATTATTTTTATCCAAGTAATCGGGTCATATATTAATCAAAATTTTATTCCCAAAGTATCTATTTGCATAAAACCTGACTGACTTCGCTGAAAAGTGGGGGCAGAACTTTTTTAAAACCCGGGTTTGCAATAATCAAAACCAATTTTTAAAAACTACATAAAAAAGGGGTTATTGGACCCCTTTTTTTAATGTATTCTCTATTTTGCCCCCTTTTTGGGGAGACAGATAATAACCTTCCTTCTTGTACCGATAATTCACATCCTGGAACTTTTCTTTAATGTTTACTAGAAATGACCTATTTTTTTTAAAAAAAAAACTTAAAAAAAATTTTTTTCGAAACCCGCTGTTCCGGTTTTTTTTCCTTTTTTCATTTTTTTAAAAACGCACATCCCTTCTTCAATCTTTTTTTTACCCCCTAACGCTTTTGTTTTTCTTCTTTTTTTTGGGGAGGTTTTTTAACCACCTTCAATCTACATGGTTTTCAATTTTTTCTCTTTCTGTAAGACTCTCAAAAAAATCTGTAACTTTTTTTTCAAATCTTCCTGATTGTCGAAAACTGTAATCTTTCTCCGTTAATAGCTTTGACATCGTTTACTATGAAATTTCTTTTTTCAGTTTACAAAAATATTTGGATACTTTTCCCCACAGCAATCCATCGTGCTTTGGATCCAGCAACCCCCCTCCTTCTCTTTTACTATTTTTTTCCAATTCTTTTTTTTTTTTCTCTAAGTTGTGTTATTTCATTTGTCTCTTTTATGTTCAGTTTTTCTAGTTGTTCAATTCGTTTATTAATTTATTTTCATTTTCCTTTTTTTTTTCTTCTTCATTATTGCATACCCTTTTTGTTTTAGCTCTAATTTTTCAGCAAAAGTCAAAAAAAATTTTTTAAACGGGGACCGAAGCTTATTTCAGTTTTTGGAATTTCATCTATTACGATTTGTAAATTTTTTTTGTCCGTACTCTTTGATCACATTCGAATTTCTGGTTTATTTCTTTACATAGTGACATCTCAAAAGAAAGAGTTAACTTCCAAAAATTTTTCTTATTTTTTTTTTCTCAAATTTTAGAGTAAGCTTATCAGTGAGGGTCAGAACGATATCCAGGGTATATCTGTGTTTTCAAAATACCAAATAAGGATTCCGACAATAGAAAGAAGTCAAGGCCCCTTTGCTTCATGTTTTGCTTTTCGCCATGATATCCCTATACTCTGGATTCACTCCTCCATTATCAGATAGAGCCAGTTTTCGTAAAATTTCAGTGCTTTTCTACCTGGGGTTTTAATTTTTTTATAATTTTCAGTCTAGATTAGGGGCAATTGCGATATTTCCCCCCGACGGGAATTATATTATTTATTTATCCTTAATTTCTCTTTTAAGGAAATAAAACTGTGGGTTGCTCTTTATAGTATAGACCTATGTAGACCTGGGGGGCGGGGGTTTTGGTTGAGGTAGTACCTTTTGGTAGCGGGGGGTTAGGAGGGGGGGCTTGGTTGAGGTAGTACCAGTGTACCCGGGTGTAGGGGGGCTGGGTTGAGGAGTACCTATGTATACCTGGGGGTGGGGGGTGTGGGTTTAGTATACCTATGTAACCTGGGGGTAGGGGGGGCTGTGGTTTAGGTAGACCTATTTTTACCTAGGGTAGGGGGCGTGGGTTTAGGGATACCACTATACCGGGGTTAGGGGGCTTGTTTGAGGGAGTACCATGAGTACCTGGAGTGTAGGGGGGTGGCTGTGGTTGAGTAACCATGTATACCTGGGGGGTTTGGGAGGGGGGGGTTTTGGTTTAGATAGTACCTGTTTACCTCGGGGGTAGGGAGGGAGTACTGGGTTTAAGGGGGGGTGTGGTTGAGGTAGTACCTATGAGCAGCGGGGTGAAAGGAAGGCTGGTGAGGTAGTACATATGACACTTGGGGGTGTAGGGGGGCTTGGGTTTAGTAATACCAAAAAATACCAGAGGGGGGTTCTGGTTAGGGAGTACCTTGAGTAGCGGGGTATAAAAGGGCCGGTTAGTAGTACCTATGTAGTACCTGGGGGTTTAAGGGGGGGGGGTGGGTTGAGGGATACCTAAATTTTCCTGGGGGGCGGGGGTTCTGGGTTTAAGTAGTACCATTGAAGACCCGGGTGTAGGGGGGAGGGGTGTGGGTTTAGGAGTACCTATGTAGTACCGGGTAAAGTGGGCTGGGGGGTTTTAGGTAGTACCTATGAGACCTAGGGGGTTTGGGGGGGTGGTTTGAGGTAGTACCATGTGACCTGGGTGTAGGGGGCTGTGGTTGAATAGTACTTTTTTATACCCCGGGGGTAGGGGGGGGGCTGTGGTTTTTAGGTATTTTTTATACCGGGTGTAGGGAAAGGGTGTGGTTTAGGTTCCCCATGTAGACCGGAGAGGGGGGCGGGTTGAAATAGTCCTATGTGTGCCTGGGGGGTAGGGGCGGGTTGAGGAGTACCTATGTAGTACCCGGGGGGTTTGCAGGGCTGTGGGTTTAGGTAGTACCTCTGATACCTTGGATGAGGGGGGGGTGGTTTAGGGAAACCTCGTATATCTGGGGGGTTTGGGGGGCGAGGTAGTACCTATTAAATTCTGGGTGTAGGGGGGGGAAGGTTAGGTATACTATGTAGACCCGGGTTTTTGTGGGGGTGTGGTTTGGGGTTTTCCCAAGTAGTACCCGGGGTAAAAGGGGGGCGGGTTGAGGTAGACCTATATTGACCTGGGGTGTAGGGAGGGGGGCTGTGGTTGAGGTAGTACCTAGAGTACCTGGGGTAGGGGGGGGTGTGGTTGAGGGAGACCTATGAAATCCCTGGGTAGGGGGCTGTGGGGGAGGGATACCTATGTATTTCCCGGTTAGGGGGGGCGGTTGAGGTATACCTAGTAGAGCGGGGGAAAGGTGGCTGTGTTGAGGTAGACCTAATAGTAAAACCTGGGGGTTTGGGAGGGGGGCGTGGTTAGGAAGTACCTATGGTTTCCCGGAAAGGTGGGGGTGTGGTTAGGAGTACCTATGAGTACCTGGGGTGTAGGGGGCTGTATTTTAGGGATACCTATGAGTACCTAGGTGAGGGGGCTGTTTTGAGGTATACCTATGTAGTACCTGGGGGTAGGGGGCTGTGGTTGAATATTCCTTTTTAGTACGGGGTTAGGGGGGGGGGCTGTGGTTTGGGGGTATTTTTGATACCTGGGGGGGTATGGAAGGGTGTGGTTTAGGGAGTACCTATGTAGTACCTGGGGAGGGAGGGGGGGCTGGATTGAATAGTACTAAGTGGTACCCGGTGAGGCAGGGGGGGGGCCCGTGTTGAGTATACCATTAGTACCTAGGGGGAGGGGGGGTGTGGGTTTAGGGAGTACCTATTAGTACCTAGGTATAGGGGGGCTGTGGGTTTAGGTAGACCTTGTAGCCCCAGGGAAGGGGGGGTGTGGTTGAGGGATCCTATGTAGCACCTGGGGTGAGGGAGGGCCGTTTGAGGTAGTACCTATGTATACCTGGGGGGTAGGGGGGCTGGGGTTGAGGATACTATGCTGTACCCAGGGTAATTTTGGGTCTTTTTTGAGGGAGTACCTTTAATACCTGGGGGGAGGGAGGGGGGGTGTGGTGAGGGAGTACCTATTGGGGACCGGGTGTACAGGGCTGTGGTTTTGGTAGTACCTCTTAGTGCCTTGGGGGTTTGGGGGCTGGGTTGAGGTAGTACCTCTGATAACTGGGTTTTGGGGGGGGGAGGGAGTACCATTTAACCTGGGGCAAAGGGGGGCTGGGTTTGGGGGTACCTATGAATAACTGGGGTAAAGGCGGGCTGTGTTAGGTATACCTATGTGGTACCTGGGGGGTAGGGAGGGGGGGGCTGGTTGAGGTAGTACCTTTTACCTGGGGTAAAGGGAGGGTGTTTGAGGTAGTACCCATGTATACCTGGGTGAGGGCCCCGGGGGAGGTATACCTATTTTGTACCTGGGGGGTAGGGGGGGTGTGGTTGAGAGTACCTATGTAGTACCTAGGTGTAGGGGCTGTGGGTTGGGGTATGCCTACTGTACCGGGGTGTAGGCGGCTTTTTTTGAGGTAGGGACCATTAGTACCTGGATGTAGGAGGGTGGGTTGTTGAGGAGTACCTATTGTACTGGGGTGTAGGGGGGGGTCTTTTGGGGGAATATATTGTGTATACCCGGGGGTTTTGGAGGGAGTACCCGGGGGGGGGAGGGCTCTGTTTGGGTAGTACCTATGTATACCTGGGGTTTAAGGGGCTCTGGTTGAGGGAGTACCAAGAGACCTTTGTTAGGGGGGAAACCCTTGGGTTTAGGTAATCTATTAACCTTGGAGTTCGGGGCGCTGTGGTTGAGGTAAATTATGATACCGAGAGGGGGGTTTTTGGTTTTAGTAACCATTTGTAGCTGGGGATAAGAGGGCCGGTTGAGGGAGACATGATTACCTGGGTTAGGGAGGAGGGGGTGGTTGAGGATAAATAGTATACCTGGGGGGAGGGGGGGAGGCTGTGGTTGAGGATACCTAGTATATCGGGGTTAAAGGGGCGTGTTGAGGTAGTACCTCTGTAGTACCCGGGGGGTTGGGAGGGGGCGTGTTTAGGTATACCTATGAAACCTGGGGGGTTTGGGAGGGGGGGGTGTTTGAGGTATACCTATTAGTAGCTGGAACATAAGAGGGGGACTGTTAGGTAGTACCTATTTACCTGGGGAAAGGGGGCTTTGGTTTGGGGGTTTCCTATATATACCTGGGGGGGTAAAAGGGGGTGGGGTGTGGTTGAGGATACCCCTTTAGACCGGGGAAAGGTGGGGTGTGGTTAAGGGAGTACCTATGCATACCGGGGGGTTTAAGGAGGGGATTGTGGTTAGGTAGTACCTATTTAACCTGGGGTGTAGGGGGGGAGCTCGGTTGAGTAGTACCTATGTAGTACCTAGGGTTTGTGGGGGGGAAGGGGTCTGTTTGAGTATCCTATGTAGTACCGGGGTTTGGGGGACTGTGGTTTTAAGTAGTCCCCATTTTACCTGGGTTAGGGGGGGCTGTGGTTGAGGTAGTACCTATGTAGTACCTGGGGGGTAGGGGGGGTTGAGGTAGTAAAATATTAGTACCTGGGGGGAGGGGGCGTGGGTTAGGAGTCCTATGTAGTACCTGGGGGGTAGGGAGGGGGGCGTGGTTTAGGGATACCTAGTAGTACCTTGGGGGTATGGAAGGCGTGGTTAGGTAGTACCTAGTAGTACCCGGGGGTAGGGAGGGGGGCTGTGGTTGAGGTATACCCAGTTGTACCAGGGGATAGGCGGGCTGTGGTTTAGGAGTAACCATGTATCACCTGGGGTTTTAGGAGGCCTGTTTGAGGTATACCTCTGTATCCTGGGGGGTAGGGGGGTTCTGGGTTAGGTAGTATTATGTAGTACCGGGGTAGGGGGGGAGCTGTGATTGAGGAGTACCTTTAGCACTTTGGGGTGTAGGGGGGGCTGTGGTTGAGGAATACCAAGAGCCTGGAGGGGGTTCGGTTAGGGGTACCTATGTATATTAGAGTATAAGGAGCACTGGTTGAGGTAGTACCTATGCGTACCTGGGGTTAGAGGGGGTGGGCTTGGTTTAGGTATTCCAAGTAGTACCTGGGGGGCGGGTTTTGGGGGAATATACCTATGAAGTCCTTGGGTAGGGGGGAGGGGCTTTGGGTTAGGATACCTATGTGTACCTTGGGTAAAAGGGGGCTGTGGGTTTAGGGATCCTATGTAGTACCCGGGGTTTTGGGGAGGCTGAGTTAGGAACCCATTGTACCTAGGGTCTTGGGCCGTGTTGAGGTAGACCATTAGTACCTGGGGTTTAGCAGGCGTGGTTGAGGTAGTACCTCTGTAGTACCTTGATTAGGGGGGGTGTGGTTTAGGTATACCTCGTAGAAAATGGGGTGTAGGGGGGTGGGTAGCCAGTAGTATCTGGGGGGTAGGGGGGAAAGGGTTTAGGGAAACCTATGTAGTCCGGGGTTTTTGTGGGGTGTGGTTGAGGTAGTACCTATGTAGTACCGGGGTAAAGGGGGCTGTGGTTGAGGGAGACCTATTTGTACCGGGGTGAGGGAGGGGGGGGTGTGGTTGAGGTAGTACCTATGAGTACCTGGGGTGAGGGAGCGTGGTTGAGGTTTTACCTATACTACTGGGGGAAGGGGGCTGTGGTTAAGGGTACCATAGGACCTGGGGGGTAGGGGGGGAGGGGGGTTGAGGATACCTATGAGTACCTGAGGGAAAGGTGGGCTCTGGTTGAGGAGTACCATGGTTTTCCTGGGGGGAGGGAGGGGTGTATTTTAGGGAGTACCTTGTATTTCCTAGGGGAGGGGGCGTGGTTTTAGGTAGACCTATGTAGTACCCGGGGGTTTGGGGGGCTGTGGTTAAGTGTACTTTTTTAGTACCTGGGTGTAGGGGGGGGGGCTGGTAGGTAGTATTTATGAACCTGGGGGGTATGGAAGGGTGTTGGTTTAGGGGTACCTATTTTACCTCGGATGAAAGGGGGGGGGGGGGGTGTGGTTGAGGTAGTACCTATGTGTACCTGGGGTGTAGGGGGGCTGGGTTTAGTAGTACCAGAGTTCCTAGGGATAGGGGGGCGGGTTGAGGTATACCTATGTATACCAGGGATAGGGGGGGTGGTTAGGTAGTACCCATGTAGCACCTGGGGGTAGGGGGCTCTGTTTTTAGGTTGTACTTATTTTACCGGGGTTTTAGGAGGGGGGGGGGTTGAGGTAGTACCTATTTTAAACCGGGTAAATGTTGGCTCTGGTTCAGGGAGTACCTTAAATACCCGGGGGTAGGGGGGGGGGCTGTGGGTTTAGGGATACCCATAGTACCCGGGTGAGCAGGGCTGGTTGAGGGATACCTCTTTAGTCCTTGGTGTAGGGGGGCGTGGGGAGGTGTCCTCGTAGTACTCGGGGGTTTGGGGGGGAGGTAGAATTTTGTAGTACCTGGGGAAAAGGGGGGCTGTGGGTTTAGGTAGACCCCAACTCCGGGGGGGTAGGGAGGGGGCTCTAGTTGGGTGGTACCAATGGTACCTGGGGGGTAGGCAGGGGGGGGGCTGTGGTTTTAGGGAGTACCTACGAAACCTGGGTGTGGGAGAGCTGTGGGTTTAGGAGTACCTATTAGTACCCGGGGGTAGGGGCTGTGGTTAGGTATACCATGTAGTACCTGGGTGTAGGGGGGGCTGTGGGGTTTAGGTAGTACCCATGAGTACCTAGGGGGTAGGGGGGCTGTGGTTGAGGTAGTCCTACGTAGTACCTGGGGTAGGCGGCTGTGTTTGAGGTAGTTCCTATGTATACCTGGGTGTAGGGGGGGGGCTGTGATTGAGGTATACCTATGTAGTACTGGGGGTTTAAAAGGGGGGGGGGTGTGGGTTTAGAAAGTACCTGTTATACCCGGGGGTAGGGGGGTAGTACATGGGGTAGGGGGGGCTCGTTTGAGGAGTACCTATGTAGACCTGGGGGGTAGGGGGTTCTGGTTAGGTAGTACCTATTAGACCGTGGGGTAGGAGGAAGGGGTGGTTGAGGTAGTAAACCATTAGCCTGGGTTAAGGGCTGTGGTTGGGAATACCTATGTATACCTGAGAGGGGGTTCGGTTGAGTAGTCCTTTTAGTAGCTGGGGAAAAAGGGGGCAAATGGTTGAGGGAACCAAATTTGTACCTGGGGGGTAAGGGGGGGGCTGTGTTTAGGTAGCACCTATTTAATACCTGGGGGGCGGGGGTTTTGGGGAATAGTACCCAGAAAACCGGGGGTAGGGGAGGGGCTGGGTTGAGGTAGTACCCATGTAGTACCTGGGGGGTAGGGGGGGAGGGTGTGGTTTAGGTAGTACCTATTAACGGGGGGTAGGGGGGCTGTGGTTGAGGTATACCAGTAGTACCTAGGGGGTAGGGGGGGGGGCTGTGGTTGAGGGATACCCATGAGTACCCGGGGTTAGGGGGGGGGGCTGTGTTGGGTAGTACCTAGTAGCACTTGGGGTTAGGGGGGCTGTGGTTGAATAATACCAATTAAACCGGGAGGGGGATTCTGGTTGAGGTAGAAACCCATGTATAGCGGAGTATAAGAGGGGCACTGGGGTTTAGGAGTACCCTTTGAATTTCCTGGGGGAAAGGGGGCTGTTGTTGAGGAGACCTATATATAACCCGGGGTAGAGGGGGTGGGGTGTGGTTTAGGTAGACCTTAAATACCCGGGGTAAAGGGGGCTGTGGTTAAGGTATACCTATCGTACCTGGGGGGTAGGGGGGGGGGGTTGGTTTTAGGGATACCTATTATCCTGGGGTTAGGGAGGAGGCCTGGGTTTAGGGATATCTTGAGTACCTAGGGTTTGTGGGGGAAGGGCTCTGTTTGAGGTAGTACCTATGTAGTACCTGGGGTGTTGGGGGACTGTGGTTAAGGTAGTACCTATTTAGTACCTGGGGTGTAGGGAGGGCTGTGGTTGAGGTAGTACCTATGTAGTACCTAGGGTGTAGGCGGCTGTGGTTGAGGTAGTACCTATGTAGCACTTGGAGTGTAGGAGGGCTGTGGTTGAGGTAATACCTATGAGTACCTGAAGGGGGGGGCTGTTGAGGTAGTAAACCAAAAGTAGTAGCTGAGTAAAGAGGGGCATGTTGAGGGAGTACCTAGTAGTACCTGGGGTTAAGGGGGTGGGGTGTGTTTAGGTACCCTATGAAACCCGGGGGGGGGGTTCTGGGAAGTATACCTATGAAGTACCCGGGGTGTAGGGGGGAGGGCTGGGTTAGGTAGTACCTATGTATACCTGGGGTTAGGGGGGGAGGCTGTGGTTTGGGGATACCTATGTATATCTGGGTGGGGGGGCTGTGGTTGAGTATACCTAAGTACCTAGGTGTAGGGGGGGGGGGGTTGGTAGGTAGTATTTATGTAGTACCTGGGGTGTAGGGAGGGGGCGTGTTTGAGGGAGTACCCATGAGCACTGAGTGAGGAGGGCTGGGTTGAAGTAAAAACCAAAGTAATATCGGGGGGGGATGCTGGGTTTAGGGAGTACCAGTAGTAGCTGGGTATAAGAGGGGGACTGGTTGAGGGATACCCAGTAGTAACTGGGGTAAAGGTGGGCGTTGTTGAGGTAGTACCTATATAGTACCGGGTGAGAGGGGGGCGTGGTTAGGGATACCTATAAAACCTGGGTAAAGGTGGCTGTGGGTTTAAGGGAGTACCTATGCAGTACCTAGGGTTAGGGGGGGGGATTGGGGTTTTTGGGAGTACCTATTTAGTACCGGGGTTTGGGGGGAGGCCTGGTTTAGGTAGCCTATGTAGTACCAGGGTTTTGGGGGAAGGGCTCTGTTTGAGGGAGTACCTAAGTAGTACCTTTGGGGGTTGGGGACGTGGGTTTAAGGGAGACCATTTAGTACCTGGGGGTAGGGAGGGCTTTGGGGTAGTACCAGATCCTAGGGGGTAGGGGGCTTTGTTGAGTAGTACCTTAAGTACCTGGGTGTAGGCGGGGTGGGTTGAGGTATACCTTTAGTACCTGGGGGGTAGGGGGGACTGTGTTGAGGGAGTACCTATGTATACTTGGGGTAGGAAGGCTTGGTTGAGTAGTACCTATGTAGACCATCGGGTTAGGGGGGGGGGGGCTGGGTTGAGGATACCTATGTAGTACCTAGGTATAGGGGGCGGGGGTTTAGGGATACCTTTTTGCACCGGGGGTAGGAGGGCCTGTTTAGGTGTACCCTTGTTACCTGGGGGGTTTGGGGGGGGTTCTGGGTTTTAGGAGTACCATTTTACCGGGGTGTAGGGGGGGGAGCTGGGGTTTAGTAGTACCATGTAGACTTGAGGGGAGGAGGGGTGGGTTTGAGGTAAACCTATTTTACCTGGGGGGGGGGTTCTGGGGGGTAGTCCTAGTAGAGTTGGAGTAAAGAGGGGCCGGTTTTAGGTAGTACTTATTAAAACCTGGGTAAAGGGGCTGGGGTTGAATTTTAAACCCAAAAAGTACCTGGGGGGAGAGGGGATGGGCTGTGGGTTTGGGTAGTACCTATGTGGTACCTAGGGTAAAGGTGGGCTGTGGTTCAGGTAGTACCTATATAGTACCTGGGGTGTAGGGAGGGGGGCTGTGGTTGAGGTAGTACCTATGTAGTACCTGGGGGCGAGGTTCTGGTTGAGGTAGTACCTATGTAGTACCTGGGGTGTAGGGAGGGGAGGCTGTGGTTGAGGTAGTACCTATGTAGTACCTGGGGTGTAGGGAGGGTGGCTGTGGTTGAGGTAGTACCTATGTAGCACTTGAAGTGTAGGAGGGCTGTGGTTGAAGTAATACCTATGTAGTACCTGGGAGGGGGGTTCTGGTTGAGGTAGTACCTATGTAGTAGCTGGAGTATAAGAGGGGCACTGGTTGAGGTAGTACCTATGTAGTACCTGGGGTAAAGGTGGGCTGTGGTTGAGGTAGTACCTATATAGTACCTGGGGTGTAGAGGGGGTGGGCTGTGGTTGAGGTAGTACCTATGTAGTACCTGGGGTGTAGGGGGTTGTGGTTGAGGTAGTACCAATGTAGTACCTGGGGTGTAGGGAGGGCTGTGGTTGAGGTAGTACCTATGTAGTACCTTGGGTGTAGGGGGGGCTGTGGTTGAGGAAAGTACCTATGTAAAAACCGGGGTGTGAGGGGGGGGGCTGTGGTTGGGGTAGTACCTATGTAATACCTGGGGTGTAGGGGGGGGCTGTGGTTGAGGTAGTAGCTATGTAGTACCTGGGGTGAAAAGGGGTCTGTGGTTGAGGAAAGTACCTATGTAGTACCTGGGTGTAGGGAGAGGGGCTGTTGTTGAGGTAGTACCTATGTAGTACCGGGGGTGAAAGGGGAGAGGGGACTGGTTGAGGTAGTACCTATGTAGTACCTGGGGTGTAGGGGGGGGGCTGTGGTTGAGGTAGTAGCTATGTAGTACCTGGGGTGTAAGGGGTCTGTGGTTGAGGTAGTACCTATGTAGTACCTGGGGTGTAGGGAGAGGGGCTGTGGTTGAGGTAGTACCTATGTAGTACCTGGGGTGTAGGGTGAGAGGGGACTGGTTGAGGTAGTACCTATGTAGTACCTGGGGGGTAGGGGGGCTGTGGTTGAGGTAGCACCTATGTAGTACCTGGGGTGTAGGGTGGCTGTGGTTGAGGTAGTACCTATGTAATACCTCGGGTGTGGAGGTTTCTGGTTGAGGTAGTACCTGTGTAGTACCTTTGGGTGTGGGGGCTCTGGTTGAGGATACCTATGTATACCTGGGGTGAGGGAGGGACTTTGGTTGAGGAGTGGGGGATGGATTTTTGGTTGAGGTAGTACCAAAGAGTCCCGGGGGTTAGGGGGGGGGTCTGTTTTTTGGGGTAGTACCTGTGTATACCGGGGGTATAGGGGGGCTGGGGTTAAGTTCCCCATGTAGTACCTGGGTATAGGGGGGGCGTGATTGGGGTATACCTAGTAGTACCGGGGGTGGGGGGGGGGGCGGGGTTTTAGGTGTACCAAATTTTTAGTACCGGGGGTGAGGGGGGGGGCGTGTTTGAGGCAGTACCAAATGTAGTACCGGGGGGATGGGGGGGGCTGGGGTTGAGGTATACCGTGAAACCCTGGGGGAGGGGGGCTGTGGTTGAGGTAGTACCAAAAATTACCTGGGGTGAAGGGGGTTTGGGGTTGAGGAAGTACTATGTAGTACCGGGGGTGTATAGGGGGGGGGGGCTGGGTTGAGGTAGTACCTATTTTACCTGGGGTGTAGGGGGGTTGCGTAGACCTAGATACCTGGTATAGGGGGTTTAGGTATACCATGAGTACCTGGGTATAAGGGTGGCGTGGTTGAACAGTACCTATTTTACCTGGGGGAAAAGGAGGGGTTTTGGGTTGAGTATACCTAGTAATACCCGGGGGATGGAGGGGGTTTTTTTTTAGGGGAGTACCTATGTAGTCCGAGGGAGGGGGGCCCGGGTTTAGGTAGTATTTGGAGTAAGGTGGGGTGTGGGTGAGGGAGTACCTGGGGGGTAGGGGGGGCGTGGTTAGAAAACCTAGTAGATCGGGGGGGGGGGGGCTCTGGTTTTAGGTAGTACCTGGGGAAGGGGGCGGGTTGAGTTTCACCTATTAAAACCCGGGGAGGGGGGGTGGGTTGAGGGACACCTATTAGCCTGGGGTGAGGGGGGGGCACTGGTTGAGGTATACCAAGACGTCAGCTGCCTGCCTCTCCAGTAAGATGGGCGGGGGACACTGGTCCCCAAACCTTCTCTCCTAAAACTCTCACCAGCTGGCTTCAAGCGCCAACCCCCCCCCCCCCCACCCCCCCCCCCCTTCCCCCCCCCGCTGACCTTGCCCCTTCAGCAGTAGGGTGCGTCGTGCTAAACCCACGGGGGGGGTGATGGAACAAAAGGGGATCACTGGGCCCATAACCTCCACAAGCAGGTTACGGGGGCCAAGCGGGTGAAGTTTTCCATAACTCCAAAGCTACGGGTTTGGGGACCAAGGCGACCACTTGAGATGGTATGATGTGATGATGAGGTGATAATAATAATAATAATAATAATAATAATAATGAAATTTTAAAAAATAAAATGTTATAATAATAATAATAATAATAATAATAATAATAATAATCTTTTTTTTTTTAATTTAATTTAAAAAATAATATAATAATGTCTGGAATTTATATAGCGCTGAATCTTGTAAAGCAACAAATCAAAGCGCTCAGATGACTTCTTTTTTTTTTAATGCGGGGTTTTTTTTGTGTTTTTTGTTTTGTTTTTTCTTTTTAAATTTTGTCATCTGTTCCCACCGGTACACATTGGCCTACTCTTTCGAACAGCGGAACAGGACTTAACGTGTGCGCAAGATGTTCTGCATGCGTTCGCACACGGGGCCTCGGTTTATAGTCTCATCCGAAGGACACGGGCTGTTGTCTGGCATGGGGAGGAACGGGCTCCGCCACGCGACACTGCCCAAGACACACAAAGGTAAACGTGTTCCCATAACCTATGTGGTCGTAGAGGAGTGGGGCGTCAGAGACCTCGGCTTCTCTAGGAGCCAGCATATTGGGGGCGGCGCCCATCTCCTCTCCCTCGCTGCTTTACCTTCCCTGACCCTAAAGAGGGCAGGTACCCATTTACAGCTGGGGGAACTGTACTGAAGCCAAGGCGCGCAAATGGTCACCCATCCAAGTGGTAATCACGCTCGATGCTGCTTAACCTTGGCTGGGGGGAAAGCGAGTGCTCTGATCACTGAGCTACTATCCCCGTCCCGAGCATGAAGGCACAACATGAAGATAAAAACCAATACAGCTGCTATCCACACACAGCACACGCGCGCGCGCGCACAAACACACACACACACACACACACACACACACACACACACAACACACACACACACACGCACCCCACACACAACACACACACACACATGCACACATGCACTCGCGCGCAAGCGGCTGTGGACAGCAGTGGCTAACTGAACTGACTCTTAACTCTTAAGCCAGACTGCATGCATTTCAATCCTTTTTTTTTTTCTTTTTCATTTTCAATTTCACGGCAGATTTTTCTGCATGAAATTCGGGCTGCTCTCCTACAGAATTTTACCAGGAACAACTGTCTTGTTGCCGTGGGTTCTTTTTCGTGCGCTAAATAGTTTTTTGTGTGTGTAACACACAGGATCTCGGTTTATCGTCTCATCCGAAAGACTAGCACCTAGACCGCCACTCATGGTCTAATGGATGGGGGAGGTAGGGGTGGGGGGGGGGGGGGGCGGAGTTTTGGGTCCAATCGGGGATTTGAATCATCGTGCATTTCCGACCCGGAATTTTCGCTTTAATAATAATAATGTATGGAATTTATATAGCGCTGAATCTTGTAAAGCAACAAATCAAAGCGCTCAGATGACTTTTTTTTTAATGCGTGTGTATGCGGTTTTGTACATTTTGTCATCTGTTCCCACCGGCACACAATGGCCTACTCTTTCGAACAGCGGAACAGGATTTAACGTGTGCGCAAGATGTTCTGCGTGCGTTCGCACACGGGGCCTCGGGTTTATAGTCTCATCCGAAGGACTTTGACATTCAGTTCGATTTTTTGGTCAAACTGGGAAGAAAGGGCGAGGCTGGGAATCGAACCCAGAACCTCACGGTTTACTTGTTGACAGGCAAACGTCTTCTTGACCATCCTGCCACCTTCCTTCTCAACACTTTCAGTCTTTCTTTCTGTTTTCTAGGCAGGCGCGTTACCTCTAGACCACCGATCCACTTTGCACCATGCACTCATGTATGCTGGCACATTGGTAGCCTGGCCATCAGTCAGCAGTCAGCAGCATGAATGCTCTCGCGTATGCCTGTGCATGCACACGCACGCATGCATACCCTCACAAACCGCCCCCCCTCGCTCCCCTTCTCCCCCTTCTCCCCCTTCTCCGCCCACCCCCCTGCACATCTTACACCGACCTCCCCGCACGCGCGCGCGCGCACAACCACACACAACACACACACACACACACACACACACACACACACACACACACACACACACACACACTGTAAACCGAGGCCCCGAGTGCAAACGCACGCAGAACATCTTGCGCACACGTTAAATCCGGTTCCGCTTTTCGTAAGAGTAGGCCATTGTGTGCCGGTGGGAACAGATGACAGAATGTACAAAAACGCATACACATGGGGACTGGTTGTAAAAAAGCACATAAGTGCTTAATTCCATTATCCTCGATATAAAAGAATAAAAAATTAAAAAATAAAAAATAAATTCTAATAATCATCACAACATGTGAAAAGACATTAAATGAATGTGAACATACACACGCGCGCGTGCGCCCACGCGCACACACACACGCACGCACGCACACGCACACGACAACACACACACGCACACACAGACACACACACACACTCACAGACACACACACACACTCACACACACACACACACACACACACACACACAGAGAGTCTAATAATCATCACAACAAGCGAAAAGACATTAAAGAATGTGAACACACACACACCACACCACACACACACACACCACACACCACACACACACACACACCGTCTGATAATTATCACAACATGCGAAAAGACATTAAACGAATGTGAACACACACACACACACACACACACACACACACACACACACACACACACACACAACACACACAAGTGTACTGTACTGTATGTTTGTCCGTCGTGTCCGACGATGACCTCCAAAACAGCAGAGGAGGCAGCTGCTGTTTTGGAAACTGGGCAGAAATTTGATAAAAGTGGAGATGCCTTGCCCACAGTACATCCTCCACTCTCTCGGCCAAGTGGGCATAAGGACAGTCAGCGTTGGAGATGTTCAAAGGCCAACTAGCCCCCAGGGCTGCAGCACATAAGGACTGTGCGAGTCAAGCCTCCTAGTCAGAGAGTCACCACAGTCGATCACTAAAGACTAAGCTGTAAAGTGGAATTCCATGAGTGGGAAAGAAAGCCACTGGTCATACAGCCTCTCGCCTTGCTGTTGCCCCCCAGCGTCAATGGTTTAATCAAGAACTGTGATAAAACCCAGGTGCTGACGGCTAACACAAGTGTGAACATAGCATGTGGATTACACTGACGCGGGGTACCCTCAGCTATGCAAGCAGGGACGAGTGTACGCTTATAGCCACACGCTCACGCACAGAGTGGAAACGAAGTCTCTGGTACACTCATTCCAATCCACACCTTCTGCACATTCAAATTCCTGCATACAGTGCGAATGCATCGCCTATTTCTCAGTCATAACGGGAATTCCCTTACCGTAAAATCTGATTGTTTTCGATCTTACTTACGCTTACGAAATGGACATTTTAAAATAAAATTTAAATAGATAAAAGTCGACATTTTTCCTTTTTTTTAAGCAGAAAATTGTTAAAATTGTGAGGAAATAATTGCATTTCCGGGTCACAAGTTATTTTTCGGTTTTAGTTTTCAGTTGCAGTGGGAAAACAAACAAACATGGAGGCCATAACCAATTAATCTGATTTGTGTTGTGGGGTTTTTTTCGGTAAGTACGAGTAATGTTTCGTTTTATCTTGTTTGATTCATTCCTACGTGTTAAGTTCAGCAGTAAAGTACCATGTTTGTAATATATCTGTTTGTTTAAATTATTGATTGTTCGTTGTTGGTTGCATGACTGCGTAAGATTAGCTTGAATGCACCGCGCTTTGATTTGTCTTTGCAAGATATAGCGTAATATAAATTCCATTTATTATAACTATTTTTTTTTTTATTATATTATTATTATTATTATTATAAAGTATGTGTATGAAACGTAGGCAAAGTGAAACGTGGACCACATGGTAGACATTGAAAGAAGGTTACAAAGTAATGGAGATAAAATGCTTCCGCAATCTTCTTGGTCTGTCGTACACAGATTGCCTAACAAACGAAAAGTGAAAATCCCAAATAAAAAACGCCATCGGGCCATATTATGAAGAGCTCCTGACTTTAGTGGGTGGGAAAACGGCAAACCCAAGTGGCACAGGCACGTCACACGAACATCTGGACTGGCCAAGACTGTCCTACTACAGGGAATAACAGTACAAGGAGGGAGACGATGAAGAGGCAGACAGAGAAAACGATGGAAAGACAACATCAGAGAGTGGACTAACTGGCCTTATTGGATGGAATGACATACTACGGACAGGTGAGGAGTGGAGGAAGCTGGTTGCTGAAATCGTCAGTGGTGTCCCCGACAGTCTGACCAGACTACGAGATATGTGAAGTTGCCTACACTGGCTACAGATCTAGCCCATCACGTCAGTCGACCATGAATGCCGAAGTTGGCTAAAAAGAACCGTACCAAACACGTCACTTTCTTAGAGAGAGAAAGAGAGAGAGAAGAGAGAGAGAGAGAGAGAGAGAGAGAGAGAGAGAGAGAGAGAGAGAGAGAGAATGACAATGACAATGACAATGACAAATTCTTTTATTTCGAGGATAATGAATAAGCACACATGTGCTTTTTTACATCCAGTCCCCGCCCGTTAGGGATACATCTTAATAATAATAACCCAATACTTATACAGTCTCACAATAAAAACAAGGGGAAATAACCCTTTTCAAAACAGCTCCCCTCCAACAACCCCCCACCCCCCAAAGCAAGCAAATAAAAGAAAACCCTAAAAATACCCCCCCCCCCCCCCACCCCCACCTCCCAAAAAAACCCTAACCAAAACAAACAAACAAACAAAAGAGAAAGAAAAACCAAACCAACAGAAGAAGATAAAAAAAGAGAAAAACAAACAACAACAACAAGAACAACAACAGAGCCAAGAAAAATAACACAACCAAACTTAATAAATCATAAAGATAAACATCTACACATTGTCAAATGGTACACATACTTGTTACACATAATTATAAGATATTGAAATAGGGCACTCATTAAAACTTAAGTACAGAGGCAAGTCCAATAAAGTATTGAAAATATAAAATATGAATCCTTCATCAGGATACACTATAACTATAAGCAAGACGATAAAAGGTGAGAGAGAGAAAGAGACAGAGAGTGTGTGTGTGTGTGTATTTCAGAGATAATATCCAATATATATTTCCCAAAACAGTATGCGATCCCATCAACGCTCATTTTAGATTATATTCGTTTCAAATTATATGTCATGATAATGAAATAAATTTAATACCCATACATCCACACAATAAAAACAAGAAATAAAACAAAGAAGAAGTCTAAACCTATACAGTCATTGAGGGAGGGAATATGATTGAGTGAGTGAGTGTGTGTGTGTATGTGTGTGGTGTGTGGGGTGGGGGGGGGGGTGTGTGTGTGTGGGGTGGAGGGGGGGGGGGTGGGGGGTGTTTCAGGGATAATACTAAATATGTAATACTCACATAGCACACGATCAACACAAACACTTTTTAATTATACTCATACAAATTGAATGTCATGATAATAAAATAAGTGCAATACCCATACACTCACATAATAAAGAGGGGGGGAAAAGCCAATAAAGTCATAAAAAGAACATCTACACATTGTAAGTAATAGAAACAAATTCTTTTTTTTCTTCAGGATATGAGTAAGTACTCATGTGCTTTTTACATCCAGTCCCCGCCCGTGGGGTCACATTTGAAAATGCACTCAGTACTCATATTTTCAAACAGTAGAAGCAAAGGGAAAAACTTTTTTGTTTAAAAAGAAAAAGAGAGAAAAAGAAAAAAACAAACAAACAAACAAACAAACAACCCCGGACGAGCAAAAGACAAAATAAACCCCAGAACCCCCCCCCCCCCCCCCAAAAAAAAAACAAAAACAAAAAAAATCAAAAATAAATAAAAAAATAAAAAAATAAAAAACAACAAAAAACAGACAAAAGCACCCTCCCAAACAAACAAACAAAAAACAAGAAAAAACACAACAAACAAACAAATGAGGGAAAAACAAAAAAACACAAAAAAAACAACAACAAACAAAACAAACAAAAAATTCAACACCGTTCCCCCCTCCACACACACACACACACACACACACATACATGCACCAAAACAAAAAACAAACAAACAAAAAACCAAAACAAATCAACAACAAAAAACAAAGTAACAACTACAGCAATAACAACAGAGAGAGAGGGGAGAGAGGAGAGAGAGAGAGAGAGAGAGAGAGAGAGAGAGAAAAGGAGAAGAGAGAGAGAGAGAGTAAGCCAAACTTACAGATTTTTAAAAAAAGGAATCTTAAAGAGAGAGAGAGAGAGAGAGAGAAGAGAGAGAGAAAAGAGAGAGAGAGGAGAGAGAGAGAGAGAGAGAGGAGAGAGAGAGAGAGAGAGAGTAAAGCCAAACTTACAGATTTTTTTAAAAAAAGGAATCTTAAAGAGAGAGAGAGAGAGAGAGAGGAGAGAGAGAGAGAGAGAGGAGAGAGAGAGAGAGAGAGAGAGAGAGTAAGCCAAACTTACAGATTTTTAAAAAAAGGAATCTTAAAGAGAGAGAGAGAGAGAGAGAGAGAGAGAGAGAGAGAGAGAGAAAAGAGAGAGAGAGAGAGAGAGAGAGTAAGTCCAAACTTACAGATTTTTAAAAAAAAGGAATCTTAAAGAGAGAGAGAAGAGAGAGAGAGAGAGAGAGGAGAGAGAGAGAGAGAGAGAGAGAGAGAGAGTAAGCCAAACTTACAGATTTTAAAAAAAAAGGAATCTTAAAGAG